>JZKD02S0768563.1:51458-78873 GCA_000966675.3 Picea glauca
CATAATTATTATTTAAGTTGTTTTTATTTTTATTATTATAATTTTTTATAGAAGACAAAATTTTACCACTAGCGTAATTTAGACTTAGACCTTAAATTTCGTACTTGGCGACATTTAATTAGGGAATTTTTTTTTTTAAAAGAAACTTAACACGTTATTCATCCTAAGGCCATCTAGGGTCATCCCTCTATCATCGACAACGCGATGTGCCCTTCAGGACGCAATAGGTGCTCCAAGGGTGCCACTCGCCTCATCTGTTCCCTTGCGCGACGTGCCCTTTAGGACGCACTACGTGCTCCAAGGGTTCCACTCGCCTTAATATGTTTCCTTTGCGCGACGTGCCCTTTAGGACACACTACGTGCTCCAAGGGTGCCACTCACCTCTTGACTGACTTGGTAGACATCAATAACCCCTGGAGTCAACACTCCACCAGGTGAACTTGTGGGAGACTAAGGGCCTCTAAGGAATAAGGCCCCCACCTTATTGTGTAGCCCTTAGAATCATCGTGAG
Organism: Picea glauca; assembly: GCA_000966675.3. NCBI lineage: Eukaryota > Viridiplantae > Streptophyta > Pinopsida > Pinales > Pinaceae > Picea > Picea glauca. The sequence goes on from JZKD02S0768563.1 coordinate 51,970, forward strand.
CAACTTTCACAGTCTATCCTCACAGCATCGTGGGTCCTCTCAAACTAGGTAATCATTAACCTACAGTTCGAGCCACGACGGGAGTGCTAGTAGGTTGTGGCAGGGATGCTGTCCACACGTCTCCCTCAACATCTCTGGTAGTCGTGCGTGACCCCTTTACTCCACAAGTGAGTCTGTTTGGTAAGATATCATCAGCCTACATGATCAAAAAATCATGTCAGAACATATCCACATCATATCATTTAAATCAGATGCACTAACATCGCAGTAATACAATCAAACCCCAATGGTACACTCCCTAAATCGATCCGGAGTCCAAGGGTTCCATCGATGCCTTGGCATCCTCTAGGTCCATAATCCTGCACACTCAGTAAAATCGAGTCAATAGCACCTGTCTATGTCAAAGCGGTAAAACAACATGTCATCAACCCATCACGTCTCATAATCAAAATCAAAAGTTTTAATAGCATAATAATCCGGATCACTTGCGAGCAAGTGCCCTCAAAGAATAAGTTCGCTCAGTGCACCAGAGTGGGATGTTACATACACCCCCTCTTCGTCTAAACTTCATCTCGAAGTTTCACAGTATATATGACAAAAATAAAGTGTATCACAGTATCATATGCCTATCATCAAACAAAAATGGAAACTCTTGGCACATATCATATGCGTCCTCCCAGGTCGTCGAGTGCGGACTATAATTGTCCCACTCAACCTTGACCTGATCTACCATTCGACGTCGTAGCTGTCGAACACGATGATCCAAGATGTGGACCGGCTCAGCTGTGAGTGCTCCGTCGTCCGATACCTGCAAGGAACTCATGTCAATAACATGTGTAGAATCACTACTATAATGTCTCAAAACAGATACATGAAAAACATCGTGCATACACCTCAAAGAATCAGGCAAGGCTAGTCGATAGGCCACGGGCCCCTTTCTCTCCACAATCTTGAAAGGTCCCACAAACCTAGGAGGGAGTTTATCTCCCTTCCCAAACTTGATCGAACTCTTATGCGGTTTAACCCACAAGAAGACTTGATCGCCGACCTCGTAACTACGGTCAACACAATGCGCATCGGCATAACTCTTCTGTCGATCTTGCACTTCTTTAATCCTTTGTATTATTGTTTGCATTTGTTCTTCCATTTCTTGGATCGCTTCTAGGCCTACCAGGACCTTATCCTCAAGTCGATCCCAACTCAAAGGTGTCTGACATGGTCGCCTATAAAGAAACTCGAAAGGCACCATCTTAATGGTGCTTTGGTAACTGTTGTTGTAAGCGAATTATACCAGTGGTAAGATTTCTTCCCAACACTTTTGTTGTTCCATCACATACATGTGCAACATGTCCTCCAAGGTCTGGTTCATTCGTTCAGTCTGCCCGTCAGTCTCCGGGTGATACATAGTACTAAAGTTAAGTTGGGTTCCCAAGGCCTCTTGGAAACTCGTCCAAAATCATCCAGTAAACATCGATCCTCGATTGAATATAATCCTCTTAGGAACACCGTGTAGCCTCACTTTCTCACTGATGAAAACTCTAGCTATGTCAGGTGCATGATACGTCGTACGCATAGGAATAAAGTGAGCACTCTTCGTCAGAGTGTCTATTACTACGAAAATCAAGTCATGTCTCCTTGTCATCAGTGGCAATCCAACAATAAAATCCATCGAAATAACCTCCCATTTTGATTCTGGAATAGCGTGTGGTTGTAGTAATCCTGCTGGGTGTCTATGTTCAGCCTTTACCTGCTGACATTCTAGACATATGGCCACATAGTTGACTACGTCTGCCTTCATTCCCTTTTAGAAGAATAAGGGTTTAAGGTCTACCCTCATCTTCATGACTCCCGGGTGAGCCATGTAAACTGCTCTATGAGCCTTGCTCAAGATTAACGTCCTCAACTCGTCGTTCGGCGGTATGTAGATCCGATTTTTAAACCTCAATAAACCATCGCTATCAAACGATAATCCTTCAAATCATGGTACCAACATTGTGTTTTGTCGGATAAAAGCCTCAACCTCTTTGTACCAGTCATCGTCATGTTGTAAAGTTAGAATCTTTTCCTGTAGATTCATCTGAAGAGGCAGCACCGAAAATATTTGTGGTTTCCGACTCAATGCATCCACCACTCGGTTCACTGTTCCTTTTATGTAAGTAATCTTGAAGTTGTACTTGCTAAGCAATTCCGACCAACGTCGTTGTCGCGCTTTCAGGTCGCTTTGTGTAAATATGTGTTATATTCCACAGTGGTTAGTCTTTAGGTCAAACTTTCGTTCAATAAGGTAATGTCTCCAAACCTTCAAGGCATATACGATGGCTAACAAATCCAAATCGTGCGTTGCGTAGTTCTCCTCATGCCTTCTTAGTTTCCTCGAAATGTAAGTGATCACTCATTCGTCTTGCATTAAGACTCTACCTAATCCTTCCTTGGATGCGTCAGTGCATACCAAGAAGTTCGCGTCGATGTCAGAGACCTTTAGTATCGGTGCTATTGTCAACAACTCCTTGAGCCTCTGAAATTCTTCTGCGCATTTCTCGGTCCAAACAAACTTCTTTTTTTTCTTCTGCAATTCCGTGATCGGATTTTCTATCTTTGAAAACCCTTCTATGAACCATCAATAGTATCCTCCTAAACCCATGAAGCTACACACTTCTGGGACATTTGTCGGCGCAGGACATTCCATGATAGACTCAACCTTTGCTGGATCTATGGCGATGCCTTTGCCGGAGATGACATGCCCTAAGTAGTGAATCTTCGATTGGTAAAAAGAGCATTTGGACAACTTCCCATACAATTTGTGCTCTCGCAGACACTGTAGTACCAAACGCAAGTGCTCATCATGCTCCTCCGTTGTCCGAGAGTAGATCAAAATATCGTCAATGAATACTTGGATGAACTTGTCCAAGTACTTGTGGAACACCCCGTTCATCAAACTCATAAATACTCCTAGGGCGTTTGTTAGTCCAAACGGTAAAACAGTAAACTCATAATGTCCAAACCTCATCTTAAAGGTGATCTTGGGAACATCATCCTCCTTGATCGTGTAACTGGTGATACCATGATCTCAAATCGATCTTGGAGAACACCGCCGTGCCCTTCATTTGATCGAACAGATCATCAATACTTGACAACTGATACTGATTCTTGATCATGGCCTTGTTCAGTTGACGGTAGTCAATGCAGAGCCTCCACGACCCATCCTTTTTTTGTATGAAAATAACAGGTGCACCCCACGGTGACACACTAGGACGTATCAGTCCCAGGTCTAGCAACTCCTTTCGTTGCATTTTCAACTCTTGTAACTCTGAGGTTGACATCCGATAAGGCGTCCTTGCTATCGGTTCAGTTCCCGATTTTAGGTCTATGGTAAACTCCAATTCCCTCTCCGTGGGCATCCCAGGTAACTCCTCCGGAAACACGTCCACAAACTCTCTCATCACCGAAGGTGTTCTAGACCTTCCTCTACTCCCTTCTCGTTTAACGCAAGGATCGCATAAAGCTTGCACCCCTTGCACATGCTCTTTTGAAGTTGCAAGGAAGAGAAGAACCTCAGGGAAACTCCCTGGTTCCAGCCTACAATCACACATCTCTATCCCTTGTCATTGACGAAGCTCAACCATTTCGTCTTACAGTTGAATATCGCCTCGTGTGATTCCAACCAGTCCATACCAATCATGACGTCATAATATCCTAATATCGTGATGTACAGGTTGGCCCTAGTGACAAACTCTCCCAGGTTAAGGACACAGCCCATAACCTTTCCTCCAACCTTTTGTTTGGCTCCCGAAGCCATCTCTACTAATCTAAACTCATCTTGTTCGATTGCCTTTAACTTAATCCTTTTTAGCGTTGCACCAGAAATGAAACTCTCGGTAGCACCGTGATCTATCAAAATACTAAGGGTCTGGTCAGTGACGGTACCTGTCGTCTCGAGCACAGTCGACTAATGCTTTGCCTGATGGTTATTCATCGCTACATGAATCTGATGGGCCTTGCCCATATCTCCCATGGTAGTGGGTCTGGCTGACCCGGACGATCTAGTCCTCTCTACTGGGTAGTCGCGCTGGTAGTGTGGCTCCCCACATGTCCAACACCCCTTCTTTGACCCAGTAGTCCTGGTACCTGAAGTAGAATATGATGGCCCACTGGCCTGGAATCCTGGTCTGTTCTGTTGAACAGGCCTAAACTACTGTTGTTGCAGTCGATGCTGCTACTATTGTTGTGGTTCTTGATAAGGTGTCCACTGCTGAGGCGACGGTCGCCGAGGTGTAGTGAAAGTGGATCCCCTCTGGAAGCCATGATATCCTTGCGTATGTCTGGCTGGTGTCTGATGCTGCTGTGCTCTAGATGACACTTTCCCTGCTGGTCTCACTGGAGTCCTGGTCTAACCCTCGCTGATAAGCTCCTCCTCTGCTATGAGGGCCTTCTGGATGACATCATGCAATGTTTGAGGCATCCGAATCCTAACGTTTGCACGTATGTTGTCGTTAAGGCCGAACACGAACCTGTTGACTTTAAGTTTCTTAGTGTTAAGGTGTGGAGCATACCGGAGAAGCTCCATAAAATGGGCCTCATACTCGGGCACCGTACGACCTCTCTGTCGTAAGGCATTGAACTCATTGAGCTAACGCTCAATGAATTCCTCTGAAAGGTACCTCTCTCGGAACCATTCCTCAAACAGTTCCCTTGACACATCTTTGACATCCATGTCCAACTGCGGTAGGAGCATCTTCCACCATAGAAGAGCGCTCCCCTTCAATTGAAAGACCGCCATGCAGACCTTCATGTTGGAGGTATAATCGCGATGTGCGAAGTACATCACCATGTTCTCCAACCATGCTTCGGCGGCTACATCATCCGGGGCACCAAATAACTCAGGAAATTTGACCTTCTCGAGTTCACGGTGAATGCTACCAGTACCGACCGGAGTGCGCGGTGGAACCTCAGCGGGTGCTGGCACCCTCGCCTCATCTTTGTCCAAATGGTTGATCAGTGCCTCGGGCATGCGCTGAAAAGATCTCATCATTCCAACCACATCACCAACTGCTATCTGCTCCTGTCCGAGAACCTGCTCGTCTCCCTAGGGGTTAGACCCCTCAGGCATGGGGGCGTCGCGCCTCCTCCCCTAGTACCCCATCGTCTGCCTCCACGGTGTCCTCTAACCATGATTACTTGCACGAATACAAGTCAACTTGATTAGCAACAGTATAATCAAATCATACCAACGAAAGCCGTAGTGATCCCAAGTCATGGGTTGAACCGGCTCTGATACCATATGTAACAAACCTCCCATTTCATTATGACAACAAGCCTCACATAACAAGTGCAAATTTTATTTTATTTTTTTTGTGTGTGTAGAAGGGTAACAAGACATTATACTCAACGTTGCAACGCAACAATGAACAGGACGCATGCAACTCATGCGACAACAACATGACAAATTAAGAAGCACATCAAGCACCTGGAACCATTAAATTGCTAGTTCAGTTTAAAATAGAAAGCTCTTAAATGGTAGATGCTTTACTAAGTTTTACCTTCCGCTTTTTCCCTTAAGTTCCCTTTCTTCCCTTTCTATGTTACCTCTTTTCCTAGTTTCCTAAAAAAATTTATTTCCGTCCTTCCCCTTTTTAATTAGAACTCAAAAAGGCAGGTGTGGAATTTAACCCCTTTTTCCTTTTATCATTTAATTAGTATATTTTAAAAAAGATAAAACAATTAATTCCCTTTTTACATTTTAACAACAATTTTTTTTTTCCTTTTTATCAATAAATTAAATTTCTTACTACCTTCATGTTACAAGATTTAACAAAGATCATAATTATTATTTAAGTTGTTTTTATTTTTATTATTATTATTTTTTATAGAAGACAAAATTTTACCACTAGCGTAATTTAGACGTAGACCTTAAATTTCATACTGGGCGACATTTAATTAGGGAAATTGTTTTTAAAAAAAAAAAACTTAACACGTTATTCATCCTAAGGCCATCTAGGTTCATCTCTCTATCATCAACAACTCGACGTGCCCTTCAAGATGCACTAGGTGCTCCAAGGGTGCCACTCGCCTCATTTGTTCCCTTGCGTGATGTGCCCTTCAAGACACACTACGTGCTCTAAGGGTGCCACTCACCTTAGTATGTTTCCTTTGCACGACGTGCCCTTTAGGACGCACTACGTGCTCCAAGGGTGCCACTCGCCCCTTGACTAACTTGGTAGACATTAATAACCCCTGGAGTCAACACTCCACCAGATGAACTTGTGGGAGACTAAGGGCCTCTAAGGAATAAGGCCACTGCCTTTTTGCATGCCCCTTAGAATCTTCATGAGCAACTGTCACAGTTTTCCCTCACGACATCGTGGGTCCTCTCGAACTAGGTAATAGTTAACCTATAGTTCAAGCCACGACGAGAGTGCTAGTAGGCTGTGGCAGTGCTGCTGTCCACACCTCTCCCTCAACATCTCTGGTAGTCATACGTGACCCCTTTACTCCACATGTGAGTCTGGTCAACAAGCTATCGTCAACCTGCATCATCAACAAATCATGTTGGAACATATCCATATCATATCATTTAAATCAGATGCACTAACATCGCAGTAATACAATCAAACCCCAATGGTACACTCCCTGACTCGATCTAGAGTCCAAGGGTTCCATCGATGCCTCGGCATCCTCTAGGTCCATAATCCTTCAGACTCAGTAAAATCGAGTCAATAGCACTTGTCTATGTCAAAGCGGTAAAACAACATGTCATCAACTCATCACGCCTCATAATCAAAATCAAAAGTTTTAATAGCATAATAATCTGGATCACTTGCGAGCAAGTGTCCTCAAAGAATAAGTTCACTCAGTGCGCCAGAATGGGATCTTACACTTATGCAATTATGTATCTAGAGAAATTAACACCAAAAAGGGGTGTTACAATAAGTGACAATATTTAAATTAATTTGAATCAAATAATAAAAATATTTGAGAATTTATAACAATATATGTTTTCGATCATGGATGACATTAAACTGTGTATAATGTGTGGTAAGATTTTTAATTCAAGGTATAAATAAACATATTGTACATGTTATTGGGTGTGGTGTGGTGAAGCATGACCATGACATCCATGTATACTATAAAAGTGAATTTAAATTGAAAAATCTTAATTAACATAATAAAGGAGACTAAAATTACACACTCCTCGAACTCAATTACATATAAGTAAAATATACTATTAATTTATATTCACATAGTAATTAAATAGTCATATATGTTTATCCATAATCTATGTTAGCAGTTAAATATAACAAAATTGCTTAAATTTCCTTTTATTTAGTTTGTAAAAAAATAGTGTTACTAACTTTTTTGGTTACGTAGTACCACAAATTAGTCATATTGTACTAGTGTAACTTAGAGATTTATTTAGGAATTATTCCACACAAACTATTTTTGGCCAAGTCCAACACCTCCAAATTAAATATGTTACTAAAATATGTGTGTGGGTATTTTTGGCCAAGTCCAACACCTCTCGAGCTACTCATACTTCCTATGTTTGTAGATATTTGACTTATAAGATTATTGTTATACAAATCAAAGGAAATATCTATATGTAACACATAATATAGTATAATATGTTCACATCCTTTCATCTCAATTGACATATCTTGATTATATATTTTTATGTTTGAAAGTGGTTAACCATACTCACTAGATAACTCTTCTTCTTCTTGTAACGATACTTTGCAAATCTTTGAAATCTCTTAAAATAAAATAGTATTTTTCCACTGAATATAATGTGGAATAAATTCAACCATGGCAACTTCATGAAGTTTATTATCCATTTAGGAATAAAACCACTAAAACCACTAAGATTAGTTTTTAATTTATGTTTAAAATAGTTCATTATTTATTAACCTAGAAAAAGTGTTTATGGCAATAAAGGTCCAGCATAAGGTCCTAGCTAAGACTTTGCTGGGAGTACTTCACATATTACGTTCTAGATAAAATACATCAAACAAATCAAGAGCTATTAATAGTTGCATACCATATGTTTGATAGAAGTTGTTTCTTAATTAAATATTATTATATGATTGTTTCTCAACTGTTTGTTAAAATATATGAACCGGATTTAGTGCCAGAAATGAGGGATCTTATATCAGGAAACTTATGAGGGTTTATGTATAATTGACCTATTCACATTTTTAAGGCATAATTAGGTTTAATTCTATTCAATAATTTATATTTTTGTTTAAATAATTAATTATTAACTATAATTATAATTCTTGTATGGACATATAGTTTTAGTTAATTATGTCATTATAGGTTTTAATTATATTGGTTGGTTTGAACTCAAAGGTCAAAGTTGCCTCATAACCTATGAAGGAAATATAAATACTAAAAATCTATGAAAGTTTATATGTTGTTACTATCATAGGGAAGTTTTAGTTATCATTGTTGAAGGAAATCTAAATACTAAAAATCTATGAATGTTTATATGTTGTTATTATCATAGGGAAGTCTTATTTATCATTGTTGATGCTTTTGGAATTGAGTATTTGTATACAATGCATGATTGAGAAGTATGAAACTTGTAAGTGCTTGACATAGTTGAATGTGTTGAAACCATTCATATAATATCGTCGTGTTTGTCTCAAGGTAAATTTATAAATTGTTGATAAGTTGTTTGGGGTTTTGTGTTATTATGTCTTGATGAATAATTAATTGTATATTTTAAATGTGAGTCTTGTTTAGAGTGATGTATATTTGTATTTTGTAGTGATTAATTAAAAAAGTGTTGGTATGTCATAGTTAAGAATTATGGTTTTCATTCCAAAATAATACATATATTTACTTATCTGGATTAAACTTGTGGTTATGTTGAGATTTTTTTACGAAGTGCTCAAGGAACTATAGGGATTTCCCTATAAACTTATACAATGGCATTGGTTATTCTTCTATACTCATGTGATACTTAGAAATGTGTTATTATTAGAATTGTGTGGCCCATAAATTAGAAAGGATGTATAAAAATGATTAGTGGTTGAGTGTAGGACTCATTAATTCTCCCTTTCTCATCAATATTTGGGAATTTGGCCCTTATTTATGTCAAATTAAGCACATGGAAGCCCATGTATAAAGCTTTGTCATTCCCACTTGTATGAGTTTCTCATGCAACTCCATTTCAATTTATAAGTAGAAGCCATTGCCACACATTTGACAAGAACATTGTTGAAAAGGTTATGATGTTGAATTTGAGCCAAAGAGTGTGAAGCTCATTTCTTTCACTCACTTTCAATTGTGTTTTCATACCTTCCCACTACCTAGTTCTCCCTCCAAAGTGCCAACACATAAGGGAATCGTTGTGTGTTAATATTCAATATAGAGAGAGCTCATTGGAGGATTAAAATGACCCTCTCATGGAAAATATTGGAGTCCAGAAGATATGATATTCTTACCATGTGATATATTTCAAGTTCTATATCTTTTCCATTGGAATAATAAGAACTTATCCTCTTTCCCTCAAAAGATGATTTTCAAATCATTGAAACTCGCTATTTGAATGATTCATTAGCTAACATGCATGCTTAGGAGATACATTTGTTTATGTTTATTATTTTCACTGACTCTTGCTTCTATTGGTCTATAAATTAGTTAAGAGAGGTTTTTTGTATCCACATTCACAAAAACCCAATATGCACCCTTGCTATGGATGAAAACATATTACCTTTTATTCATCATGCTTATAATAGAGACTGGCATAGTTCCATTGGACATAGTCATTTCCATACTTGTTTTGTTTCCAACCATCCATCCTTGTTGATGTCTCATTCCTGCAACCTTCAATGTCATCTACTTCTCATATTACTAGATAACAAGATAAAGCATCTCGCTTCATCAAATAAATTCCATGAATCCATGAATAGGTTTAGTTGATTTTGTACTGCCAATAACAAAAGTATGAGCAAAGATATGATGCATATCGAGTGCCTCATTGTTTCCAAGTATTTAATTGAGTTTGGTTACAATAGAAATAGGAAAGGTTTAAGGATCATCATAGAAAGATCAAACCTCTTCAATATGGTCCTCAGTCCATTATCAAAGCACTAGGTGATACTAGTTTCCAACTTGAGCAACCACCTTATATGGGAATACATACAATCTTCAATGTTGATCTATTAAATCCCCACTATCCATAATTGTTTGAATCATAATCTAAAGTTTCAATGCTTACAAATTTTGATCTTTTCCTCGAGACCAACTCCTTGATATTGCATGTATTAGCTTTCACCAAAGAAGCTATGAGATCAACATTTCTAAACCTTGAACTAGACCTAGAATAATATTGAGAGTTTATATTGTAAAAAGAAACTTTGATCTATTTTCAACAATGTTGAGCATAAACCTCAAGCAATTCATGAATAGTAAGTACTGTAATATTGAAATGCATCATAATTCAAAGACATAACATTTTCTCTATCTCAAAATGTTGTGTATTTTCTAATATATTCATGCAACATGTTTTTCTTTGTTGTTTTAAAAATTGACTTGGATTTACATTAATCACGTCTTTTAGTGTTGAGACTCATCCTTTTGTGGGCACTCTGTTCCAACCATATTAGTTAATGAATTTTTGTCCAACCATATTAGTTAATGAAGTTTTGTCATACAATTTTTTTTTATGGAAATTATTCAATTAGTTTGTATGGACTGTAATCATCAATTGTTTATGGAAACTATTCAATTAGTTTGTATAGACTGTAATCATCAATTGTTAATGTCTACATTGGTTAACAATGTTCCCATTGCATAGATTTATAATCACATTTTAGAATTATCATGAAGTTTGATGATAGAGAGTCATTTTCAGAATTGACTTCTTCATACAATGTTTTTAATTGCAAAAGGGGACACATGGATCAATGGAAGAGAATTCAAAATATTAAGGAAACTTGGAGAAAGAGGTTTTTCTTAGGTTTACCTAGTTAAAGAATAGTTCAATCTCAACCATGTGAAAAAGCCTAGAAACCCGTCTCATGTATTAAGTTAGTCTTTGTAAATTGCATGCATTATCTATAATTTACATGGTCCAAATTTATGGGTATACACTATTGTAAAACAAAAAGAAAAATTGAATCAAATTAAGAAACCCAAACACTCCCATAATTATAAGCTCATTTCTATAATATCTTGGACAAAACAACCATTGTTTAATTATTGGCAAGTTGATATTTGATTACTCTCGATCTACTATGTGTATATTATGTTCTCAAAAAATTGTTTTTGACATGACTTTGGTATTACTCTCAAACTATTATGTGTATAATATATGCCCAAACACTTGTTTTTGATATTTTTTTGGCCTTAAGACCTTACCCTATATATTTCCTAGTTTTACACATGAAATTGAACCCTTCATATTCTTCAATATTATTTTCTTGTGACCAAATTAATATTAGAAAAACTGAAAACATTGATTATATTTTCTTACTATGCATTACTGCCTAAGTATATTTAAGTTTAGTATGTTATTATAACCAATTTTTTAATAAACTGAAAATTTGTACCATGCAGATGCTCTATATTGGCCAATGTTTGTGGCTGCTATCGTTGCTTCTGTTATTGCAAGCCAGGCGATGATCTCTGCCACTTTTTCCATCATAAAGCAGTCCATGTCCGTTGGATGCTTTCCCCGTGTTACAATTGTCCATACTTCATCTAAATATGAAAGGCAGGTGTACATCCCAGAAATTAACTACATCGTCATGTTTGCATGCGTTGTAGTCACGGCATCCTTCAAAGATAAAACCAGAATCGGCAATGCATATGGTATGCACTACACTAATATAAACGAAATTTATAAACAAGCATAAAATTGAGGATAATTTTGTTTTAAGGACTAAACATCCAGGTTTTTCTCTCACTACGGGTGCTTCATATATAGAACTGTTATTACTATAACAGTTATGAATCATGATATAGATTTGGATTATTTATTGATTCATATGCTAAACTTTTAATATCCACCATATAATAGCAGAAAAAGATGCAAATATGCTATACATTATTTTGTAATCATTGGTACTATATAATAGTGATGGATAACCACATTAATAGGAACTATAATAAGCTAATCTTTAAAGGAAACTCAATCTAAAGGCACTGCAGTTTTTATAAATTTCTCAATGTAAGTTATAAAAAAAACAAATGCAAATTATGAAAAATTTGTGGTCCTTTTATGCATGCAAAGTTAAATTAACTAAGGACCGTTTCAATATTCCCCATGCGTAATCCTACGTATAAACGTTGGGGAGGACGAACACTGAGATGGAATAGACCTGCTAATATACCCAATATACCTGCTGCAATATGATGAGAAGCTATTCCTCCCGGAACAAAAGGATCAAGTGGAATCCCCGTTGCCTCCTTGAAAGAGAGATGTCCTGATCCACTAGACGATAGGGGCCGCCAAGAATTATACGATTCATCTATTAGCAATATGTAAAAAAAAGAATAACGAATTGATTTTGTAAAATTCTCAATGAATCTTTTCCTTTCCAAAGGAAAAGAAATCTCTTCCGTATATCTTTGATCTTTTGTAAATAATTCTTTCGCCCAAGAGATTGGAGAATATTCTGATAAATGCTTTGAGGACAAATCTGATTCTATTTAAGAAAATAATATTATTAATAGCTACTTCTAACAATTGTAATAATTATATTTAAATATTGTTATTTTATTAAGCAATTTAAATAATTAAGTACAAGTCATATGTAAATTTTTCTTTTGTATTAACTTAAACCATTTATGTTTTCATGGGATAGTTGAGAAATTTAAGATAACTCAAGGACATAGAATAATTATAATAATTAAATCAAATAATTAAGTATAAACCATATGTAGATTTATCTTTTGTATTAATTTAAACCATGTACTTTCTCATGGGATGGTTGAAAAATTTAAAATAACTTAAGGTCATAAAATAATTATAATAATTTAATTGGACCTTAGAAGGGATATGCAAAATTTGGGCTCGAAAGAACTCAAATTCGTCGGCCAAAGATTTGATGGTTGGAAGCAGGTGGTCAAGCACCAAGTGGCTCAACAACCCCCCTGCCATTGAAGATGCCTTCAACCATAACTAGAAGTAGAGAGAAATGCAATAGGGACAGATTGATACCATAGAGCACCCAAACCAAAAGCATCAACACTCTTGGAAATGCATTGAAATTGCTAGATTGTAAATTAGCACAACTGCAAACTTGTGGGTGGTGAATGTCGAAAGGTTTTGGTTGGTCCGGAAAATAAAATGTGGATTTACATCTCTTTAATTGTCTTTATAATAGTGAGGAAGTTAGTGGTTGAAATCACAACCATTGATTTATTGGGACGACTAAGAATATTCCATCAATATTTAATTGATCAACTAGCCACCATAGTAAATTTTAAATATGATCAAGTAAAAATAAAAAAATAAACATGTAAATGGATGTCTTTATAATAGTGAGGAAGTTAGTGGTTGAAATCACAACCATTGATTTATTGGGAGGACTAAGAATATTCCATCAATATTTAATCTTGTCCATACAAAAATGATTAAGCACTAAAAACCTATTAAATGTACCCATTATCAATAGGTGTACACCTTTCTGCATAATAAATGAGAAATAACTAGGATCATGAGTAGTACTTCAGTCATTGAATGAAAATGGACAAATGCACCATCTCGACAACAACAAAATCAAGAAGAACAAAAACCTATATCCCAGATAGGAAGAGCAAACCCAAAAACTAATACAGCTTTGTAACCTGAAGACCTCCCCTTGGAACTATCAAAAAAACAAGTGTAATACATGCATAAAAAGTCCCATATCTCCCATGGCACATGTTGGAGTCCCAATTTTAGAAAGCAATTATCCAAATAATTAAAGAAAAATCACAACTGCGTGCCTCTCATGCCATAAGCACATGCATTTCTACACACATAGGCATGGTGTTCACCAACTTCAATTAACAACTATGAATTCACCAAGGCAACTTTGTTTTACCAACGCACACGTGGTGACCATTTTTAAATGAACATATCGTTACCGCTTATGAATTTCCAACTATGTGTTTCATCAACATAGTTGTATCGACAATATCCATCAGACCATCTTGCTAACCTGAGTTTCGTTGAACTAACACAATGGGTTTACCAGCGACCGGGTCATAGGTTCCATTAAGCTATAATTTCAATAGCAGGAGGAACAACGTGAAGTAATGTAATGAATGAGCGGTTCTTATGGCGGTGCTAGTGGATAAACTGGATCGACATCTGAAAGTTGCACCCCATCTCTCATCGCTACCCCAATTATAAATATATTTCTAAATGAAAAATATGTATCTTTATAAGTTTCATTTGTACTCCACATTAAAATAAATAAAAAATATTTATATTAAACTTAAATTTTAAATAAGTCAAAAACATGTATAACCTCAAATAAATATATATTAAAAATAGTTTATATATATATATATTTCAAAATGTGGTAGTTTAGAGGAAATATCCAAAAATATCAAAAGGGTTGGTGTGACTCGAGTGTGAGCCCCTTCTCCATGGTTTCTTAGACCATAGGCTAGTCCCGCACATACATGTTAACAAACAAAAAAAATCATAGTTCCACTAGAATTATTCCAGAGATCTTAAAACTCATTCCCATCATTATGTAGTTTATGGAATCTTGGGAATGGGTATGAAACCTCCCCAATTAGTTGGAACGGTTTTGGAAACTTGGGAGCATTTCGTGAACAAGTTACCAATATAAAAAGCTTTAAATTAGAATTCTATTTTTGGTATTAATAGTACATCAATTGTAGATATTATTAAATTAAAATGTAAATATTTTTATTCCATTATTACAAACACCTAATTTATTATAACTATTTGGAATATCAATATAAAACTAAGAGTAAACCACAAGTAAATACTATTTCAAAAATTATTTAAATAAAAGAACTTAATAATACTCACTTTATAGTTGTGGATAAGAATAAATTTTAATCCATCTATGTTGTCCATAGAAAAAATATATCATGTATTGGCCTCCAATTTTATTGAAATAAAATTTAAAATGTATTATTATTTGAATACATAATCTATAATATTTTTATTATATTTTTTTAATATATAATATTGCCTATCCCAACTTGATGTGTATTCATATTTTTTTATATTTTATGTATTAGAAAACTTCACACAAAGCTCAAGATGAATGGGGCAAATTATCAAATATATAACCTTAAACAATTCTCTAATATTTAGTGATATCATTTTATATTATGAAAGAAAGGTTACCATAAATTTTAATCTAGTTTTATATACATCATGTTTTATATAACAACTTAGTCATGTGATGGCTCGCTTTTTTTTCATCATTTACATTATCTCTTGTTTTTTATATTAATCAAGGTATATATATCACAACAACACATAGTATACAATTTCTAATTGATATTTTGGTGAAATAAGTTACAATGACTACTATGTAGGTAGCTGATATAAGTTACAATGCCTACTATGTACGTAGTCGATATACTCCATAGAAGAAGATGTGTGGCTTTTTGGAATCAAAACCTAAAACCCAATACCTAGCTCTCTCCCACAATATGAACATAGCAACAACTCCCCCAAATCCAATCCCCATTCCCATCTCCAATGCTATTAATGACATATTTTCATTCACACAACTCAACCAACTCAACCATTTGACTTTAACATGATTACTCTTAGTAATACTATTACCTTTTGTTATAGGTTTTTTTTCTTGATTGTTGCATCGATCTAATGGACACCCCCATAAGCATTTATTACTTTGAAATGAAGTTGCAACAAAAGTTGAAAATTGTGTCCCTATTGGAATTGGCTTGCATAGGCTATTAGATGAAACATCCAGTCTGTGCAACCAATGTAACTTAGAGACTTAACTTGGGATATGTCCACTCAAATTATTGTTGGCCAAGTCCAACAACTCCAAAGTATATATGTTACTAAGAGATGTGGGTATTAGCCCTTCCAATTGGTTCCCAGATAAATTCAGTGATCGCACGCTACTCAAACTTCCAATGCTTGTAGGTATTTCCCCTGTAAGATTGTTGTTAGACAAATCAAATAAAGTATCTTCCACATATGATATGCCAAATCTTATTAATTCCATATTTCTTATGTTTGGAATAAACAATACATCAGATGGTTATTCGTGAAGTCTCTCAAGATCCATTTGCACTTAAATCAAGTAGTTGAATGTTAGTACAGTTACCCAAAGATGTGGACATAGTCTCAAATAAGTTATTAGAGTAAGCAGAGAAAATACGAAGAGAATTGCAATTGCCTATAGAAATTAGTCCCTCTAGACAATTTTTGGATAGAACTAAATTCTCAAGTGAAACCCAACTCCTAATACTATTAGGAATACTCCCAAAAATATTGTTATTATGTATATTCAAAGTCCTGAGAGATTTTAGTTGACTAATGCTATGTGGGATACATCCAACTAAATTGTTTGAATATAAATTCATAAATATGAGAGATTGAAGATTCCCAATGGATTTTGGAATAATACCTTTAAGATTGTTGTTTTCTAATTGAAACGATTGAAGTTTGCTCAATTTGTAATAGTTTCAGGTATACTACTGGTAAGCCTATTTAACGCAAGATCTATAGATAAAAGCTCACTCAAATTACCCAATTGACATGGTATGCTTCCCAACAATTTGTTATCACTTAGGTCAAGATACTCTAATTTCTGCAACAACCCCAATTCAACTATTATTTTCCCACTCAAATCATTAACATACAAGTCGATCCGCGATAATTGAGTACAATTGCCAATATCAGGAGGGATATGACCACTTAGTAGGTTGTGCTCAAGGTAAAGAGAGGATAGGCTTCTGATCGAACCCAAAGTGGAAAGGATTGGACCATTGAAATGGTTGTTTGCGAGGTCAATATGAAATATGCTTTTGATCGAACCCAAAGTGGAAGGGATTGGACCAGTGAAATTGTTCGATGCAATCGAGAATTCTCGGAGAGAGGTGCAGTTGCTGAGAGAGGTTGGAATACTTCCGCCCAGATAATTATTGATGCTCAAGTCAAGATGCTCCAACTCGACTAGATGACCAAACTCTGTTGGTATGGTCCCCGTGAAGATGTTCCATGAAAGCTTGATCCATTTGAAGCGTGTGCAATTACACAATGCTTGAATCGGTCCTCCTTAATTATTCCATCTGAGATCAAGTATTCACAATGCTTTAAGCTGCCCGAAATCGGGTGGAATTCCTCCTGTCAAATTATTACCATTAAGATTCAACGTCTACAACAAGGAGAGGTTGTCGAGAGAGGCCGAAAGGGTACCTTCCAATTTAAAGTTAGAAATGTCATATTGAGGGGTGGCGGTAAGTGAGCCTTAGGTAAAGAAATGATATTCTACAACTTTATTGAAGTCAGATTGGATGGGTAGGTAAAGAAATGATATTCAACAACTCTATTGAAATTTGGTTCTTGGCTACTGAGCGTAGTGAGACAGTGAGTATGTAAACAACTGATACTTAATAACTTTATTGAAATTTGGTTGTTTGGCATTGAGATAGTGAGTAAGTAAAGAATTGATATTTAACAACTTCATTGAAATTTGATTGTTTGGTATTGAGATAGTGAGTACCTAAAGAACTGATATTTAACAATTTCATTGAAATCTGGTTGTTTGGTAAAGAAGCGATAAGAAATAGTGTGGGTAAGTTGGAAAATGGAAAGGACAACAAATGGGTGTACTATACAATAACTTATATCTAGTGAGTAGGTAAAGAAATGATATTTAACAACTCTATTGAAATCTGGTTCTTGGGGGAAGTCACCAGAGATGTCATGATTGAGTAAGCTTATTGAGATAGTGAGTACTTAAAGAACAGTTGGAAAATGGAAAGGACAATAAATGAGGAGGGCAGAGTATGTATACCTTGGTATACTTTGCCAGCCAAATCGTCGAGTGGAGGGGTCCATTGTCCCACAAACAAGGGGGTCTCATACACCAATTTAGTATCTAGCTTAGCCGTGACCTTAAAAATAGATTATTATTATTAATAATAATAACAACTTATATCTACTGATATTTTTAAACTTATTTAAACCAGTTAATTTATCTAAAATAAAGAAAATTTTCAACTTTATATCTAATCACTTATTATTACAATAATTTTTATTTTACTATATTAATTTTTTCAAATTGAAATATAATTTCTCAATTAAATTATTAAAATAAATAAATTAAACAATAATATTTATTAAAATAGGCCAACTCAATATTTTATATACATTATTAAATTACWTAAAATTTCTTTAAATAATAATATTTGTTAAAAAAGGTTTGCTTCAATATCTTATATCCACTTAGAAATGAGGTTGTTTAATGTTTCCCTACTTTAGACTGTAGGGAATGTAATTAAATTATTAAAATAAATAAATTAAACAATAATATTTATTAAAATAGGCTAGCTTGATATCTTATATACATTATTAAATTACTTAAAATTCCTAAAAATTTCTTTAAACAATAATATTTGTTAAAAGAGGTTTGCTTCAATATCTTATATCCACTTAGAAATGAGATTGTTTAATGTTTTATAACTTTAAGTTTCAGGGAATGTATTTAGTTTATAATTTTTCTAAATAAATTTAGAAGAATGTTAAAAGAAAAAATAGAGGGTTATACAAACTATAAAGTTTAATTTGAGAATCATGTCATCTTTATTATAAGTGTTTTTCACCAATTTTATTTTATTTTATTTTTATTTTTTATGTAATAATAAATGTCTTAAATCCAATATTGGATATAGTTGTGAAAAAGTTATGGAAAACCAATCAACTAGTACTTAAAAAAAGAAAAAATATGGCTTGAGTTGAAAATTTTAAAGGAAATAATAGAAAAAGGAAAATTGTGACATTGAATACAGTACAAATGAAAAAATTCAAGAAAACACAATTACTACAAAAGTATAAATTATAGAAAGAGTGAAAATTTCAAAGAAAATAATATAAAAAATTTAAGGAGATAGTTGGATGATCAAAAATAGATATGAAAAAATGATACAAGAAGAACCATCTCATACAATGTCAAGGTCTTGCAAAGGACCACCTCTACACATTTTTCAAGAATCACATGATTATACAAAAAGTCAACAACATGTATTATCATGCTAATTAACTATTGTACAACAATAATATTGACATAACAAATGTTGTCTCGACAGAGAAGAACATTATATCATACCTAATTAAGAAGATAAATTACTTTCTTCAAAAGAAAAACTAAATTATGCCTACTTTGGTTGTATTTTGCTTGAGTGGTGACTAATCTTTGTTGTGTTTGTGGGACAAAACTTATTCTCTCTTAAACTTTGTTTGGTAAAACCCAAATCGAGGACCATTTCACTATTAAATCTAATCTAAAAGCTTCCTATATTGAAATAGTAATATTTAACAACTTTATTGAAATATAATTCTTTGGTAAAGAAGTTATAAGAGATATCATGGATGAGTTGGAAAATGAAAAAGAAAATAAATGGAATTATTTTAGATAATCTATTCACAAATTTTAAACTTATTTAAACGAATTAACTTATTCGAAATAAGCAAATTTTCAACTATGGCACTTATTATTATTATAATAATTTTTTTATTTTATTATGGCACTTATTATTATTATAATATTTTTTTTATTTTATTATAGTAATTTGTTAAATTTGAAATATAATTTGCTTTTTTTTTTTGGTTAAAATAAGGTGTTAAATATTGTGTATCCTCTTATTATTAAATTATGTAAAATTTCTTTAAATAATGTGATTTTTTAACTAATATTATTTGTTAAAATAGGTGCATTTCAATATTTTATATCCATTTAGAAATGAGGTTGTTTAATGGGTTATAACTTTTTTTTCCAATAGAAAATTTGCTCAATTATATTAGTAAATATAATTTTTTTACATCTTTTTGTGTATACCCAAAATAAAGAGAAAAGATAAACTATCCATACATAATGTGTTATAACTTAGGTTTAGTTGTTTATTGCTTTATAATTTAGGTTTAGGGGATGTATTTAGTTTACAACTTATTGAAATAAATTTAGCAAGAATGTTAGAAATGTAATTGAATTCTATACAAAATATAAAGTTTAACTTATGAATCATGTCATACTATAACTATTTTTTATCAATTTTAATTTATTATTACTTTTTATGTAACAATAAATGTTAAGTCTAATGCAAGCATTATAGGCTTCGGTATAGATGTGAGAAACCAACTACTACTTTAAAGAAATGTGTGGTGTGAATTGAAAAATTTAAAGGAAATAATAGAGAAAGGGAATTGGTGGCATTGAATATGGTTCAAATGTAAGAAATTCAAGGAGACTCAACTACTACTTTAATAAAAATTATGGAGAGAGTTGAAAAATTCAAAGACAATAATCTAAAAAAAAATTAAGTAAATAGTTGCACTGATCAGGAATAGATGTGAGAAAGTGATGCAAGAGGAACCATCTCCTACAATATCAAATTCTTGTAATGGACCACATCTACAAAGTTTTTAAGAATCACATGACTATACAAAAATTCAACGAGATGTATGATCTATATCATTCAATGATACTAATTAACTATGAACAACAATAATATTGACAAATTTAAAATTTGTCTTTTTAAAGGACATCTATTCTAAGACTTCACTTAATTATCAAACCTAGGGTTCATCTTGAACTCATGAAACACAAATGTTGTATGCACATAGTTAAGAATATGAAGATTTGTTGATGTTTATATCATGCCTAATTAAAAAGATAAATTACCTTCTTCAAAAGAAAAACTAAGTTATGCAAATGAAAATTGAAATTAAAGTTCACTATTGTGGTTGTCCTTTGTTCAAATGGTGGATAATATTTGTTGTGGGAGACAACTTGTTCCCTCATAAACTCTATTTGGTGAAATGCAAGTCTATAACCCTTTCATTGTGAAATCAAATATGAAATCATGATATATTGAAACAGTGAGTAGGTAAATAATTGATATTTAACAACTTTATTGAAATTTGGTTGTTTGGTAAAGAAGTGATAAAAGATATTGTGGGTGAGTTGGGAAATGGAAAGGATAATAAATGGGAGTGACAATATCTTAGATAACTTATCTACTGAAATTTTTAAACTTATCTAAATGGGCTAATTTATCCAAAACAAAGAAAATTTTCAACTTTATATCTAATCACTTATTATTATAATAATTTTTATTTTATTATAGTAATTTGTTCAATTTCATATATAATTTTTCAATTAAATTATTTAAAGCCAATTCCAATCGAAAATTTCTATGGTCTATGCAATTGTTACAACATCTATTGAGGGGGTTCTTTACACCCAAACCTTAGAACATGCAATATTCTCTTATTTATGTTGGGATTCAATCCATCAAACAGAGATGGAATAACTCATGGCATTTAAAATTCCTTTAAGAAATAATATTTTTCAAAATATGTGGGTTCAATATCTTGTATCCATTATGACTAGGGTTTGATGTTATTCACAAACTAGGGTTTCTACATATCTCGGATCTCTTATGTGTTAGCGTGGTCTTCTCCTCCAGGGGGCATGATTAGTTTATGCCACAATGTTTGAAGGTGAGGGGGCATGAGCCCCCTTGTATCGCAATGCAGTTTCTAGTGAACCAATAGGAGTTAGTGGATCACAGCCTCCTTTTGAACCGTCATCGCAGCTACGGACTCAGGCCTACCATGCATAATGGAGCATGGGAAAGAAAATGGAAATTGAGTATGAATCTTCCCATCCAAAGGTGGCTTGGGCATGGGAACCAGGTAAATGCACCCCTCAAGCTTCAAAGACACCAAGGTATGTAGTTAGTTCAAAGATAGTAGATGAGGGATCATGCCATTATTGGAAAATTTATGGGTCTATGGCCTTCAAAAAGAGATCTAATCAAATCGATCAAAGCTTGGTGGAAACCCAAAGGACATTTTGATCTTCAGCTAGGATCTAAGGGGTTTTTCACTACAATCTTCCACAATTTGGAAGATAAGGACCAAATATTTGGGAATGGATCCTATTTATTTAACTCAGCTGGACTCTATCTAAGATATTGGATGGAATGCTTCAACCATGAAAATGAAGATTTCACCTATGATCCTATATGGATCATAATTTTCTCACTCCCACAGGAATTATGGCTTGGAGAATCCTAGTTGGGATAGGAAACATCTTGGGGATCTTTGTAAATTCAACTAAAGCAACGCATCACTGTCGCTACACTTCTTATGCTCATATCTATGTTTAAATGAACATTTCCAAGCCCCTTCCCGGTTCCATATGCTTATAATATCAATATGAGGAATGGATCCAAACCATAGAATATAAGCATATTCCTTTTATATGTAGGAAATGTCATGAGCATGGCCATTTATTCCGATACTGTCCACTTAATTCCCCTCCAAGTTCTATGGCTGCAACTTCTGAAAATCCTAAAGATGGCTTCACCCAGGTCCAAGGAAAATGACTGAAAAACTAGAAAAAACCAACCCTACACCATCTAAGGCTTTGTCAACTAGCAATTCTTTTGAGATATTCTAAACCAGATCATGGATTCTCATTATCTAGAAGGGGCCTCTCGGCATCCCGATCAAGAGAATATTTAAGGAAAATCCAAAGTAATCCAAGAGCCAATGCTAAAGCAAATTACCCCCACGCTAGTTGTAGATCCCCTGCTTCAAGATCAGGTCACCAAATACTGCAACAACATGGAGATAGATTTGGATGAGAAGGAACTAGCAGAGATTGATCTAGTGAGTCTATAGGAAGGTTATCGCAAGCAAGAATTGTTATCCATCACCCGAGAGCATCTTCAGAAAGTCCATAAAGTATACCTTAATTCCACCACTCGTGCCACCTCTAGATATGGAGTGGGGCTAGGCATCCATTTGGATCCTAGCAAAGAACCCCAAAAATCGTTGGAAGAAGAGAAAAAACAAGGCAAAAAGTCCACCCAGCAGTTAATTTGGGAAATAGGAAGTTATATGGCTAATTCAGGTTAGATCGAATTGCTCACTCAGAGCTTCTTTCCCATCCCCCCACCATATTCCTCATGAACATCATCTCTTTGAATATAAGGGGCCTTAATGGAAGGAAAAAACAAAGACTCCTTATAAATTGTATCATGGAGGAGAATGCGAACATTTTATTTTTGTAGGAGATCAAATGCAGTGACATTGAAGCGAAAACGATTTTTGAAAGATGTTGCAGGCACTATGATTATGTCAACACTAACTCCATAGGATTGAGAGGGGGGATCACAATACTCTTGGACCCTGCAACCATCATTCTCAATAATTTATTTTCCTTTAAATGGACCATTTCAACTCACTTCATAGCCATTGGTTATGATAAAGAAGGGTACATCACAAATGTATATGTCCCACACACACCTTCAAGGAAGTCAACATTTATGAAGAACTTGAAAGATGTGAAGGAAATTATCCAAGACCATAGATGGGTCCATATAGGAGATTTTAATGTTATCCTCTCTCTGGTTGAAAAGAGGGGTGGAAACCATAGATTGGAAAAGCAAAGAGAGGATTTCGAAGAGTTCATAGATGCCTCTTGCCTAGTGGATCTTGAGAATATTAAGAGTGAGTTCACATGGTCTCATAGACATTCAGGCTCTTAGCAATGTTCTTATCGTCTAGATTGATTCTTGATCTCATAAAACCTAATGTTGGATGGCGAAAGCATGGAATCCATTTAATTCCATTATTCTCAATGTGACTCGCTCAGATCACTGGCCTATCTAGCTATGGATGAACATCTCATGCACATTCAGGCACAAGCCTTTCAGATTGGAAAAATTGTGGTTATCTCATCTTGAATTTCAAGAGGATGTCTAGAAATGGTGAGCAGAGGAATCCATCCCTTGTGGTATAATGATGTACTAATTCCAACAAATTTTGAAAAACTTCAAATCGCATCTTAAAGAATGGAAGAAACACTCTTTTGGAAACATTTTCCAAGCCCAACGAGACCTGGAGCATAGAATGAATACCATCTAATAGGATATCATCTAACAGGGAAGCTCAAACAAACTTAAAGCGAAAGAGGTACAAGTCAAACAACAGCTGGAGGAACGATATGCCTAAGAGGAAACCATGTGGTATAAAAAATCAACGGTCCAATGGCTCAAAGAAGAGGAAAAAAAATCCAAATTTTTCATCGATCGATGATACAGAGACGACATATTAATTGCATCACTAGATTGTAAAACGATTAAGGCCAAACCATCATGACACATGCAGAAATCAAGTAGGAGATGATTGATTTCTATCAAGATATTCCCACCGAACCTTTCCAAGACAGGTCCACAACCATTAACAAAATCACCAGATATATCCCCGCTTTAGTCACTGCAAACTAGAATGCATCTCTCCTATGATCATTAACCTTGGAGGAAGTTGATCAAGTTATCAAGGAGATCCCCATCGAGAATTCCCCAAGATCGACCACTTTCACCACCGATTTTATTCATCATTGTTGGCACTTGATCAGAGAGGAGGTTTGGCAGTTGATTGAATATTCTTGTAGCACATGAGAGGTGCTCCTATCTCTCAATGCCATTTTTCTCACCTTAATCCCCAAAGAGGAGAAAGTATCGAATCCCAAGTAGTTCCTCCCAATTTCTCTTTGCAATGTCATCTACAAAATCATCACCAATGTAATTGCTCTTATACTCAATCCCCTTCTTTCTTTTATTATCTCACATGAACAATTAGGTTGTGTGGAGGGAGGTTAGATCATGGACAATGTCATTCCGACCCATGAGGTTATCCACTCCTTGAAATTCTATGGTACCCTAGGTATGCTCATCAAGCTAGATCTCTCCAAAGCCTTTGATAAACTCATCTAACAATATATGAGATCCCTTCTTCTTGCCTTTGGATTTAGTGAAGTATGGGTTAACTCGATCATGAACCTAACTTCCTCAACATTCTTCTCTATTCAAGTCAATGGTGTTCCCTCCAATCCCTTCTCACCCTCATGTGGCATCTGACAAGGTTACCCCCTCTTCCCTTTCCTCTTTGTCATCATGGCAAAGGGGCTCAACAAGTACACAAAATCATCCATCCCAGATGGATCACTCAAATTTATATCCTTACATGGTATAAACCCCCACATCTCGCACAACCAATTAATTGATGATACCATGATGATGGGGGTCCCCAGGGTCTGGGAATCTCATCATATCCTTTCCATCCTTAATGATTTCAATGAAGCCTCTAACACTACCATAAACATCAATAAATCCCATATTTTATTTTTTAACACTCCTCAAGCCATTCAATCCCATATCACTTACATTCTTGGCTTCATTCGGAGCTCCCTTCCATCCAGATACATTGGTATCCCACTCATTAACAATTCTCTCAAGAACTGTTCATCGGAAGATGTTCTTGAAGCCATTGACAAGTGGTTAAGCTCATGGACCTTCCTCTCCCTAAATCTTGCAGGAATCCTTGTGCTATCAAAGTCAATCCTACAAGCCATTCCCATTTATGTCTCCTCATCTCTAGCGGCCCCTAAATCTATGCTCAAAATGATAAATAAAATTCAAATATGATTCCGTTGGCAAGGCATAAAGGAAGGGTGAAAATGGGCTCTTGTCAACTGGGATGTTCTTTGTAAGCCAAAACATGGGGGCGACCTCGAGCTAAGGGATCCACTAATGATTAACTAGATATTAGGGGAAAAAATATGGTGGAGGTGGCTCAAGAACCCAGAAGATCTTTGGTCCCGGTTATGGAGGCACAAATACACACTAGCGATGGTAGAGCACCAACTTATCTGATGGAATGAGCACACAGAGGGTTCTCTGATTTGGAATGTTACATGCAAAAACCATTCCATCATCCAAAATCATGCTTTATGGGAAATAAGAGGAGGTTGGGAGGCCTTATTTTGGTTAGATTCTTGGCAGCAGATGCCTCCACTTATTCAATGTGCATATTTGGTTGAAATACAGGAAAATGTAAACCAAAATTTAAAACTATAGCAAACTATTGAGAGCATCATTTAAAATATTTTTAAAATTTCAATAATCATATTAACATATTATTAAAATTGAAATTCAATTTAAAAATTATACACACAAAATTGTTATAAAAAACATTTAAAAAGTAGTAAATTTTATATAATGATAAAAGAAAAAAATATTTAAGAATAGAATTTTTTTTAATATAATGTTAAAAATCAATAACAAACACAATTTGCTTTCCATTAATTAAAATAAAACAAATTACATTTAATAGAAACCCCCCACACAATACTCCAGAATGGAAATTAAGTGGCAAATTCTCCAATATATAACCTTAGAAAGTCCTCTCATATTTAGAGGATATCACTCTATATTACGAAATAAAAATTATGTTGGATACTAAAATTTAGAATATTTAGTTTTATATACATGAGGTTGTGTATAACAACTTAGTCACTTAAAGTAGTTTTGGTTCTCTTTTTGCACTCTCTCTTATTTTTTATAATGAGCAAGTTATAGAAATCATAGGAATACTGACGGCAACCGCACTCTCAGCAGTCGGTCACCCCAACCAGGACCCTCTCACTCTATGGCCCGAAGAGTCTAGGCTCTTCCAACTCCTCCTCGGGAGTTTTATCACCCACAGTCGTCTCGGGTACCTTCCCTTTTCGAACTCGGGAAGTAGGGTTTCGCGGACTCGCGAACCTTATGTGCACCTTCAGTGCAATATGAAATCTCCGAATCCCGATCCACGATGTCAACGGTCAACGCTCCGGATCTCGGGGATTTTACAGTCGGGATATCGGTGGG
>JZKD02S0768563.1:93489-108391 GCA_000966675.3 Picea glauca
AATTATTTTTAATTTAAATATATATTTATAAACTTGATACAAAACATAATAATCAACATCAACATCATCATATGAAAACAAGAAAATATCAAAGTCTCACAATAGACCACCCCATCTACAATGATCATGAATGACATGATTATATAAAAACTCATTATGGTCCTATATGGTTCAATGATTCTAAACAACTATGCAACGATAATAAATATATCCTTTATAATAAATAAATAACATCAACATCATCATATTAACACAAGAAATTTAAAGTAAAAACCTCGCTCAATTTCCTAACATCTACCCACTAAAAATTTCTCTATTTTCATTTTCTTTTTCTATTATTATTTTCTTTCCATTTTCCTTTCTCCATTATTGTCCTTTCCATTTGCCAACTCACCCACACTATGTCTTATCACTTCTTTACCACATTTCAATATCAATTATTTACGTACTCATTGTCTCCATACCCATCTCTAGTCACTTGCCCCCACCAACAACCAGATTTCAATAGGGACTCATCACATTTCAATAGGGACTAGTCACTTCACTTTTCCAACTCAGTCCACCGTCCCAAGACTATCGGGAGTCAATGTGTCAACTCACCTTTCTATCTCACGATTTATGTGTCACTGCAAGACAGCTGCCCTCATTATATATACGTGTATCGCTAAGAACACAACTCACTAATCTTTGTAGGACATTTTGAGTTTTTGAGAGGGAGAAGTGGATCATATTCTCATGCTCATCATGGAGGCCACTCTACCTATAAGTGTTGCAACTGTTAATGGACATGCTATGCTGGACAAATTTTTCAAGGACTTTCTAACTTACGTTGGTTGTCGGTTCTAGATGTTTTATCTAACAGTTTATGTGGGTCAATTCCAACAGGAACACAATTTACAACTTTTGATGTAGCTTAATTTCAAAGTAATAAATGTTTATGGGAGTGTTTCATAGATCGATGTACCAGTCAAAAGGAAAAAGAAAACCCTCAGACAGAAAATAATAGTACTACCAATAATAATCATGTTAAAGGGGAATGATTGACTCATGTAGATAAAAATATGTCATTGATAACATTGAAGATGGTAATGAAAAATGAATTTGGGGAAGTAGTTACTATATTCATAATGTAGGAAAGAACAAGATGTTGAGTATTAACCCTCCAAAAACCACAAGTTTCTTATGAAGTGTACCCATTCCCTACATAATAAAACATTATATGATATTACACCAAAATATGAATTAAAAAGTCTTTATATTACATGTTACTATGATATCTATATTCTGATTAAGATCAAGAATAAGAAAGAGAAAATGATAACAAATAAGAGAATAAAACTATATCAAATAAGAAAATAAAACTATATTATTTGACGACGTTGTTATACAAACCATTATGAATATAAAACTAGATATTCAAAATCTTAAAACTTAATGTAACTTTCATTTCATAATATGAAGTGATATTCATAAAACTTAACTCAGAGGATTTTATACGGGGAATGTTATATTTGACAATTTGCCCCTCTTGTTGGCATTTTTGAGTTTAGGTTTTGTATTAAATGTAATTTATTTTATTTTTAATTAATGTTAAGTAATAATATTATATTTATTATTGATTTTTAAAATTATATGAAAAATAATTTTTTTATTTAGATATTTTATTAGAATTATAATAATAATAATAATTTAATTTAAGGTTTTAATTAAATTAGAGATCAAATTGATGTAGAAGATCTGCTTATTGGTAGGACAAGTGATTTGAACCTGTAACATTTAAGGAGAAAACACATATTTTAAATAATTTTTTAAGTGGTTGAAAATTAAAATTATTAAATCTTAGATAAGTAATAAATTAAATTAATAAATTTATTATTAAATTAATAAATTTTAATTTTTACAATGTATATGTAGATTTTATATTAATTTTTTTTAAATATATTTAATTAACATAAATTTTTATAATATATATTTTATATTTTCCAATTAAATTAAAATTTAGTATATAAATATATGTATTGAATCATAGAGAAAGATAGAACAAATCCAAAATAATTTTATAACTTATAATCTCAAAATTAAGGGCAATACATCTTATCTCATCTTCCTCATAGAAGCAAGTCTTCCCCCTATCGAGAGCATTGCTACGATTAGATACCTATCGTATAAGAACAAGATAAACAACATGGATGACAAGAGGCTCCCCAAAATTGCTTCAAACTCTCGCCAAAACCACCAGTGGCTTGAACGGGGATGGCATAAATATGTCAAATCTTGGCTAAATCATTGGGGAATTCAAGAAGCATCCATCATGCAAATTATCGATAATATTACAAATATTATCACTTCTAAATTTAAGGAGAATATGTGGTGTGACAAAGAATTAGCAGATAAAAGGAAATTAAGACACTACAAGGAGGTGGTCAACCCAAACTTAGATGACCAAAATTACCTCTCAATTTTCAGAAGTGCAAAGAATAAATCAACATAGCTAAAATAAGAACAAACTCCCATGTGTCAGTGTTTCATGGAAGCCTGCACAGGAGACCTAGATAAAGCATAAACAAAAAACCCTTATCAAGAAAAGGAAGAGAGATACAATATGAAGATTGAGAATCAATATATATTATGATCTACTCAATGAGTGAGTGATATTCACTCATATAGGCAATGACATCCTATAATTGAGAAAAGAAAAGAAGCAGTGAGCTGCAGTGAGATTTTCTTAAGAATGAATGCATAATAGTGATAGTCTAAAATAGAACGAGTAAGTTAACTCCCACTAAACTAGTGTGTCTAAAATAGAAATTTCTCTAACACCCCCCCTGAACATCACTATGAAGTGAAAAATGAGTCCCGACTACTAGACCATATTAGGTACTCATGTACAATGCAAGTAATGAAAACTGAATAAAAATGAGGAGAGAGGGAAAACCATGTGGGAACAACCCCCCCCAAAAAAGATAATGCATCAAAAGAATAAAAGGCAGCGGCTAGGCAACTGTATTCTTCACTGCAAGACGATCCCGCAAAGTCTGAAACTTCTTCTCGCTGAAAGTCTTCGTGAAGATGTAGAAATCTTTATGGATCTGATGAAGTCCTTTGGAAACCTGTCTAGCCTTATACCTTTTGATCCTGTGGACCCATCTACACTTGAGAAATATTCCTTTCTAGTGGAAGTGGAACCAGATGCCAAGTCTGATTCTTTAGGAGTGAGACATACTCCTTTTGCATGGTTGCTTGTCATAATGGATTGCACACAACCTCAATGTAGAGCTGTGGATCAGAAGATTGAACCATATAGAAATGCATGGGAATCGCAGGTTCTAAAGCTAAAAGTACACAAGAAGGTTCCTCATGCGAAGATCGAGTCCTCCTTGAATCCAATGGATTCCCTACAATGATACTTGCTTCTCGAAGTGTGAACTGTGCCTTCTTGGGAATCTATTGAAGCTTCAGCGCTGGCTTCTTATCTGGTTGTACTACTTGCTTATTTCCATGTACACAATCCGAGTGTATGGAATCATATTTGATTTCTGAAACTGATGGAAGCACAAAAGTATATACATGTTGCACTGGAGGTGCATGCAAAGTACTCTCCTTATGTGTAAGTAGAAAAGAGGATTCATCATAAGAAAACTTAGTGAATTTATACAACCTTGACTTATGATCCACCTCACCAATTGCAATGATGGAATTGTCATGCATGTCAATTACTGAAACTGAATCTAATGTAAATTAAACCTTTTTACCTTTTTGAGTGATCTGATAAACCGAGAGTAGAGTCATAGAAAGCTTTGGAACATGTAAACCATTCTCAATATTTCCATTATGGAGTTCCACTCTCCCTTCTCCTGCTACTGCTACTGGAGTATCATCCCCCATGAGAATAGGGGGTCTTGAGTATGGAATCAAGGAGGAGAAGACTTCTTCTTTAGCTTCCATATGATGGGATGCACCAGAATCTATAATCCATGAATCAGATGAGGAATTAACTGCAACAAGAGCATGATGATTACCTTTCTTAGGAGCATGGTATTCTTCCTTCTGCTTCTTGAATCCCTCTGGAATGAAGTTTCCAAGGTTGTTCTGTTGAAGTGATTTTTCCATAAGATGGATCTGTTTCTTCATGCATGTGGATTCTTCATGATTTTGTTTATTGTAGTATGTGCATTTCTTTCCCTTCTTCTTCTTCTTGTAATCTGAAGACTCTTTGGAACTTGAAGAATCGTTAAAGGGTTTGGAATATCCCTCCTTCTCGTTCTGGTTTTCCTTCTCGTTTTGTTTGGATGATCCTTTTCCATCATGCATGGTGAGTAAATGTTCTTTGGGATCTTTCATGAGACCCATATGTATGATTTTTTTCTACTCTTGTGTGAGAGACTCAATGAACTAAGCCATCGTAGGCATTTTCCATTTTTTTCCAAAAAGACATCTGCCAGAATGGAAATTGGAGACATATACAACGTATTCTGGTCCTAGCTTGGCCAAGATTATTAGAATAAGTTGTTTCTCTTATGTAGACTTTTCAATACCACATTCACCCAAGCTCAATATCAAAGATTTAAATTTAGTAAATAAGTCTTGTATATTATCAAAACTTTTCGGGTCTAAGGTATTCAACTGTACCTCAAGCATATGACCTCGCGTCTCATCTTGCTTTCCAAAGAGTCCTTCTAAGGTGGTCCATATCTCATTTGGAGTCTTTCATGTGAAAACATGAAACCATAAATTAGTGTAGATTAAATCAAGAAGTAGTCTTGTGGCCTCATCCTTACGGTTCGACCATCTGGTCTTCTCAAGCACTGATGTAGGTTCTATTTCTATCGCCATCATCAAATTATACAGTCCTTTTCTTTTGATTTGGAATGAGGCCTTCAGATTCCATTCAAAATAGTTTTACAGTGTGAGTATTATCACCAAACTTTATTGAAGAAGTTTCATCGTCTCCATCCCTGCTATTGACTCTGAAAAGATCTTGAAAACCCAAATCGTGGATTCTGAGATATGACTGACGGTTTTGTGGCAACTATAGATATGATAAAACAATTATATATCCTAAAATATGATGTGGGTTTCGGATATTTTTGGTGATCATGAAAATCACTATCTTATACGTCTCTGGTCAAAATTTCAGCCCGACCTAGATCGTGGATTTCGAGATATGGTTGTTTTACTATAAAAAACCAATTTTCTATAGGGAAGACTGAATCGTCACACCCTAGAGAAGGATACAGTGCGACTATGTCACACCA
Organism: Picea glauca; assembly: GCA_000966675.3. NCBI lineage: Eukaryota > Viridiplantae > Streptophyta > Pinopsida > Pinales > Pinaceae > Picea > Picea glauca. The sequence continues at coordinate 98,745 of JZKD02S0768563.1, forward strand.
TAGTAATGTATAGGGTGTGTCGATGTTAGAAAAATAAACATCGCACCTTGTTGAAGAATACAGTGCAACTATGTCGCACCTTGGCCATGGATAGGCTATGTTGATTTGTACCTGGTAAATATAATGAAAACTATGGATACATATAAAAAAAAATTAATTAATTAATTAAATATTATAAAATGGTAAATATAATGAAAACTATGGATACATATAAAAATTAATTAATTAGACTCGCCACCTCTATCCTGTCAAACTGTCCTCGGTCTCTGACGTGGATTCCTACCACCTATCACCTTTTTTGACTTCCAGAACTTGAATCAGTCTTCAAATGTCATTCCCCTATCACTTCAAAAGCCCTGAATTCCGAAGCAATGCCTTCTATGGATTCAACGGCTGATAGCCTTCCTTGAGATCCAACGACTCACGTTATTTAGGGCTTTCGGGTACCGAGAGTTCGAATCTCTCGATCCTAAAACACTTGTCACCATAATCCTTGAATTCCTGAACCCCGCAACACCGAAATGCCAAAACACGCCTTCATAGATATTTCGTGTTTCGTAAATTTGGGATTTCTGATGTGAAGTGCCCTGAATCCTTGTCAATGTGAATGTCGAAACCCCGATCCATGAAATGCCGAAACACCACTTCAAGGATTTTTCGGGTTTCACAACTCTGGATTTTTCAATACAAAGGCCCCTGACTCCCTGTCATCAGGACTTCCTGTATTCCGAATCTCGATTTACACAAATCCTGAAATTCACATCAAGTTCTGTCGCAACTCATGACTTCGGGTTTTTCACTCAGTTGTGTCCCGGATGCTTGTCCTCAGGACCCCCAAAATGCTGAACTTTGAAATTTTGAAACGCCGAAAATTCTACTCCTCACCTTCATAGATGATAATCAAGTTCACGCTTCGGGAGTTCGAGCGACCAAGGGTTTCTTCCACACTTCGGAATTACAACCCCCGAAAAGATGAAATGATCTCGACAGTCCAACAATCACAATCAATGGTCCACATTGAATCGTTCCTCTCAAAGGATGGGTTCTTCCAACGCTTAACTTCCCTGCAGCTCTCTTGGATCTTATGGTCCTTGTTATTTCGAGAATTCTCCACAGGGAATTTCGACCGTTCGATTCTTTCCTCAAGAATTTCTATGGAATGAGGCAATGTCCTTTGTTTGGAACTTAACATTCCGCACAAAGATTTTGCTTCCTGCCTTCCTTCAAACACTTCAAAGGCGCTACCCCTTCTAAGCTTTCTCTGGTAAATTCAAGCCTCGAAAAAGGGCCTCTGCTCGCACTCCTTGCGGAAGACCTTCAAATACTTCTGCGTATTTGAACTCTCGACTCTGTGCACCTTATTCAACAACAATCTCTCTCTCTCCCACCTTATTTAACAATCTTTTAAGGACTCATCTAGTCTACACATGCCTTGCACGACTCCTGTGCTTCACTTGCATTTCTGCTGAAATGAGAACAACGGTATCCCTCCTGAGCTTTCAGAGATAAACTTTGAACCTTTGTCAACACACTCCTTGCAGACACTTCATTGCACTCCTTGCAGGAACTTCTCTCACTCAGGAAGAGAAACAATTGAAACTCATTCTCTCTCTTTCTCAGACTTCAAACATCCAACTTGAAATCATACATACAACACAGTATTTCAAGTAAATGCATAACAGAAAGAATAAACAACTATCAACATACCATTCAACATGTATACACAGAAACATCATAACACCATGAGTCTGATTCAAAGCTTCATATATTAATTCAAAGCTTCTGTATATGGGTTCTTCTCTACAACTTTCTGCTACAACTTCCTTCCTCTTCTACTCTATGCTAATATTACAATGATCTAATGATACAAAGATGAGGGTGTCTATATCCATTTTCCCTCCTGTGCTCTAAAACTGTTTAATCCATAATTCAAACCTACCTACTTTCATTAACTGGGCTTAAATGCCTTTTACATTGATAGATGAGAGTGAATCGCTCACGATCTGTTTACAACAGTCAGGTATAAATGTAAGTACGCTTCTAGCTATTACATTAATTTTTGCTTCTTCATTTTTTTCCAAAAACATTTCCAAAACGTGTAAAATCTGTGTTGCACTTTCTAGCTGTCTTCCGCCTTCATGCTTGCTTGGCTGGTTTCTTGCGATGCTCCTGCATCATACTCCCTTGTTTGAAAATTTTCATGAACTCCTGTTCATGAGCTCTTGCACGGTCTGTCCATTCTTCTAAATTTTTGCTTCATCCTCCCAACTAGCATCTTCAACTGGATGTCCCTTCCATTTGACCAAGTATTCAAAATACTCTTTCCTCTTGGTCTTCCTGCTGGGTATACTTGATTCTTGGAGGAGTATAAGACTGGGTATACTTGATTGTTGCAGCTAGTAGGATAAATATTTTGGGGTTGCCATATTCCTCATTCACTCTCACAAAGATGGTATATTTGTAAGGTCACCATTGCATTTTGTTTTTTTATCTCTTTTGTAAGATGATTCTTCTATTGTTGATTAGTAGGATGTTCATTGTCAGAGAGAGGATTTAAAGGGTGGTTTTAGCATCCCTCTTCCACTCTTTCTTGTGAATTTTCTTTTATGATGTACCAATGAGTTGTTCATGCAATAAATACGGTTTTCTCTGTACCCGGATTTCATATTTGATAGATATGTGGATATGATAAGTTTAGGGTTGTGTCATTAAACTTATTATGTATGCTTAGCTTGGATGTTATTTATATATCAGATCTATTATTACTGATAATATTTGTTGTTAGAGTTTTTATAACATCCTTCTTCACATATTTTAGAGCTCCATTGGTTTCCTAGAGTCCTAGACTTTAGAACCCTGAGACAAGGCACTAGTGTGGTTTATGGTATTGACTCATAGATTAGGCAATGGAAATAATTAAAAGATAGTGTTGATCATAAAAGAGGGTAGGGAATGATCATTCAATTTATGTATTATTATATACTAATGAATTAAATCCAAAAAAGGGTTTATTGTGGGAAAAATTGGCATGAATACATAAATAATTTTTTAAAGAAGATTGCATTTTTTTAATTTTAGGTTGTACTTTTTTTCAATTTTATACCTTATTGATTGAAGGGATTACTAATGTACCCTCTTAGTATAAGTAGAAGGTAGGGGCTAGATATTAGAACCTAGTCAATTTGTAGTCATTTTGTTAAGAATTTGATATTCCTAGAGAACTTGAATTTCCCAAGATGTATTTATGTCTTTGAGATAATATGATAATGACGAATTTCCACTTTCATATTTGTTGTAATTGGTATTTTTTAAGGTTCCTTGGAGGATATTTGGGTAAAAACAATAGAATAGTGTAATTTAAGATTTTCTCTTTATCCCTTAGACTAGCTTAGGTAAATGCAACTTTGTTTTCCAACAAGTTTACTTCTTGGTTTTGGATGAAGAAACCTATATTTCCTCACATGGATTTTCCTCCTTGCAGTCTTGTACCCTAGCTTTCCACTGTGAGGATAATTAGGGATTGGTCACTGGGTTATATGATCCCTTAAAGTTGGTTTTGCGGATTTCCTTTCAAGTGGTTTATAGCCTTCCTTTTAAGTGTTTTTCATCTTCCTTTTTAGTTGGATTTTATCTTTTCCTTCTATAGTATTAGTTTGATTATTAGATTCCCTATTGAATTAAGCTTTGTAGTTCTTGGATAGCCATGGTTTTCCTTTTTAGATAAATACATGTGTATGGAGTTTGCACATCTAGTGCACATCACCTCTCAAGATTGTACAAAAATTGGGTTGACATTTAAAGTTGTGAGATGAGGACTGCAACATTTTTATTGCTATTCTTTGGCCCATTTCCCATTTTTTTCCCTATTTATAGCGATGTGCTAAAGATTGCATACATTTGTTATCATTTTTATTGTTTAACTTTAAGAATAAGAAATGGATTTCACCATTTCTTATAGGTGTACTAAGTGAACTATGACATTTTCATGGTATTTTTAAAATTTGGGTCATTTTGCTTCCATTTATCTCGATAATTAGCTCATACTTTTTGTCATTAGCAGTGCACACATAGTAATATATCAAGAAATTATTTATTTTCTTAAAACCTCTTGCTCCTTCCCATATATAGTTTTCATCAAAGTTGAAATCCTTACATTTCATTTTCCTCTTGCATGGTTTAAAGAGTCGAGTTGAAATCCCATCACTTTCATGACCACTCCTTTGAGTAACAAAAACCTAAAATCAAGCGCTAATTAAAATTTAACTAACAACTTTTCTAGGGCTCTTCAAACCCATCTTAGGTTAGGTGTAGATCTTTGGATTAGGATTGTGAGAATAAATTTCCAAATATGCTAAACAAACATAAAGATTTGAGTTAGAGAGTGAAATTCAGTTGCTATATCACTGACTTTGGGAAGACCTTCTAACACAAGGGTCAAGCACGAGGTTACAGTGGGGCCAATAGAGTAATCGACCATGCTTTGCTGGTATTGGTGTCAATTTTTTACTGTCCCCCCTCTGCTTTGGTATAGTAGGTTGTACCATATAAGCCATAATATTTTAGACTTCCTACACAAGGTGAAAACATAGGGAAGGTGGTGTTGTACCTGGGATCAATGTTGGATAGACTCACTCAGACTCCTTGGAGGGTTTCTCACTACTCGGTGAGGTAACTTGCACTAGGGAGTTAGTTCATTAAGAAAGTTGTCAACGTAACCTTCCCACCCACTAAAAATCATCCCCTTCATGCATTGATCTTGCGATGTTGGATTCCATAACCAACTAGCACTTCTTTATGAGAAGGTTTGTTTGCATGCTTGACTCCTATATTAATTAGCATGTGTTGCTTTTTCTCCTAAGGCTTAGTTGGCCTTAGGATTGAGTTTGTGTCTAATGGCATCAGTTCTGGGGTAATTCCTCATTTTACCAATACAAAATATGGATACCATTAAAATAAAAGGGAATAAAGAGGTAGCAAATATCTCATACCTAACTTACATCTTATAACTCTCCAACATTGTTCTTTACACTTAGTGCAACAAAAACCAAATGGAATGGTTTACACAAGGTCATGACCAACAAAGATCCATCTAATGAAAATGAGCAATGTGATTGAAGAATTAAAAATATTATCATAAACCCACATCTCACATATTTGTAAATGCACCATATATTCACAATCTTTGATGAAGAGGTTCGAGAGAAAAGCCTCCATGCAAAATTGTCCACATCAGAATTGTCCATGTCCTTGATGAAAATATACAAAATTCCCTTGAAGATATTTTAGTCCTTTTCCTGCTTAAAAAGGATGATCCCATTCTAGAAGTGGTCAAATACTACTTTTATCCCCCCTCTATTTGGTAAATGATACTTCTTATACTAGCCTTCCCCTACAATATGGAGTGTTGTTTCCCTTTTCTCAAAAATAAGTGAGGTTCCTTTTCTTTGTCTTTGGCATCCTAAATGGTTACTTCCCAAAGTAATTCCTTCTCAAGGGTTTTACCTCTATATGATGGGTCCATTCAATTTAACATTATTTACATGGTAGGTTAAGTCACTGCTCATGATCCCTTTCCCCATCTTCACCATTCAATATGCCTCCAAGGTGTTGAGCTAGAGTTCTTGCAAGGCCTTGATATATTGTGAGGTCCTCACATTCAACTCACTAAACCTCCCTCTTAGCTTGAAACTCACCTCTCTTCCAATCAAGAGGGAAGCCCCTCCTCTTATATCAATAGTTGTTTCCCTTGATCTGACCCTCTCCCGAACTCTTCAACATATCCCCCTTTTGATGGAACATATATCTTTCCCTCTTTCTCTCAATTTTTTTCTCCACTCACTATCCATGGCCCAATTTAATCTTGGTTCTCCCCATCAACCATCCCATTATCCCTTAGATCCATGAGTCTTGGTACATATATGATGGTTCCTCAAAATTTACCTTGAACTTCCATCCTTGATATCTAAACAAGCAAAGTAAATGTGTATCAACAACATTTGACCCCTTACAATCAAAAATTTCCAAACCTTAGCAAAGGAATTTTAATGTGCTCCTCCAAAAAATTCATCTCCATATGTAAACCAAATATTCATGTCAACCTATACACAATTTAAAAACCAAGAATTCATGTCAATCCGTACACAACCCATAAACCAAACATTCATGTAAACTTCTACACAACCCAAAAAGCAAGCATACATCCAACATTCTCCCAACCTCTTAGACAAGAATACATGTGGCCTCAAAACTCTAACGTTTTGGGAAACTAGAATCCAATCATGAACATGTTCAACATTCCACCCTCTTGCATCCATGGTATATGACCACGTCCTCATCCAAGTATGGGAGGTGAAGGTGGGATACCACTCTTTGACAATAACACCCACCCCCTATGGTGCATACTCAAACCAAAACTTGAACTCAAATGGAGGAAGTGGGGATAAAGACCTTGATGCATCATATAGACCTTCCTACACAAAACAATTTAGACAATCCTTTCCCCTCAAGTTGTAGTGACGTGGATTCCCCTAAAACTATTTGAATTACCTAAATTAAATGGTGCTCCAAAGGAATACCTTGAGTGTCACTTAAAATCTTTCACTACTACATGTGCCAAGTTTCTTCATTATAACAACAATATCCCTATAATTGTTTTTCCTCAATACTTGATAGGTGATGTCATTCAATGGTTCCATCATATCCCTAAAGAGTCATTTTATAACCCTTATTGGTTAGTGAATTAGTTCATTCAATAATTTAACACCCCTCAATCAAATGAATCTTCTATCCTTAACCTTGTTAACCTCAAACAAGAATACGACGAATCTAAATAAACATCCATTCATTGATGGTGTAAGGTTTTGAATGAATCTATGGAAAATTTACTAAAAGACACCTTTTATCACCTCTTTATCAATGCCTCGAACTGAGAAAAAATGATCACAAATTATATCAGAGATCCCCCTTCAACTAAAGATTCCATTGACAACCTCCATCAAATAGAAAATTCCTAACTTAAGTCTGTTGCGGGAGATAACATAGTTAAAAAACCAAATCCATGAGTCTCCAATAGAAATGCAATGTGAGTCATGGTGACAGAAATGACCCTGTCCAAAATTGAAATTAGAACTATATTTTAAATTAGAGAAAAGGAGCAACATCATGTGTCAACCTCAAAAATTGGCATGTGGTGTAAATAACACAAGAGAGACTCTCATAATACAAATGATTGTTGAAAGCTTAAATAGTTGATGCAAACAAAGGCCAAACTAATAAAGATCCTAATCGTAATATTGTTGTCACATGAGAAAATTCCAAAATCAACAACTACAAGAATATGATGCTCGATCATGATATTCTAAAGTCTTCCAAGAAGAACAAGAAGAATAAGGCTTCTCTTGAATACAACTCCAATTCTTCCAAAGAAGAAGAGGTAGCTCCTAATCACCTACAAAGAATGAGAATTCTCATGCTAACCCTTCTTCTAGTTAGTCTACACTCAAATTTATATAAAGGATCCATATCGCTAGATGTGCCCAGGCACTAGTGTTTGACTCTAAACTCAAAATGCACCACCCTTCACCTGATTCTTTACCTAACCTCATTGACTTGGATATTTTACTCCTGATGCATTAGGTAGGTCTTTCTTTAGATCAACCTACTCAAAAACTAACGTTTATCCTTATTGACACTCGGGGTCCCCTACCTTCTCACTATATTAGAGCCATCTCTCAAACCAAATGGGAATCTCCTCATGAATATTCTGGTATCATTCCTTCCCCCTCTCCCCAAGATAGTTGGTTTCTTGCCTCCTATTATTCTTCCTTCATTCAAAGGTCATTCTCTCATGCCTTTGAGATGTCATACATGGATGTTCTCTAAGCATGTACTGACTAGTTGACCCATATAATTGAGTCCCTTTTACAATTTATCCCCTAGGATTACGAAAGATTTGTCCCCTTCTCTCTCCTTAGATATTTCTCGCATTCCTTTGAGATAGGAATGGCAAGACAATATGGTAAACCCATTCTTCATTTAGATGCATCACAATGATTTCACCATCAAATGAGTAATTTCTAATCTTGGATTTTCCCTTAACATCAAAAGAACTCCTATCTATCATTTCCTTAGTGTTAATTTATTTTCACCCACCTATTGGACCCTTTAAGGTTTCAACAAATCTAAGACTAGACCCCTAAATTCTATTGTGATCCCTATTTGTTTGGTCTTGAGATTGTAGACACCCATTTTTTAGTACTTCTAGGAGACCTAGAGGACAACATCCTCCTAGGTCGGCCTTAGTTAGATGAAATGATATTTATCCTTTGCACCTTCAAAAGTGAGCTCTTATTTTTCCATGAAGGCGAGAATTTGTAGACTTTAGGGATATCACATTAATATGTCCTTAATATGTCCAAAATCAAGAGGGATATCACATTACATTAGGTGGTTGACCACTATTCCATAGTGCGAAATCTAACCATAGTGCATATTGCTTGCATGGATAAGCGAGTCGAATTAAGGTGCACCCACCTACAGATTCATACCCTTCACTAAGTTGGGAATCCATTGCATGCATGAGTGCCCCTACTAATATTGGTAATTGCACCCTCTAATTGTGCATCCAAAACTAAAGATATAAGAAATTATTTAGAGCTTTGAATATAGAAAAAAAGGTTCAAAAATTGGAACTAGGATGAGGATGGACTACTCACTAACAACATGTACGTATGCAACTGAAGGTACAACCAAACAGGTACCTGTCAGATATTTCTTCAGGAAAATTAGGACAAATAGAGGGAAATGCGACTACATCTAGTATGTGACGGCCTCCTCATTACAACAACTCTGATAACAGGTGCAATTTTTTTTTTGTTTTTTTGGCAGCGTGTGCGCGCGTGTAAAAAGGAAATAGACACACTTGACTCTACGTCACCACCTGACGAATGTGTTGGCAAATGTTTAACAAGTAGTATGCTTGTCATTGATGGAAAGTACAAACAGTGGAGATTGTAGGATAAGGAGGATAAAATCCCTTGGGGATTCGGATGTGAAATCTCAGGAGAAACAGCATTGAGGAAAACGCGTGCAGCAAGGCTCAAGGATCCACAACAGAGGAAAAGGAAGATAGAGATCCACAGCCGTTGGATCTCATTCAGAAATCCTGTTAGCCATCAGATTGGACCAGAGCTGCACGAGATTTACCATCGGGAAATGCCAAGGTGAAATCCCGACAGAACGTCGACCGTCCATCTGAGGGACAGGTGTTGAAGATCAAGGCTCCGTTGGCATTTTGTTCATTGGGAAATTGGGGATCCTGTTGACAGGAGTTTTGTGCAAGTCAGAATCATGATCCACAAAACACCGATGAGTGGGGGCCAGCTGTCAGCACAGTAGCGAAGGAGGACGGTGGCATAGTGGAGGCCAGCTATTAGAGATAAGGAGCACATCGGGATTCAACATACTAAGAGTCACGTTGACTTGTGCATCTTGGCATCACAAACCCAAAAATTGCGATGAGTGAAATCCTGACTGAACCTGAACCGTCAGATCAAGATATGATCTAGACCATCGACTCGACCCACGTCAACAGACCACGTCAGCTAAGTGACACGTGGCACAACCAGGTAGTGACAAGTGTCAGACTG
>JZKD02S0768563.1:135067-182292 GCA_000966675.3 Picea glauca
GAAATCAACATGAATTTAGAACACAAATTTAGGATAGGATCGAGAGATGTTAGACCTTGACAATTTCATCTTCAAAAGCTCGATGACAATTCACTGAGATATTTGATCATTTGGATTATGTTGAGAAATGTTATCCATCAACAATCTGGTAACTACCCTATTCCTCATGACATCCTTCAACAACTCCTGGAGCCTTACAAAGAACATTTGCGATATACTTAAAGTCATTCTGCAACAAGTCTCTATATGGCCCCTCAACAAGACGCCTGGTCTTGAACTCAAGATCAATGGAACTGATATTTGAACATGTGAAAGGAATCTCAAAGTTAAGACTATTCTGATATCAAATATAAGTATAATGTTACACACTTGAACTGATATCAATGGATGTAAAGCTCTCAACTAATTTTGATCACAAATTCTTGATTTCAAGGACATCATTTTTTTTTTTTTTAAATAAATATATGTCATCACTATTGCGACGAATGTAAAGATTCTTGTGATGAATTAGCTATACTATCGGCAAATGTTTTTCGTCAATAATATAGATAATTCATCTCAATAATCTTTACCTTCATCGCTCTTGCGATGATATCCCTTCTTTGTCTCTCTTGCGATGATATCCCTTCTTTGTCTCTATTGGGACGATATCCCTTCTCTTTCTCTCTTGCGACGATATCATTTCTTTGTTGCTCTTGCGAATATATCCCTTCTTTGTCACTCTTGTGATGATATCCCTTCTTTGTCTCTCTTGCAATGATATACCTTCTTTATTTCTCGTACGACATCAATTGTTGGTCGTCTTTATTGCGACGACCAACGTTGGTCGTCGGGCTTGCGACAAATTCCTTGGGTCGTCGCTCTTGCAAAGATTTTTCATGTTCATTTCATTTGCTATGACATGTGAAGTGACGTTTGGGAGACCCAAGATTCGTTGAAATATCCAAGACATAACGTTTCAAGAGCATCAAAAGAGTCGTCGTAAAATGACCCAAATTTACTAGTGCCTTCTCCTACAATTTCACTTTGCAATCTATCAAAGCTACCTTTAAAATATTTTCGTTAGTCCTCTTCCTCAAATTTTGTGCATTTTAAATATATACCTTTGATTTTCCCTCCTTGGCCTATCCATCAGGCCCATTTCCTCAATGGTTTCTTCAAGTATTTGTAACAACCCTTCGTTATGCCTAAGAAAAAGTGAATCACAAAGGTAATTTTTTTTTTTTTGTATTAAGAAATTAACATCAACACGTGATCGTAACATCGCATAACCAAAAACATCATAAGTAAAATAAGTACCAACTACTCATCATGGAATCAATGATGACGCATTCAATGTGTCAATGAAGGATAGCGACACATATAAATAGCATAGCAGATTAGCACATCATAATATCTTGAAGCAATTTACAACAACATTCATTCAAATAATGAATATAGAAAGACTACCCGCCCAACCTACCCTGCAAGGTTAGGACCTCCAGGACACATAAGCAACACTAAATCCCAGTTTCCAATTTATTTTAACCATTTAAGGTCTCAGGGATGATGACTATTCTGAGGAACAAGGAGGTGTCTACATCCCACTAACAAACAAGTCCAACAACAAACTAGATCAATCCATCAATCCTATTCATGAATTAACCATGGCGTAAGGGTAATCATTATCGTTATCAATCATACATCAACATTTAAATATTCAATGCACACGAGAGTGAACAATTCTAGAACAATCACATGTCAACTTAAGTAATGGCGTAAGAGAAAACTAGTCACTAAATCAATCATATATCTAATAAATTCATGACACAAGATTAATTAGAAACTTATCATGACGCAAGAGTGATCAACATTAAATTCAAGGTGCAATATAATGACGAAGAAATTACATGCCCACTTAAATTAAGGCGTGAAAGTAATTTTATGACTAAACTAATCATGCATTACCATTATTGCAAGGCGCACGAGTAATCAAAGATAAATCATTGTACTTCCATCATTATTACAATGTGCAAACAATCCAACTAATTAATCACAACACAATCAATGGTGCAAGGTGATTTATTCATTTAATTTTTATGGCACCAAAAGTAACTACAGACAAGTCCATCCACACATAGATATATATCATGGCGCAAGCAATTATCAATTAAATTAAGGCACAGACGAAATAATCAGTCAAACCATCCAGTATCAACATTAATTCAATGGTGCCAGGGAACTCATTATTTAGTCATTACACATCCACAAATTTTCATAGTGCAAGAAGTCCAATGTCTAAGCAATCATTCATTACATCACATTTCCCGTGCGCACAAGAAGTCTACTATCTAAAACCATCATTTACACATCAACATTAAGATAATTTGCATCCTACTTATGTTTCCATATAAGGTTGTCAGTGAAGTTCATGTCTTATCTAATAATCCAATTTAGAGTTCAAGGTTGGCTTATAATTCCTTGCAACAATTTAAGAAGACCCAATAATAAGTAAATAAATAGTTCAAGGGTCAACTTACAATTCCATGTAAGGAATTCTAAGGAGGACCCCACTGAATTTATCCTTGAACAAGGTCTTCAATGCTAAGTTTTAAAAACCCAAAACCCACATTACGACAAAAGTTTGAGTGAGGACAATTATTTGCATTGGCAAAAATTAAAGTGGCAGTGATAATTAAATGTTCATACTTATTTTAAAAAAGGGTTGATATCTTCTAGAGGTACATGCTTCACTTGTTTACGTTACAAGAACATCAACTTAGCATGAAAAGGTAGAGCATTTTGATTATTTTAATAAGTGACGAGATATGATTTTCTAAAATAAAAGAAAAAGAAACCACTGTATTAGAGATTACTCCTAAAAGATGAACTGAAGGACACGTTTAATCTTTTTTAAAACAATAAGGATGTATAGATACATCATACTGATAAGACTATATAAATTCAACCTAAGTCAAGAGGAAGGATATCGTTGGGATGGGAGTGCTGGGCCAATACTCAGATTGATTTTTCCACTTGTTCACGCCAGGATTTTCTCTGGGAAAATATAAATTTTCTTCCAGGAAACTCCAAGGGGTAATGATCCATGCATACACTAAGGTATTAACTATGAAGATTGTTTTGTTATCAAAAAATTCCAAGGATAAATCCCCACACAAATTCCATGATCCAAGGGAAGGTAAAACGCTAGGTACTCTGGAAAAACACAGAGAAGAATAACAAGGAAGGATGGGTGATAGTCCAAGCCAAAATGTAGATCCAAGGGAAAGAAAATCGCTAGGTAATCTAGAAAAATGTAGAGAATAATAAAAAGGAAGGTTGGGTGATAGTCCAAGCCAAAATGTGGATCCAAGGGCAAGTAAATCGTTGGGAAATATGTAAAAACATAGAGATACTTGCCTTGGAAAATCGTTGAGGGAAAGGGATGAAAGAACAAGGATTATTTACATTGAAACTCATTGAGGGAAGAGATGAAAACACAAAGATGATTCTAAAAAGTACTGCCAATGAAGAAGGAGGTGAATCACCGAGGTTTAAGGGAGAAATCTCACTTCGAAAGGTATGGCACCATAAAACGCAGAGAACAAGAAACATTTTTCTTTGGGGGGGCAAGGGTTTGAAGTGAAAAATGCAGAGGTAACTTGTACAACTCATGGAGCAATTCACAGAGAATAAGAATGATTTCAGGGTTTGTAATCCTCTAAACAACAAAGGAATAGGGTAAAATACAATCGATGGGAAAGTTGATTCAACCCAAAGTCGAATTTCCTTATCAATTTGCAGTGGGTAAATTAAAAATCGCTCGAGAAATAAATGATTGTAGGGGTTTCAATCCTCCAAACAACAATGCACAGGGTAAAATACAATCATTGGGAAAGTGAAATCAACACCGAGTTTTGTTCTCAGGGAATGGAATCTGAATTGAAAACACCAGGGTTATTCATTCTTCAAGGTTTCAAGGGATTGGATTCCAATAAATCTACCAAGACTTGTCAATTTCAAGTTTATAATTACTATCAGTTTAAGGTGAATTTCAAGAACTCTATTATACAGATGAAGAACCATTTTATTCAACATACATTTTACAAAACCTCGGGAAAAAACATATTCTAATGACATCTCACAGAAAAAGAAGACGAGTCGGAGCCAATGTCCAATCAGCGAAGTTAAATATTTTACATCCTAAATTTGAATTCAATACAATAATTGATGAAATACCATATCCGTCAACATGAATTTGAAGAGGTACTCCCACGCTTGCGTTTCGTCTAGCTCCCCGCTTGCTAACCATGAAGACTTCACTAGTACCTCCCATCCAATGCTACAGGTACTCTTCTTCCCCTTTAGCCCCCTGAGCTGCAAAGGGGCCATGCACAACCACAACCATAATACTCTATCTCCCAAATCACCTTACCAGGTAGAGCTACCACTCTCTTTCTCGAGCTGGGTATCCCAACTCTCACAAGTAAAATCAATCAAAGAAATTCCGACAACATAACTTTACTCATGTCAGTCATGATCCATTCGTCTTCTCATCCATTTCTTTTATAGAATTTTTCTTAGTGACCACTTTCCTTTTGCACGTTTAATTATTTTTATTAAAAAATGATTACGAATTACTCCCCCCATACACTTACCACCCATTCCCTTAGTTGCACCAATAAATTCATCATTTAATTTAATTAAATGTCAATTTCCCTCACCCATCCTAAAAGTGTTCCTAAAATCACTCCTAGTTGTCCCTTTATTCCCTCTATTTCCTTTTTAAAGACCAACACCTTTCTAAAACTTAGTTGTGTTTAATTTAGGAAAGTTCTTTAGTTATACTAGACTAGGTTCCTTTCTATGCTTCCACATTCCTTTTTACATTTATTTCCTTTCTTATCTTAGTTCCAATTTGGTATTCTTTTGCACACATTTATATAATCAAATTTTTAGATATTAATTTTTACTCTTTCAATTCCTAACTTGATTTTTCTTCATCCCCACCATTTATTAAATTTATAATTTAATTTTAGTCTTCTTACCCAGTTTAGACTTAGGCTCAAAATTTTAAACTAGGCTTAGAATTTTTTAGGAGATTTTATAATTAATAAAAAAATACCCATTTACTAATCATTTTAAGTCTGACAATGTCAAAACAAATTATTGTTATCTATGAACCTAGGTTCGTTGACTCACCTTTATTAAAAATCGCAACGTGCCCTTCAAGATGCACTCCATGCTCCAAGGGTTCCACTCACCTTTATTAAATTTTTATTGATGCGACGTTCCCTTCAAGACGCACTACGTGCTCCAAGGGTGCCACGTGCCTTTGACTAGTTTTGGTAGTTGTCCAACCCTTGGAGTCAATACTCCATCATGCGACCTTGTGAGAGACTAAGGGCCTCTAAGGAATAATGACCATGCCTTATTGCGCGCCCCTTAGAATCTTCATGAGAGACTGTCTTAGTCTTCCCTCATGACATTGTGGATCTCCTGAACCAAGTAATCGTTAACCTACAATTCGAGCCACGAAAAGAGTGTTAGTAGGCTATGGTAGGTCTACTGCCACACCTCTCCCTCAATATTTGGTTGTTGTGCATGGCCCCTTTACTCCTTATGTGAGTCTAATTAGCAAGCAATCGTGAGCACACATCCATCAATGAAACACTGTCAATGATCCATAAACAACATCATAATATACCTGATCATATGTCACATATGCATAAAATAAAATACACAATACCAATACAGTCCACTCCCCGACTCGATCTAGAGTCCAAGGAAGTCCATTGATGCCAGTGGAATCCTCATCTGTCAAGTGTCCTACACACTCAGGAGAAAACCGTTAATAGCATATGTCAATACAAAGATATCAAATAACATAACATCATAATCCATCAACATCATCACAATATCCATAAGAGAAACAATATCCATGTGTTATAACTGGATCACTTGCACGCATGTGTCCTCAAAGAATAAGTCAACAATGTGTGCTCGCAAGAGTGGGATGTTACAATATATCTTCATCTTAACCATTGATGGGATACGGACCTCTTGACATGTTTACTTCAATCATAATAGATACCAAGAGACTGGTCACTAATCACTATTTCAAGGTTCTTCCATTCTTTTGAGCTTACAAGGATTACCATTTTTGTTTTTCAAAACTAATAGACCCATTTTCCTCCACTTGATAGGTCATTGGTGGTCGACACATTCTCTTGCTATTTGAATGCTAGTGCTTCCAACCATTGGCTAGAAATGGATCCCATTTTCCTCCCTTCATAAGAAGTCATTTTCCTGTTAACAATACCAATGGTAGTCCACCATGCATGAAAAGGAAACCTTTAAATTGGCCATTAGTGATGCAGGAGCATCATTAGCATGTGTGCAGAGGTAGGACCACTCAACACGTGTGAGTTCTTCTATAAATTCAACGTTGACAGTTGCAACCAATTTTAAATCCGCCTTCACTCAACGCTAGAATTCACCTTTGGAGACACGCTTGACCCGATGCCGAATTTTACCCCTTGAGGCACGTTTTGAAAATTGTAAACAGAGCAGGAGTTTCCACTTCGGCTCTGGAATGTGACTGAACTAAGATAGTGTAGGATGAATCTTAGAGTAGGATAGTAGCCAGTGGAAACCCTATAAACATTTTGAGTTATGTAAAGGTTTGTAAGCCCAGTTAGTGGCGGTAAGAGAAAGGAGTAAGAGAGATGGAATACAGAGAAAAATTAGCTGTAAGAGAACTGCATTGGAGCAGGAAATCTCAATTTTTGAGTTACTATACTTTTGAATGTAATTTGTAGCCATTGGGCACTTGTGAATATAACAAAATGGAAAACTGATCCAAATGTGTGGTGTTTGGACTGTGTGCATTTTCCTATTGTTTTTTGTTTTCAGGAACAAGTAGATGGAACTGCAAATTTTCCCAGTTTCAATTGTTTCTCTTCATTGAAGCTCTGTAAGGTGTGCATCGAGCGAAGAGAGAACACCAAGAGATCAAGAGGAATTTCTTTGTGAGAAACCCCATTGGATCCGAATCATCGAATCCCTTGGATTTGAGGAGTGTGCAGGAATTCAAGGCCTACATGAGGTAAAGATCATGAGGAATAGCATTTTAGAGAAGTGTTATCGAGACCCAGAAAAATCCATCTCCCTGGAAGAAGTGAAGACCGAGTCTTTGAGGACTTAGAAATTCTTCTAAGTCTAAAGCAAGAAGAAGCTCAGAAGGAAGAACGCCGTCGAGTGTTGGATCGTGATGGAAGATCCTGCAGACCATCCGATTTGAGGGAGAAGCGCAAGCTTTAGCACTGCGTAGATCTAGGAGGGGAGATTTCGGAGATCTGAATGGACAGTGGAGAACTCTCGAGGAGAGTCGCGAAATAACGCAAATCATGGGATCAAGTGGATTTGTGAGGAGGTCAGGGACGAGGAAGAGATCTAATACATAGATCTCAGGGACCATCATGAGTCGTCGATCAAACACCAAGGCATTTCGGCGTTTCGGCACTTCGACATTTCAACAATCGGGAGTTCCAAGGAACAGGGATACAATAGAGGTCCTTGTCTCATGAAACCCCGAATCGTGAAATAGCAAAATAACGAGATCGAACGTGGTTCGTAGATCTCAGGAACTATTGTGAGCCATGGATGAGACGCCATGATATTCTGACATTTCGGCGTTTCAGCAACTGGGGGCTCGAAGAGTGAAGGGACAGGATGCCTGACTTGTGAAGTCCCAGTCCCCGGTATTTCAACATTTCGGGTTTGAGGGATTGAAGAGTCGAAGAACTTGCATCAGGATCTGCGAAGTCATGAAATCCAAAATTCCTTTTCGGTAAAAGTCCCAATCATCCCTTTCGGCATTTTGGCATTTCGGCCACCGGGGCTTCCAAGGGGTAGAGATATCCCCTGCAATCAGATTTCCCAAAATCGCGAAACCTGAAGTTGCAATTTACAAAATCTCGGAGGATAAGGCGCTGGGACATTTCAGCTTTTCGGCGACCGGAGACTCCAAGGAACAAGGATAATCTTTGTGTCCTGATTTCGCGAAACGCAAAATCCCGAAGGAACAAGTGCTGGGACATTTCGACATTTTGGCCACCGGGGTTCGAAAGGGGAAAGGAGGGACCCTTTCATCGGGATTCCCTGAATCAAGAAAGTCGATAGTGCTTCAGCGTTAAGTGCATGGACATAGATTTATGGTCGCGTGGACGGAGGTTAAGGGAGGAGCCAAAGCCCGTTAAGCCCTTTTTGGCATTTCGAGACCCGAGAGGTTGAAGGGCCAAGAACCGTCTACCACCAGA
Organism: Picea glauca; assembly: GCA_000966675.3. Classification (NCBI taxonomy): domain Eukaryota; kingdom Viridiplantae; phylum Streptophyta; class Pinopsida; order Pinales; family Pinaceae; genus Picea; species Picea glauca. The sequence goes on from JZKD02S0768563.1 coordinate 143,368, forward strand.
ATCATGAATTCCGAAATCCTGAAAGGCGGAACGTGGTCACGGGTAGATTTTGACATTTTGGGGTTCGGGTGTGCGAGAGACCAGGAGTTAGGAGACGTCGAGTCCCATCTTGAAAAATTGTGAAACCCTGAAACGTGAAAAGGAGGCGTGCACAAGTTTCCTCAAGACCTGTACCAGAGGACGACGGGACATGTGGATCCATCCAAAGGATTCCAGCAAGAGCCTGAAGGGCCATTTTGGCTCAGGGAAGAGAACGATCCAGAGACCGGGAGGTCGCAGAACCCTGCTGAGGTAGGGGGACTACATTAGGTGGTATAAGAGAATTAGTTTTTTGCCCATAGACTTCAGGCGAAGGAGGAAAAGAAGGAGACAGATAACTCGGAGCTATACTATGTGTGTGACAGACAGTCGACATAATGTCGCCAAGAAGACGAGAGCCGCCTTTAGCCAACCGTGTTGTAGAGAGGGAGATGTGAGAGCTTCATGCCCGATTGGAAACAATGGAAGTAGCATAGAGAAGAGAACCTAACGTTGGGGATGTCAGTGATGCAGAAAGTGAAGAAGTTGAGGTTGAAGAATCTACAGGATAGTATGCTGCAGAAGAACGTTTGTTGAGAGCAGTTGCAAGGTTGGGAGGCAGAGCTAAGATAGAGGTCCCCCTATATGAGGGAAATCTAGATGTTAAAGAACTGTTGGACTAGATAAGGTCCATGGAAAAACACTTTGACTATGAAGAAGTCGATGAGGAGAAGAAGGTGAAGTAGGCAGTCACCCAGCTAAAAGGGCATGTAGCACTGTGGTGGGACGAACTGCAGGCTGAGAGGAGAAGTAAATGAAAATAGAGGATAAAGAGTTGGGATAGGATGGTAGACAAACTGAAGGCTAAGTTGGTACCCAAAGACTACTAGATCAATATGTTCAGGAAGCTACAGAACCTAAGACAAAAAGGGATGACAGTCATAGAGTACACCGAGGAGTTCTACTGGCTAAACATCAAAACTGGACAATCGGAGAGAGATGAAGAAAGAGTCGCCATATATATAAATGGCTTGAGATATGAAATCCGGGACGAACTTAACATGATGTCAGTGAGGACGGTGGAATATTCTTATCAGTTTACGCTGAAGGCAGAGGAGAAGTTGGCCAAAAAATAGAACCAACGAGGAATAGGTAAAGGCTCGATCCCAAGAAAAAGTAAGGGATTTAACCGTGACAGAGCACATCAGTCTAAGGATGAGACTAAGAAATCACACAATCACTCAGAATGAGGAGGAATTTCATGAGGGAAACAAAATGGTGGAAGAAACTCTTCTAGAGGAAGAGGCAGAGGAGGAGTAAGGTGCTATAACTATGGAATAGTAGGGCACATGTCTTGGGAATGTCCCGACAATAAGAAGGAAGGAGGAGAAGCTCACATTTAAAAAGCACAATAAAGAGATGTTGAGGCAGAAGGAGAAGAGGATGGAGCATCCCTGATGTTGAGAAAAGTTCTTTTAAAACCAAAGGTATAAATTGAAAATCCAGTGCAGAGAAACAGTCTCTTCAAGACATCTTGCAAGACTAAGGACAAAGTATGAAAGGTAATCATTGACAGTGTGAGTACTAACAACCTAGTATCCACAGAGATGGTGGAGAAATTGGAGTTGAATATAACTGCACATCCAAGGCCATACAAAGTCTCATGGATGAAAAAAGGACAACAGGTAATGATCACTAAACAATGCCTGGTTGAAATTAAAATAGGAGGATATAAAGATGAAATTCTATGTGATGTAATTCCCATGGACGTATGCCACATTTTGTTGGGAAGACCATGGCAGTTTGACAGAAATGTCATTCATGATGGAAGGAAGAATACATATACATTGGAGAAGAATGGTAGGATGCATATGTTACTGCTAATGGAGGAGAAAAGAGTGAAGGAGGAAGCTAGCAAAAGCATACTTCTCATGTGCGGGAAGGAACTCCTGAAAGAAGTCAAGGAAGAAGAGGAGACACAGTTCGTTGTGGTGAGGAAGCCCAGAGTCGTCCTTACAAGTACATCAGTGAATGGTCTACCTGAAGAAGTTCAGGAGCTGCTGGATAATTTTGTTAATATAGTGGTGGATGAGCTGCCAAACTCATTGCCACCCATCAGGAGTATCAGTCATCATATCGACTTGATACCAGGAGCAATCCTGCCAAACAAGGCAGCATACAAATTAACAACTCAAGAAAATGAGGAGGTGAAGAACCAAGTCCAAGGGTTGCTGGATAAGGGTTTAGTCAGAGAAAGTTTGAGCCCATGTGCAGTACCAACTGTGTTAAGACCAAAGAAAGATGGAGGATGGAGAATGTGCACAGACTCGAGAGACATCAACAAGATCACCATCAGGTACAAATTCCCTTTACCAAGAATGGATGATTTAATGGATTGTTTAAGTGGAGCAAATTTCTTTTCTAAGATAGATCTAAAAAGTGGATATCACCAGATTAGGATGAGAGAAGGTGATGAATGGAAAACAACCTTTATGACGAATGAAGGCCTGTATGAGTGGCTAGTTATGCCATTTTTCTTAACGAATGCCCTGAGCACTTTTATGAGGCTAATGAATGAAATTATAAAATATTTCATTGGCAAGTTCGTGGTTGTATATCTGGATGATATACTGATCTTTAGCAGGACTAAAGAGGAGCATTTCAGGCAGCTAATGCTAGTAATGAGAAGGCTACAACATGAGAAGCTACTGATCAATTTGAATAAATCCTCTTTTATGAAGACATAACGCATTTATTTGGGTTTCATGATCTCTTCGAATGAACTGAAGATGGATCAAGAGAAGGTGAAAGCGATCAGAGAATGGCCGTCACCAAGGAGTATGTTCGAGGTAAGAAGCTTTCATGGTTTAGCAAGTTTTTATAGAAATTTCATTAGAGACTTTAGTGGGATTTGTGCACCAATGATGGATAGAATGAAGAAGCGGCACAGTCTTTTAAATGGACAGAGGAGGCTGAAAAGAGATTCAATATACTGAAGGAGAAGATAACAGAACAACCAATTCTGGTCTTGCCAAATTTCGAAAAGACATTTCAGGTAAGATGTGATGCAAGTGGAGTTGCAATAGGAGCAGTTCTGAGTTAGGACAATCGACCTGTTGCCTATTTCAGCAAGAAGTTGAATGAGACTAAGAAGAAATACTCCACATACGACAAAGAGTTTTATGCCATAATTCAATATTTGAAGAAATGGAGGCATTATCTTGTCCCACAAGAGTTTGTCTTGTATAGCGATAACCAAGCTTTACAATTCATAACCCGACAAGAAAAACTAAATCAAAGACATGAAAAATGGGTTGAATTTATGCAAAATTTTACTTTTGTCATAAAACATATTACTAGGAATACTAACAAAGTTGTCGATGTGTTAAGTAGGAGATGTTTAATTCTGTAGGAATTCCAAGTGAAGACCTTGGGGTTTGAACACCTTAAGGATATGTATTGTGATGATACAGAATTCAAGGAGGCCTACGATGCATGTAAAATCCCTGTACTAAGAGATAGAAGTCAGTGGAAAGAGTATATGGTTCATGAAGGATTGTTGTTCAAAGGAAATCAATTGTGCATACCAAGATGCTCAATGAGGGACAATCTTCTGAAGGAGAAGCATAGTGGAGGATTGGCTGGACACTTCGTCCATGATAAAACGTTTGCACAGTTGATAAGCTCGTACTATTGGCTAGGTATGAGAACATATGTGATAAATTTGGTGAACAAATGTAGAATCTGCCAACATGCAAAGGGGAAAAGACAGAACACTGGATTGTATCAACCATTGCCAATACCAGAGAGGCCTTGGGATGCGATAAGCATGGATTTCATGTTGGGATTGCCAAGAACACAAAGGGGATTTGATTCCATATTTGTGGTGGTGGATAGGTTTTCAAAGATGGCACATTTCATCCCATTCCAGAAAACCAGTGATGCAACACATGTTGCAAATCTATTTTTCAGAGAAGTTGTGAGACTTCACAGCCTACCCAGCAGCATTGTCTCAGACAGAGACACAAAATCTGTTGGTAAGTTTTGGAGAATGTTGTGGAAAAATATGGGGATAGATTTGTCCTTCAGCTCAACTTATCACCCTCAGATATATGGGCAGACTGAGGTGGTAAATAGAAGTTTGGGAAACTTATTGAGAAGCCTGGTTACTGAACACCATAACTAGTGGGATCAGATTCTACCACAAGTAGAATTTGCATACAATGACTCAACAAACAAAAGCATTGGAAGGATCCCGTTCCAAATACTCTATGGAATTCAACCCAGGGGAGTGTTTGAGTTAAGGGACTTGGAACAGAGAGAGATCAGAAGCGCTGGAGTAGAGGATTTTGCTGCTGAAATGCAGAGACTCCATAGTCAGATCAAGGAACAATTACAAAGTTCTAACGAGAAATAAAAACAAAGGGTTGATCAACATCGTAGGGAACTTCAATTTGAAGTGGGAGATCAGGTTTTAAAACATCTCAAGAAGGAAAGGTTCGCTAGGGGAACATATAACAAATTGAAGATGAAGAAGATAGGACCCTATAAGATCTTGAGGAAGTTTGATGCAAACGCCTATGAGACCGAGCTGCCAGATGGTGTGGGCATTTCACCCATATTCAATGTTTCAAACCTATATCCTTACAGGAAAGATGACACAGAAGGGTCAAAAGATCAAGGAAAGATTTAGTGGGAAAAATAGATGCCTGTGGCAGAAAAACCGCAGATGAAGAAAATTGTCAAAAAGACCAGGAGGAAGAATTATTTTGAGTATCTGGTCAAATGGAAGGGACACCCAATAGAAGATGCCAATTGGGAAAATGAAGCTGCTATCTAGAAGCAGGAAAAACCAGTAGAGGAGCTCATGGATAGGAGTCCATGAATTTTTGTTAAGGGGAGTATGATGCAGGAGCATCATTGGCAAGTGTGCAAAGGCAGGACCACTCAACACGTGTGAGTTCTTCCAGAAATTCAACATTGACAGTTACGGCCAATTTTGAAATCCACCTTCACTCAATGCTAGAATTCACCTTTGGAGGCACGCTTGAACTGATGTCGAATTTTACCCCTTGAGGCACGTTTTGAAAATTGTAAACAGAGCAAGAGTTTCCACTTCGGCTCTGGAATGCGACTAAACTAAGATAGTGTAGGATGAATCTTAGAGTAGGAAAGTAACCAGGGGAAACCCTAGAAACATTTTGAGTTATGTAAAGGTTTGTAAGCCCAGTTAGTGGCGGTGAGAGAAAGGAGGAAGAGAGCTAGAATATAGAGAAAGATTAGTTGTAAGAGAACTGTGTTGGAGCAGGAAATCTCGATTTTTAAGTTACTGTAATTTTGAATGTAATCTATAGCCATTGGGTACCTGTGAATATAATAGAATGGAAAATTGATCCAAATGTGTGGTGTTTGGACTATGTGAATTTTCCTGTTGTTTTTTGTTTTCATGAACAAGTAGATAGAACTGTGAATTTTCCCAGTTTCAATTGTTTCTCTTCATTGAAGCTCTACAAGGTGTGCATCGAGCGAAGAGAGAACACCAAGAGATCAAGAGGAATTTCTTTGTGAGAAACCCCATCGGATCTGAATCATCTAATCCCTTGGACACAAGGAGTGCATGAGAATTCAAGGCCTACACGAGGTAAATCTCAGGAGGAATAGCGTTTCAAAAAAGCATTATCGAGACCCAGAAAAACCCATCTCCCTGGAAGAAGCGAAGACCGAGTCTTCGAGGACTTAGAAATTATTCTAAGTCTGAAGCGAGCAGAAGCTCGGGAGGAAGAATGTCGTAGAGCATTAGATCGTGACAGAATATCCTGCAGACCATCTGATTTGAGCGAGAAGCGCAAGCTTTAACGCTGCATAGATCCAGGAGGGGAGATCTCAGAGATCTGAATGGACAGTGGAGAACTGTCGGGGAGAGTCACGAAATACCGCCAATCATGGGATCAAGTGGAGTTGCGAGGAGGTTAGGGATGAGGAAGAGATATGAGCCATAGATATCAGGGACCATCTTGAACCATTGATCGAATGCCAAGTCATTTCGGCGTTTTGGCACTTCGACATTTCGACAATTTGGAGTTCCAAGGAACAGGGATACGATATAGGTCCTTGTCTCTCGAAACCCCGAATCACGAAATAGCGAAATAGAGAGATTGAACATGGGTCGTAGATCTTAGGAACTATTGTGAGCCATGGATTGGACATCAGTATATTCTGACATTTCGATGTTTCAGCAACCGAGGGCTCGAAGAGTGAAGGGACGAGATGCCTAACTTGTGAAGTCTCGGTCCCTGGTATTTCGACATTTCGGGTTTTGGGGATTGAAGATTCGAAGAAATTGCATCAGGATCCACAAAGTTGTGAAATACAAAATTCCTTTTCGGTAAAAGTCCCAATCATCCCTTTCGGCATTTCGACAAATCGGCCACCGGGGGTTCCAAGGGGCAGAGATATCCCTTGCAATCGGATTTCTCGAAATCACGAAACCCAAAGTTGCGATTCACAAAAACCCGGAGGATAAGGTGCTGGGATATTTCGACTTTTCGGTGATCGGAAACTCCAAGGAACAAGGATACTCCTTATGTCCTGATTTCGTGAAACGCAAAATCCCGAAGGAACAAGCACCGCGACATTTTCGCATTTCAACCATCGGGGTTCGAAAGAGGAAAGGAGGGACCCTTGCATCGCGATTCCCTAAATCATGAAAGTCGATAGCGCTTTGGCGTTAAGTGCATGGACATAGAGTTGTGGTCACGTGGATGGATTCTAAGGGAAGAGCCAAAGCCCGTTAAGCCCTTTTCGACATTTTGGGACAGGGGAGGTTTAAGGGCCAAGAACCGTCTGCCGCCGGAATCATGAAATCGCGAATTCCAAAATCCCGAAAGGCAGAACATGGTCATGGGTAGATTTTGGCATTTTCGGGTTCGGGTGTTCGAGAGACCAGGAGTTAGGGGACGTGGAGTCCCGACTCACGAAATCACGAAACCCCAAAATGCAAAAAGGAGGCGCATGCAAGTTTCCTCAAGACCTGTACCAGAGGACAAAGGGACCCGTGGATCTATCCAAAGGATTCCAATAGGATCCCGAAGGGCCATTTCAGCTCAGGGAAGAGAACGATCCAGAGACTGAGGGTCTGCATCAATTAGAAGCACCAAATATCAATCAGGTTGCAACACAATTGATTAAATTTCATGGAAGCAATAAAAAAAAGAATATAAATGATCATTTAAATGTGATTTGATATTTTTTCATGCTTATCCAGAAGTTCATAAGTTGTAGGTGTCCTAGTGAAGGAATTAATATCACCCAAAGAATTCTTTTCTTACTCTATTTGATCCAGATGAATAACTTAGGGAATCAACTGGGTGTTCTCATTCTAGGGAGACAACATACTCAATTTGTACATATAATTAATGATATCAGTAAACCTTCTTGCTTATACATCATATGATTTCAACTTCTCTTGTAAAAAAAAATGTGTTCTTCTTAAGGATACTCTTGACATCAATGGACACCTCAATTCTATCTATAAACACAACAAATTTAGGGATTAGTGGGAATGGATGGAAATACTTCCAAACAAGAGCCCGCTATTTGATCTTGGTTCAACACTTCATACCATAATTCATCTACATTAGCCTTTATTTTATAGTAGTTTTCATGGTACTTAGTTTAATAATTCAAATGTTCCCATTGTGCATGGAACTTTTTAATGAGTTCGTTCCAAGTTATACCTCTTACTATGTTCAACATTTTCTAACTTGTAACAATCTTCCAGGGAGAATTTACCTCCTAATATTTCCATAGAAATACTTTAAATGATCATGCCATGTGAATGCATCCTTCACATCTCCTGCCTATACCATTTTTTCCAAAAACCCAGAATTGTATAAAGGACAACTGGTGTTCTCTTGTTTGATGCCAATGATGCTAGAATTTCCAAAAATATTTTCTCATGGAAGAGGAATGTCAAATAAACATTTTTTTCTGATTCAACAAACTTATTGGCTTTCCTTTATCCTCCTCACAGTGTCTACAAAATAGATATAAAGCACAAATTACTCCAAACAAGTGAAGCTTATTACATTGAAACAACAACCATATAAATTATTAATCACAACTAGTTCAACTAGAGTCTCCAATAGATATTTCACTACCAAAAGTAATTCAACAAAAATGTCATTTAAATCTTTCTTAGCACCCTATAAAATCATATTTTTCAAGAAGGTAACAATCAAATCTCTTCATTGCCAAATTCCTATAACTCTTTCCACAACAACATGCAAAGCCTTATCTGTTTGACCCTCCTCATAGAATCCTTTCGTTAATGCAATGCATGTAATTGTATTTAAATTTGTCAATAATAAATTTGTATTGTTCCATCATAAAAATCACCTCAATATCTCGTGAAAAACAAGCCCCTATAACAAAGTTGTGCCAAACAATGTCAAGCAACTCCTTATCAAATTTTAAAGGATTAACTCCACTCTCAGAGAATGTAGATGTCATCCTTCTCATATCTACCCGCAACATTGTTATCTCCTGATGAATTCCTTTAAAAATTGAATATCCATGTATTAAATAATATAAAGTATGTGTATTAGGATGATATCCCCAAGGTTTTCATCTTTTTGAAATATTTATGTGCATCCTTTCCATAATCCATTGATGCAGCATGGTCTTGTGATACCTTAGCAACAGTGGCCAATATTGACTTGGCTGCAGGCAGTGAGATTCAAGATAATTTCACAAGATTTAGTATATCTTTTAATCTTCTCCCTTTTGAGCTTAAAGTGATGATATAATATGCACATGTATTTCATGAACTTTTCAGTACACTTAAAAACCAATGGGTTATACACTGGTAATACAAGTTCAATATGGCCAAGTGAGAAAGGCAATGGAAAACAAGTTCTTGACATGTGATAAAACTTCCATACTGATCTATTGGAACAAAATATTCAAATAGATATCAAGCACTCTATACAACCCATCATCCAAAGACCTCGAAATATATGGAAGAACCTCTACTAATGATAGAAACTTGGTAGGCTTCAATTTCACATCTGGGGTGAATTCAATAAGATAATCATCCACTCGGTTGGGAAATATTGTTAGTGGACCTTGTGATAGGGATCCCACAATGAGAGCCTCTCCACTTGAGGTGAACATGCCGATACACTTTCTTGTTCAAACAAAAGAAAATAGTGAATAATTCATTTGATGCAATTTGTGTTATAAGGTGTCTCTAATTTAATCTCAATAGTTGGGAATCACAAGGCCATCAAGAGTTGCAAGTTCTAACTAGAATATTGCCTCTTCTCCAAATGATCCTTGAATTCCTAACTTCCAAATGATTCATAGGTTTTGTTGGATATTATAGAGGGACATAAGAGGGTTGCACATGTAGTTATCCTTCTACCTTCCCAACTATATAGGATTCAATTTCCTAGTGTTTAACTATGTGGTAACTTGTCTTAGAGTGTCATTGTTGGAATGTTAAATACATATTGGAGTTATGCAAATAAATCAATTGATAGGGAGGTAAAGTGGTCCTTCCTAGGTTTGGATTCATGACTTGATACTAGTGGTATGTTGATATCCATTCCTATACATTAACAAACAAAGTGATGCATACAAGAGAAGAAAATTGGGATGGCTTGGGAACCATTGACCTCCAATTAAATAGGTGGTTCAAAATGTGGATTTGCATCCAAATGATTAATATCATTACCCTGCCCTAATATACACAATCATCATAAAATCATAATGGCCCTTGTGTATCAAAGTGAAATTAATGTTCAACTTGGCAGATGTGGCAAGTTCAATATCCAATTTCACAAATGAAACCTTCAACCATAACCTATTTAATATTTCCACTCAATAAGATATTTGATCGAATATTCTTTTTGGGTCTAATATTGAGGTATGTGTAGTAACTACAAATAACATATTAACAATTTTCTTACTTTTCACATTTATTAAAAAAAGGGTTTGTACTCCCAACAGGTTAAATTTTACATAATGTGATGTATATTTTGGGAAATTTTCATCATTATGGTATTCCCTCATTGATTTGATAGGTTGTTAAGTTTGAATGGAATGGAACCTAAATGTTGGACTGATAACTGATCCAACTTAAGTGAACTAAATTCAATATTCAATGTTGTCATTACTTAACCTAACCTAACTCATTAACCAAACATCAACCAAAATTCTTATCAAAATGAATAATTATCACATTAACTTAGGCACCTAAACTAATGGATGGTCAACCATTGGTTTTTCCATTATNTGTCCCTTTATTCCCTCTATTTCCTTTTTAAAGACCAACACCTTTCTAAAACTTAGTTGTGTTTAATTTAGGAAAGTTCTTTAGTTATACTAGACTAGGTTCCTTTCTATGCTTCCACATTCCTTTTTACATTTATTTCCTTTCTTATCTTAGTTCCAATTTGGTATTCTTTTGCACACATTTATATAATCAAATTTTTAGATATTAATTTTTACTCTTTCAATTCCTAACTTGATTTTTCTTCATCCCCACCATTTATTAAATTTATAATTTAATTTTAGTCTTCTTACCCAGTTTAGACTTAGGCTCAAAATTTTAAACTAGGCTTAGAATTTTTTAGGAGATTTTATAATTAATAAAAAAATACCCATTTACTAATCATTTTAAGTCTGACAATGTCAAAACAAATTATTGTTATCTATGAACCTAGGTTCGTTGACTCACCTTTATTAAAAATCGCAACGTGCCCTTCAAGATGCACTCCATGCTCCAAGGGTTCCACTCACCTTTATTAAATTTTTATTGATGCGACGTTCCCTTCAAGACGCACTACGTGCTCCAAGGGTGCCACGTGCCTTTGACTAGTTTTGGTAGTTGTCCAACCCTTGGAGTCAATACTCCATCATGCGACCTTGTGAGAGACTAAGGGCCTCTAAGGAATAATGACCATGCCTTATTGCGCGCCCCTTAGAATCTTCATGAGAGACTGTCTTAGTCTTCCCTCATGACATTGTGGATCTCCTGAACCAAGTAATCGTTAACCTACAATTCGAGCCACGAAAAGAGTGTTAGTAGGCTATGGTAGGTCTACTGCCACACCTCTCCCTCAATATTTGGTTGTTGTGCATGGCCCCTTTACTCCTTATGTGAGTCTAATTAGCAAGCAATCGTGAGCACACATCCATCAATGAAACACTGTCAATGATCCATAAACAACATCATAATATACCTGATCATATGTCACATATGCATAAAATAAAATACACAATACCAATACAGTCCACTCCCCGACTCGATCTAGAGTCCAAGGAAGTCCATTGATGCCAGTGGAATCCTCATCTGTCAAGTGTCCTACACACTCAGGAGAAAACCGTTAATAGCATATGTCAATACAAAGATATCAAATAACATAACATCATAATCCATCAACATCATCACAATATCCATAAGAGAAACAATATCCATGTGTTATAACTGGATCACTTGCACGCATGTGTCCTCAAAGAATAAGTCAACAATGTGTGCTCGCAAGAGTGGGATGTTACAATATATCTTCATCTTAACCATTGATGGGATACGGACCTCTTGACATGTTTACTTCAATCATAATAGATACCAAGAGACTGGTCACTAATCACTATTTCAAGGTTCTTCCATTCTTTTGAGCTTACAAGGATTACCATTTTTGTTTTTCAAAACTAATAGACCCATTTTCCTCCACTTGATAGGTCATTGGTGGTCGACACATTCTCTTGCTATTTGAATGCTAGTGCTTCCAACCATTGGCTAGAAATGGATCCCATTTTCCTCCCTTCATAAGAAGTCATTTTCCTGTTAACAATACCAATGGTAGTCCACCATGCATGAAAAGGAAACCTTTAAATTGGCCATTAGTGATGCAGGAGCATCATTAGCATGTGTGCAGAGGTAGGACCACTCAACACGTGTGAGTTCTTCTATAAATTCAACGTTGACAGTTGCAACCAATTTTAAATCCGCCTTCACTCAACGCTAGAATTCACCTTTGGAGACACGCTTGACCCGATGCCGAATTTTACCCCTTGAGGCACGTTTTGAAAATTGTAAACAGAGCAGGAGTTTCCACTTCGGCTCTGGAATGTGACTGAACTAAGATAGTGTAGGATGAATCTTAGAGTAGGATAGTAGCCAGTGGAAACCCTATAAACATTTTGAGTTATGTAAAGGTTTGTAAGCCCAGTTAGTGGCGGTAAGAGAAAGGAGTAAGAGAGATGGAATACAGAGAAAAATTAGCTGTAAGAGAACTGCATTGGAGCAGGAAATCTCAATTTTTGAGTTACTATACTTTTGAATGTAATTTGTAGCCATTGGGCACTTGTGAATATAACAAAATGGAAAACTGATCCAAATGTGTGGTGTTTGGACTGTGTGCATTTTCCTATTGTTTTTTGTTTTCAGGAACAAGTAGATGGAACTGCAAATTTTCCCAGTTTCAATTGTTTCTCTTCATTGAAGCTCTGTAAGGTGTGCATCGAGCGAAGAGAGAACACCAAGAGATCAAGAGGAATTTCTTTGTGAGAAACCCCATTGGATCCGAATCATCGAATCCCTTGGATTTGAGGAGTGTGCAGGAATTCAAGGCCTACATGAGGTAAAGATCATGAGGAATAGCATTTTAGAGAAGTGTTATCGAGACCCAGAAAAATCCATCTCCCTGGAAGAAGTGAAGACCGAGTCTTTGAGGACTTAGAAATTCTTCTAAGTCTAAAGCAAGAAGAAGCTCAGAAGGAAGAACGCCGTCGAGTGTTGGATCGTGATGGAAGATCCTGCAGACCATCCGATTTGAGGGAGAAGCGCAAGCTTTAGCACTGCGTAGATCTAGGAGGGGAGATTTCGGAGATCTGAATGGACAGTGGAGAACTCTCGAGGAGAGTCGCGAAATAACGCAAATCATGGGATCAAGTGGATTTGTGAGGAGGTCAGGGACGAGGAAGAGATCTAATACATAGATCTCAGGGACCATCATGAGTCGTCGATCAAACACCAAGGCATTTCGGCGTTTCGGCACTTCGACATTTCAACAATCGGGAGTTCCAAGGAACAGGGATACAATAGAGGTCCTTGTCTCATGAAACCCCGAATCGTGAAATAGCAAAATAACGAGATCGAACGTGGTTCGTAGATCTCAGGAACTATTGTGAGCCATGGATGAGACGCCATGATATTCTGACATTTCGGCGTTTCAGCAACTGGGGGCTCGAAGAGTGAAGGGACAGGATGCCTGACTTGTGAAGTCCCAGTCCCCGGTATTTCAACATTTCGGGTTTGAGGGATTGAAGAGTCGAAGAACTTGCATCAGGATCTGCGAAGTCATGAAATCCAAAATTCCTTTTCGGTAAAAGTCCCAATCATCCCTTTCGGCATTTTGGCATTTCGGCCACCGGGGCTTCCAAGGGGTAGAGATATCCCCTGCAATCAGATTTCCCAAAATCGCGAAACCTGAAGTTGCAATTTACAAAATCTCGGAGGATAAGGCGCTGGGACATTTCAGCTTTTCGGCGACCGGAGACTCCAAGGAACAAGGATAATCTTTGTGTCCTGATTTCGCGAAACGCAAAATCCCGAAGGAACAAGTGCTGGGACATTTCGACATTTTGGCCACCGGGGTTCGAAAGGGGAAAGGAGGGACCCTTTCATCGGGATTCCCTGAATCAAGAAAGTCGATAGTGCTTCAGCGTTAAGTGCATGGACATAGATTTATGGTCGCGTGGACGGAGGTTAAGGGAGGAGCCAAAGCCCGTTAAGCCCTTTTTGGCATTTCGAGACCCGAGAGGTTGAAGGGCCAAGAACCGTCTACCACCAGAATCATGAATTCCGAAATCCTGAAAGGCGGAACGTGGTCACGGGTAGATTTTGACATTTTGGGGTTCGGGTGTGCGAGAGACCAGGAGTTAGGAGACGTCGAGTCCCATCTTGAAAAATTGTGAAACCCTGAAACGTGAAAAGGAGGCGTGCACAAGTTTCCTCAAGACCTGTACCAGAGGACGACGGGACATGTGGATCCATCCAAAGGATTCCAGCAAGAGCCTGAAGGGCCATTTTGGCTCAGGGAAGAGAACGATCCAGAGACCGGGAGGTCGCAGAACCCTGCTGAGGTAGGGGGACTACATTAGGTGGTATAAGAGAATTAGTTTTTTGCCCATAGACTTCAGGCGAAGGAGGAAAAGAAGGAGACAGATAACTCGGAGCTATACTATGTGTGTGACAGACAGTCGACATAATGTCGCCAAGAAGACGAGAGCCGCCTTTAGCCAACCGTGTTGTAGAGAGGGAGATGTGAGAGCTTCATGCCCGATTGGAAACAATGGAAGTAGCATAGAGAAGAGAACCTAACGTTGGGGATGTCAGTGATGCAGAAAGTGAAGAAGTTGAGGTTGAAGAATCTACAGGATAGTATGCTGCAGAAGAACGTTTGTTGAGAGCAGTTGCAAGGTTGGGAGGCAGAGCTAAGATAGAGGTCCCCCTATATGAGGGAAATCTAGATGTTAAAGAACTGTTGGACTAGATAAGGTCCATGGAAAAACACTTTGACTATGAAGAAGTCGATGAGGAGAAGAAGGTGAAGTAGGCAGTCACCCAGCTAAAAGGGCATGTAGCACTGTGGTGGGACGAACTGCAGGCTGAGAGGAGAAGTAAATGAAAATAGAGGATAAAGAGTTGGGATAGGATGGTAGACAAACTGAAGGCTAAGTTGGTACCCAAAGACTACTAGATCAATATGTTCAGGAAGCTACAGAACCTAAGACAAAAAGGGATGACAGTCATAGAGTACACCGAGGAGTTCTACTGGCTAAACATCAAAACTGGACAATCGGAGAGAGATGAAGAAAGAGTCGCCATATATATAAATGGCTTGAGATATGAAATCCGGGACGAACTTAACATGATGTCAGTGAGGACGGTGGAATATTCTTATCAGTTTACGCTGAAGGCAGAGGAGAAGTTGGCCAAAAAATAGAACCAACGAGGAATAGGTAAAGGCTCGATCCCAAGAAAAAGTAAGGGATTTAACCGTGACAGAGCACATCAGTCTAAGGATGAGACTAAGAAATCACACAATCACTCAGAATGAGGAGGAATTTCATGAGGGAAACAAAATGGTGGAAGAAACTCTTCTAGAGGAAGAGGCAGAGGAGGAGTAAGGTGCTATAACTATGGAATAGTAGGGCACATGTCTTGGGAATGTCCCGACAATAAGAAGGAAGGAGGAGAAGCTCACATTTAAAAAGCACAATAAAGAGATGTTGAGGCAGAAGGAGAAGAGGATGGAGCATCCCTGATGTTGAGAAAAGTTCTTTTAAAACCAAAGGTATAAATTGAAAATCCAGTGCAGAGAAACAGTCTCTTCAAGACATCTTGCAAGACTAAGGACAAAGTATGAAAGGTAATCATTGACAGTGTGAGTACTAACAACCTAGTATCCACAGAGATGGTGGAGAAATTGGAGTTGAATATAACTGCACATCCAAGGCCATACAAAGTCTCATGGATGAAAAAAGGACAACAGGTAATGATCACTAAACAATGCCTGGTTGAAATTAAAATAGGAGGATATAAAGATGAAATTCTATGTGATGTAATTCCCATGGACGTATGCCACATTTTGTTGGGAAGACCATGGCAGTTTGACAGAAATGTCATTCATGATGGAAGGAAGAATACATATACATTGGAGAAGAATGGTAGGATGCATATGTTACTGCTAATGGAGGAGAAAAGAGTGAAGGAGGAAGCTAGCAAAAGCATACTTCTCATGTGCGGGAAGGAACTCCTGAAAGAAGTCAAGGAAGAAGAGGAGACACAGTTCGTTGTGGTGAGGAAGCCCAGAGTCGTCCTTACAAGTACATCAGTGAATGGTCTACCTGAAGAAGTTCAGGAGCTGCTGGATAATTTTGTTAATATAGTGGTGGATGAGCTGCCAAACTCATTGCCACCCATCAGGAGTATCAGTCATCATATCGACTTGATACCAGGAGCAATCCTGCCAAACAAGGCAGCATACAAATTAACAACTCAAGAAAATGAGGAGGTGAAGAACCAAGTCCAAGGGTTGCTGGATAAGGGTTTAGTCAGAGAAAGTTTGAGCCCATGTGCAGTACCAACTGTGTTAAGACCAAAGAAAGATGGAGGATGGAGAATGTGCACAGACTCGAGAGACATCAACAAGATCACCATCAGGTACAAATTCCCTTTACCAAGAATGGATGATTTAATGGATTGTTTAAGTGGAGCAAATTTCTTTTCTAAGATAGATCTAAAAAGTGGATATCACCAGATTAGGATGAGAGAAGGTGATGAATGGAAAACAACCTTTATGACGAATGAAGGCCTGTATGAGTGGCTAGTTATGCCATTTTTCTTAACGAATGCCCTGAGCACTTTTATGAGGCTAATGAATGAAATTATAAAATATTTCATTGGCAAGTTCGTGGTTGTATATCTGGATGATATACTGATCTTTAGCAGGACTAAAGAGGAGCATTTCAGGCAGCTAATGCTAGTAATGAGAAGGCTACAACATGAGAAGCTACTGATCAATTTGAATAAATCCTCTTTTATGAAGACATAACGCATTTATTTGGGTTTCATGATCTCTTCGAATGAACTGAAGATGGATCAAGAGAAGGTGAAAGCGATCAGAGAATGGCCGTCACCAAGGAGTATGTTCGAGGTAAGAAGCTTTCATGGTTTAGCAAGTTTTTATAGAAATTTCATTAGAGACTTTAGTGGGATTTGTGCACCAATGATGGATAGAATGAAGAAGCGGCACAGTCTTTTAAATGGACAGAGGAGGCTGAAAAGAGATTCAATATACTGAAGGAGAAGATAACAGAACAACCAATTCTGGTCTTGCCAAATTTCGAAAAGACATTTCAGGTAAGATGTGATGCAAGTGGAGTTGCAATAGGAGCAGTTCTGAGTTAGGACAATCGACCTGTTGCCTATTTCAGCAAGAAGTTGAATGAGACTAAGAAGAAATACTCCACATACGACAAAGAGTTTTATGCCATAATTCAATATTTGAAGAAATGGAGGCATTATCTTGTCCCACAAGAGTTTGTCTTGTATAGCGATAACCAAGCTTTACAATTCATAACCCGACAAGAAAAACTAAATCAAAGACATGAAAAATGGGTTGAATTTATGCAAAATTTTACTTTTGTCATAAAACATATTACTAGGAATACTAACAAAGTTGTCGATGTGTTAAGTAGGAGATGTTTAATTCTGTAGGAATTCCAAGTGAAGACCTTGGGGTTTGAACACCTTAAGGATATGTATTGTGATGATACAGAATTCAAGGAGGCCTACGATGCATGTAAAATCCCTGTACTAAGAGATAGAAGTCAGTGGAAAGAGTATATGGTTCATGAAGGATTGTTGTTCAAAGGAAATCAATTGTGCATACCAAGATGCTCAATGAGGGACAATCTTCTGAAGGAGAAGCATAGTGGAGGATTGGCTGGACACTTCGTCCATGATAAAACGTTTGCACAGTTGATAAGCTCGTACTATTGGCTAGGTATGAGAACATATGTGATAAATTTGGTGAACAAATGTAGAATCTGCCAACATGCAAAGGGGAAAAGACAGAACACTGGATTGTATCAACCATTGCCAATACCAGAGAGGCCTTGGGATGCGATAA
This sequence comes from Picea glauca, assembly GCA_000966675.3. Lineage (NCBI taxonomy): Eukaryota > Viridiplantae > Streptophyta > Pinopsida > Pinales > Pinaceae > Picea > Picea glauca. Next base: position 161,091 of record JZKD02S0768563.1, read on the forward strand.
GCATGGATTTCATGTTGGGATTGCCAAGAACACAAAGGGGATTTGATTCCATATTTGTGGTGGTGGATAGGTTTTCAAAGATGGCACATTTCATCCCATTCCAGAAAACCAGTGATGCAACACATGTTGCAAATCTATTTTTCAGAGAAGTTGTGAGACTTCACAGCCTACCCAGCAGCATTGTCTCAGACAGAGACACAAAATCTGTTGGTAAGTTTTGGAGAATGTTGTGGAAAAATATGGGGATAGATTTGTCCTTCAGCTCAACTTATCACCCTCAGATATATGGGCAGACTGAGGTGGTAAATAGAAGTTTGGGAAACTTATTGAGAAGCCTGGTTACTGAACACCATAACTAGTGGGATCAGATTCTACCACAAGTAGAATTTGCATACAATGACTCAACAAACAAAAGCATTGGAAGGATCCCGTTCCAAATACTCTATGGAATTCAACCCAGGGGAGTGTTTGAGTTAAGGGACTTGGAACAGAGAGAGATCAGAAGCGCTGGAGTAGAGGATTTTGCTGCTGAAATGCAGAGACTCCATAGTCAGATCAAGGAACAATTACAAAGTTCTAACGAGAAATAAAAACAAAGGGTTGATCAACATCGTAGGGAACTTCAATTTGAAGTGGGAGATCAGGTTTTAAAACATCTCAAGAAGGAAAGGTTCGCTAGGGGAACATATAACAAATTGAAGATGAAGAAGATAGGACCCTATAAGATCTTGAGGAAGTTTGATGCAAACGCCTATGAGACCGAGCTGCCAGATGGTGTGGGCATTTCACCCATATTCAATGTTTCAAACCTATATCCTTACAGGAAAGATGACACAGAAGGGTCAAAAGATCAAGGAAAGATTTAGTGGGAAAAATAGATGCCTGTGGCAGAAAAACCGCAGATGAAGAAAATTGTCAAAAAGACCAGGAGGAAGAATTATTTTGAGTATCTGGTCAAATGGAAGGGACACCCAATAGAAGATGCCAATTGGGAAAATGAAGCTGCTATCTAGAAGCAGGAAAAACCAGTAGAGGAGCTCATGGATAGGAGTCCATGAATTTTTGTTAAGGGGAGTATGATGCAGGAGCATCATTGGCAAGTGTGCAAAGGCAGGACCACTCAACACGTGTGAGTTCTTCCAGAAATTCAACATTGACAGTTACGGCCAATTTTGAAATCCACCTTCACTCAATGCTAGAATTCACCTTTGGAGGCACGCTTGAACTGATGTCGAATTTTACCCCTTGAGGCACGTTTTGAAAATTGTAAACAGAGCAAGAGTTTCCACTTCGGCTCTGGAATGCGACTAAACTAAGATAGTGTAGGATGAATCTTAGAGTAGGAAAGTAACCAGGGGAAACCCTAGAAACATTTTGAGTTATGTAAAGGTTTGTAAGCCCAGTTAGTGGCGGTGAGAGAAAGGAGGAAGAGAGCTAGAATATAGAGAAAGATTAGTTGTAAGAGAACTGTGTTGGAGCAGGAAATCTCGATTTTTAAGTTACTGTAATTTTGAATGTAATCTATAGCCATTGGGTACCTGTGAATATAATAGAATGGAAAATTGATCCAAATGTGTGGTGTTTGGACTATGTGAATTTTCCTGTTGTTTTTTGTTTTCATGAACAAGTAGATAGAACTGTGAATTTTCCCAGTTTCAATTGTTTCTCTTCATTGAAGCTCTACAAGGTGTGCATCGAGCGAAGAGAGAACACCAAGAGATCAAGAGGAATTTCTTTGTGAGAAACCCCATCGGATCTGAATCATCTAATCCCTTGGACACAAGGAGTGCATGAGAATTCAAGGCCTACACGAGGTAAATCTCAGGAGGAATAGCGTTTCAAAAAAGCATTATCGAGACCCAGAAAAACCCATCTCCCTGGAAGAAGCGAAGACCGAGTCTTCGAGGACTTAGAAATTATTCTAAGTCTGAAGCGAGCAGAAGCTCGGGAGGAAGAATGTCGTAGAGCATTAGATCGTGACAGAATATCCTGCAGACCATCTGATTTGAGCGAGAAGCGCAAGCTTTAACGCTGCATAGATCCAGGAGGGGAGATCTCAGAGATCTGAATGGACAGTGGAGAACTGTCGGGGAGAGTCACGAAATACCGCCAATCATGGGATCAAGTGGAGTTGCGAGGAGGTTAGGGATGAGGAAGAGATATGAGCCATAGATATCAGGGACCATCTTGAACCATTGATCGAATGCCAAGTCATTTCGGCGTTTTGGCACTTCGACATTTCGACAATTTGGAGTTCCAAGGAACAGGGATACGATATAGGTCCTTGTCTCTCGAAACCCCGAATCACGAAATAGCGAAATAGAGAGATTGAACATGGGTCGTAGATCTTAGGAACTATTGTGAGCCATGGATTGGACATCAGTATATTCTGACATTTCGATGTTTCAGCAACCGAGGGCTCGAAGAGTGAAGGGACGAGATGCCTAACTTGTGAAGTCTCGGTCCCTGGTATTTCGACATTTCGGGTTTTGGGGATTGAAGATTCGAAGAAATTGCATCAGGATCCACAAAGTTGTGAAATACAAAATTCCTTTTCGGTAAAAGTCCCAATCATCCCTTTCGGCATTTCGACAAATCGGCCACCGGGGGTTCCAAGGGGCAGAGATATCCCTTGCAATCGGATTTCTCGAAATCACGAAACCCAAAGTTGCGATTCACAAAAACCCGGAGGATAAGGTGCTGGGATATTTCGACTTTTCGGTGATCGGAAACTCCAAGGAACAAGGATACTCCTTATGTCCTGATTTCGTGAAACGCAAAATCCCGAAGGAACAAGCACCGCGACATTTTCGCATTTCAACCATCGGGGTTCGAAAGAGGAAAGGAGGGACCCTTGCATCGCGATTCCCTAAATCATGAAAGTCGATAGCGCTTTGGCGTTAAGTGCATGGACATAGAGTTGTGGTCACGTGGATGGATTCTAAGGGAAGAGCCAAAGCCCGTTAAGCCCTTTTCGACATTTTGGGACAGGGGAGGTTTAAGGGCCAAGAACCGTCTGCCGCCGGAATCATGAAATCGCGAATTCCAAAATCCCGAAAGGCAGAACATGGTCATGGGTAGATTTTGGCATTTTCGGGTTCGGGTGTTCGAGAGACCAGGAGTTAGGGGACGTGGAGTCCCGACTCACGAAATCACGAAACCCCAAAATGCAAAAAGGAGGCGCATGCAAGTTTCCTCAAGACCTGTACCAGAGGACAAAGGGACCCGTGGATCTATCCAAAGGATTCCAATAGGATCCCGAAGGGCCATTTCAGCTCAGGGAAGAGAACGATCCAGAGACTGAGGGTCTGCATCAATTAGAAGCACCAAATATCAATCAGGTTGCAACACAATTGATTAAATTTCATGGAAGCAATAAAAAAAAGAATATAAATGATCATTTAAATGTGATTTGATATTTTTTCATGCTTATCCAGAAGTTCATAAGTTGTAGGTGTCCTAGTGAAGGAATTAATATCACCCAAAGAATTCTTTTCTTACTCTATTTGATCCAGATGAATAACTTAGGGAATCAACTGGGTGTTCTCATTCTAGGGAGACAACATACTCAATTTGTACATATAATTAATGATATCAGTAAACCTTCTTGCTTATACATCATATGATTTCAACTTCTCTTGTAAAAAAAAATGTGTTCTTCTTAAGGATACTCTTGACATCAATGGACACCTCAATTCTATCTATAAACACAACAAATTTAGGGATTAGTGGGAATGGATGGAAATACTTCCAAACAAGAGCCCGCTATTTGATCTTGGTTCAACACTTCATACCATAATTCATCTACATTAGCCTTTATTTTATAGTAGTTTTCATGGTACTTAGTTTAATAATTCAAATGTTCCCATTGTGCATGGAACTTTTTAATGAGTTCGTTCCAAGTTATACCTCTTACTATGTTCAACATTTTCTAACTTGTAACAATATTCCAAGGAGAATTTACCTCGTAATATTTCCATAGAAATAATTTAAATGATCATGCCATGTGAATCCATCCTTCACATCTCCCGCCTATACCATTTTTTCCAAAAACCCAGAATTGTATAAAGGACAACTGTTGTTCTCTTGTTTGATGCCAATGATGCTAGAATTTCCAAAAATATTTACTCATGGAAGAGGAATGTCAAATAAACATTTTTTTCTGATTCAACAAACTTATTGTCTTTCCTTTATCCTCCTCACAGTGTGTACAAAATAGATATAAAGCACAAATTACACCAAACAAGTGAAGCGTATTACATTGAAACAACAACCATATAAATTATTAATCACAACTAGTTCAACTAGAGTCTCCAATAGATATTTCACTACCAAAAGTAATTCAACAAAAATGTCATTTAAATCTATCTTAGCACCCTATAAAATCATATTTTTCAAGAAGGTAACAATCAAATGTCTTCATTGCCAAATTCCTATAACTCTTTCCACAACAACATGCAAAGCCTTATCTGTTTGACCCTCCTCATAGAATCCTTTGGTTAATGCAATGCATGTAATTGTATTTAAATTTGTCAATAATAAATTTGTATTGTTCCATCATAGAAATCACCTTAAGAGCTTGTGAAAAACAATCCCCTATAACAAAGTTGTGCCAAACAATGTCAAGCAACTCCTTATCAAATTTTAAAGGATTAACTCTACTCTCAGAGAATGTAGATGTCATCCTTCTCATATCTACCCACAACATTGTTATCTCCTGATGAATTCATTTAAAAATTGAATATCCATGTATTAAATAATATAAAGTATGTGTATTAGGATGATATCCCCAAGGTTTTCATCTTTTTGAAATATTTATGTGAATCCTTTCCATAATCCATTGATGCAGCATGGTCTTGTGATACCTTAGCAATAGTGGCCAATATTGACTTGGCTGTAGGCAGTGAGATTCAAGATAATTTCACAAGATTTAGTATATCTTTTAATCTGCTCCCTTTTGAGCTTAAAGTGATGATATAATATGCACATGTATTTCATGAAATTTTCAATACACTTAAAAACCAATGGGTTATACACTGGTAATACAAGTTCAATATGGCCAAGTGAGAAACGCAATGGAAAACAAGTTCTTGACATGTGATACAACTTCCATACTGATCTATTGGAACAAAATATTCAAATAGATATCAAGCACTCTATACAACCCATCATCCAAATACCTTGAAATATATGGAAGAGCCTCTACTGATGATAGAAACTTGGTAGGCTTCAATTTCACATCTGGGGTGAATTCAATAAGATAATCATCCACTCGGTTGGGAAATATTGTTAGTGGACCTTGTGATAGGGATCCCACAATGAGAGCCTCTCCACTTGAGGTGAACATGCCGATACACTTTCTTGTTCAAACAAAAGAAAATAGTGAATAATTCATTTGATGCAATTTGTGTTATAAGGTGTCTCTAAATTAATCTGAATAGTTGGGAATCACAAGGCCATCAAGAGTTGCAAGTTCTAACTAGAATATTTCCTCTTCTCCAAATGATCCTTGAATTCCTAACGTCCAAATGATTCATAGGTTTTGTTGGATATTATAGACGGACATAAGAGGGTTGCACATGTAGTTGTCCTTCTACCTTCCTAACTATATAGGATTCAATTTCCCACTGTTTAACTATGTGGTAACTTGTCTTAGAGTGTCATTGTTGGAATTTTAAATACATATTGGAGTTATGCAAATACATCAATTGATAGGGAGGTAAAGTTGTCCTTCATAGGTTTGGATTCATGACTTGATACTAGTGGGATGTTGATAACCATTCCTATACATTAACAAACAAAGCGATGCATACAAGAGAAGAAAAATGGGATGGCTTGGGAACCATTGACCTCCAATTAAATAGGTGGTTCAAAATGTGGCTTTGCATCCAAATGATTAATATCATTACCCCGCCCTAATATACACAATCATCATAAAATCATAATGGCCCTTGTGTATCAAAGTGAAATTAATGTTCAACTTGGCAGATGTGGGAAGTTCAATATCCAATTTAACTGATGAAACCTTCAACCATAACCTATTTAATATTTCCACTCAAGAAGATATTTGATCGAATATGCTTTTTGGGTCTAATATTGATGTATGTGTAGTAACTACAAATAACATATTAACAAGTTTCTTACTTTTCACATTTATTAAAAAAAGGGTTTGTACTCCCAACAAGTTAAATTTTACATAATGTGATGTATATTTTGGGAAATTTTCATCATTATGGTATTCCCTCATTGATTTGATAGGTTGTTAAGTTTGAATGGAAGGGAACCTAAATGTTGGACTGATAATTGGTACAACTTAAGTGAACTAAATTCAATATTCAATGTTGTCATTACTTCACCTAACCTAACTCATTAACCAAACATCAACCAAAATTCTTATCAAAATGAATAATTATCACATTAACTTAGGCACCTAAACTAATGGATGGTCAACCATTGGTTTTTCCATTATGATCATAAATATGCTAATCTAATATATCCACTAGAAAGTAAAATGCATAGACCATATCCATACATTCAATACACAACACACAAATATTATGAGGGAAATAACCTCACTAATTAGGAGAAAACCCATGGCATGATAAGAAAATAGATTATCTTATTAATGTAAACCACATTACATCCTTGGTGGTCCTAATATCAAATCCAACCATGGTTCATCCAAACCCCTGGAACGATAAGCAAATAACTTATCTTATTATTGCAAACCACATTACATCCATGGTGGTCCTGATTTCAACACCAACCATGGTAAGGACTACTTAAATAATGTAAGAACATTAGTATCATTTTTTTTAATATCATTTTTTAATGATTTCAAAATATATTTGATTTCAACAAAACATTGTAGTTAAAGTTGCAAATGCATTCAAGAATTGAAAAAAAAAAAGTGTTTGAAAATAAAGACAAAGAGACATTCAAATTTTATTAACTTATTGATGGGCTTCAAGTGGAGAAAAATATAAAAGAAAATTAATAATCAAACCATGACAAACTGCATAAGAAGTGTCATGGAGCACATGAGGCTTCACTATGATGACCCACATAGATGTTTCCTCACATGAGAATATGATCCGATGCAAGGTTCATTGGGTTTACATCCATGAACCTTTGATTATGCATATACAATATCTTTCATAATGATGGTCACTTCAACCTATGCACCTTTAACACTTTATTCTTGAAAATCCATATTCATAGGAAGTTTGGTCACCTTGAATTAGTTGAGAGCATGTATATGAGTGGAAACTAATGAATGTGTCAAAATATAAAAAAGCATTTTATGTGTCAAACTAATGACGCGTGGAATTTTTTCTTGCCGAAGGAGGATCATGCTTTTATGATGATGAGATCATAGGAGACATAGAGGTTCCACTCATGTATAAGAATCAGGTGAAACAATGGGTACCTAAGGATCTGCCTCTATTGGACACTGACTTCATTTTCAACGATAGGATGTATCACATTGCATCATCCTCCTTGCATGAACTAGGGATATTTTCCATGGATGGAATAAATGTAAAATACAATACAATAACTAAATTGATGAACTATGTCGGACCGTGTTACGATTATAACGATTGGATTTGGTTGGTCCGATACATACAAAGTACGTGGAGATACACACTCGCTGCACATTATGTACAACTAATAAGCAACGATAACAATAAGGGATAAACTATCTATATTGATGGAAGACCTAAAGCTTATGGGAATATGACGTGGTTTATAAACAACACATGACCCAAGACAACAAAAAAACAAAACAAATTGCATATATGAGGGACACAAAAGGAATCAGGTGGTCACGTGTGCAATAAAAAAAGATAGCTCTCGGGGAAGAGTTATTAGTGGATTACCATTTGAATTGAATAGATACATCAACTAATAGTGTGCGTGTATTTATGCAACACCTATTTAAGAAACCTCTAATTATTGCATTATATATATTTTTTATCTTTAACATGTAAACGATTAACAATTTTGATTTACATTAATGTGAATTTTATTATTTGTTTATATAATTTTATTTGTGTGGAAATCATTATTTTTTATCTTTAACAATTTTTTAAATGTTTTGGGGTTCTAATTATATTATAATGTTGCAGGATGATCGTGGAAAAGGGTCAGTTGTAGAACATGTAAATGATTAACAATTTCAACTTACATTATACGTGAATTTTACTATGTGTTTATATAATTTTATTTGTGTGGTGATCAGTTATTTTATTTGTTTATATAAATGAAATAACATTTATTTTGTTGAAATATGTATTCTGTCGGCCAGGATTCTCATGATTCACCCAGCGAGGAGGAGTTGTATTTCATCCCCTAACCTGATGGTAATTATACAAAAAAAAAATCATTAAACTGAACAAGGAACTTGCTTGCTTGTTAGACTTTGAAGATCAAACTCCTAAGGTCAAACAAAGGATCACACTCATTATGAAAAAACTTAGGACATATAAGGTAATAACCATAATTTAAAGTGATTTTATTTTATTCCATAAGTTCAATTATGAAAGTTTGTTTTTTAACTTTTACATTATCTAAATGAAAAAACATTTTCTTTCTTATATAGAGTTATTTGGAGCTTGTTCAACCTGGTGTTAGTACTAGTGGTGCTGCACAGATGCCACAGATTCCTGACATGGGCCATGGTATAAATTCTAGGATATTTAGTTCACCACCTTCATATGCAGGAGCATCTCAAGCGAGCCAGCGCGGAACCAAAAGACAGTTGGACAAGCGCCAATGCTTATTTTGAAATTACCTTGAAATTGATGCACCGTCTTAAATAAGATAATTAAGAAGAAGCGCACTTGTAAAATGTAAATGGACCTTGAGCCATTTTATCTTGTCCTTAGTAGGTAGAAAGCATTTATGATAGTTAATGTAAAGTAGATAGAATTCAATTCCAGATTAGATAGTTCTAGAGTGCAAGAGGGAAACGAGATATAGACACCCTCATTGTACATTGTAACATTAGCAGACAACATTAGTGTGTGTGAAGAGAATAGAGGATAAGCAGAGAGCTGTGTAGCAGACTCCATGTATAGAAGTTCTGAATTAATACAAAGAAAGTTGTGATTCAGACTCATGGTGTTCATATATTCTCTGTGTATGCATATTTGAATGTTATGCTCATGAATGGTTTACTCTTTCTGTCATGCAATTGATTTTATTCTATGTATGAATGATTTCTTGTTGAATGTTTGAAATCTGAGAGGAAAGGGTAATGGAATTAGTTTCAATTGTTTCTCTATTTGAGCAAGAGTTCTTGCAAGGAGTGCAGTTGAAGTGTCCGCAAGGAGTGCGTTGACAAGGTATTCAGATATTTGTCTCTGGAAGCTCAGGAGGGATATCTTTTGTTCTCATTCACACAGAAGTGCAGTCAATCATAGGAGCCGTGCAAGGAGTGCGCAGGCCAAGAGAAGCCTCAGGGTTGCAAACCTGAGTGAAGAGTTTAGAGACTACTGCTGCAAAGAGTGCGCCAGTCGAAGGTTTTCCACACTTGGAAGTGTTTGAAAATCTGAAGCAAGTAGTGTGTGCAAGTGTGTTTTTCTAAAGGACGCAGAGGCGTGGAAAGTTCAAAAGGATCTGAAGTCTTCAAGGGTCGTTGAAGGCATAGTGAGGAGAGACCGTAGGAGGACGAGCTCTTAGAGGAAGAGACGGATGATCGGAGTTCTCGGTGGAGAATTTGCGAAATCCCATGAGCTGTCAGATCTCATAGAGAAGTAAGGGCATTACTGCGAGTATTCCTAAGGGTTCTAAGCTCAGGAGGAGTAGGAACGTATATCCAAGCCACAAGGGCCATTGGATTTACATGTGGATTTCTTGTATCGGGTTTTCGTTGGTGGAAGTCTCGTAAACCTTGCAACGGGAATTGCAAAATCACGAAACGCGAAGTCTCGACAGCCAAAGAATTGTGTGGGCCACGGAGGAGTCAGCGAGTGGACAAGTGTCACACTATTTCAGAGTTTCACAGAGTGAAAACCTGAACTCATTGCATTAGGATTCATGATATTGCAAAGTCCTAAGTCCTGACAGAAGTGAAGTGGCATTGAAAAGTCAAAGCTCGCGAGTGTATCGGAGTTTCAGAAAATCAGGATTCGGGAGTCAAAGAGACAAGTTTCTCGACATCGCAATCGTCGAAATCACGATAGGGAAAATCCCGAAAGGATAAAGGAAAGGTCAGCGTTGACTGTTTCAGGTTTTGGGGATTCGAGAGACCAACACTCGACCACCGGATTCACGAAGTTGTGAAATCCAATCTCCCAAATGTAAAGAGGGGATCCCGTGAGGAGTTGTTGTGTGTGCATATTTCCCGATAGGGAAATAGAAGAGCCGTTTAGAGTTCTTCGGGCCAGTGGTAAAGTAAAGATCCTGTGTTGACGTGGACCTTCCGACCTGCGGGTTGAGAGGAAGCGGACGACGGCGTCAAGTTTGGTATCAGAGCGTAGAAAGGTTCTTTGCTTTCTATAGCAGAGAAGAAAGAGAATTCACCATGCCACCAAGGAGAAGGGACAGGAAAACACCTGATCCACCAGAGGATAGGGAAATGCCGAGAAGAAGGGGCAGGAAGATGACAGATCCAGCCATGGAGAGAGAGATGCGTGATCTACGAGCTAGAATTGAAGACATGGAGACAACCCAAATACACACAGTCAGTGTTGGGGATCTTAGTGATTCCGAAAGTGAAATTGAGGCTGAACGTGAAGAAGAAGTTGCAGCTGAAGATGCAACAAACGAGCATTTGATCAGAGCTATTGCAAGAATGGGTGCAAGAACGAAGATGGATATTCCAGTTTATGAGGGAAATCTGGATGCAGAGGAGCTTCTAGACTAGATTAGAGCTCTAGACACATACTTTGACTATGAAGATGTCGAAGAAGACAAGAAAGTCAAGCATGCTGTCACAAGATTGAAGGGACATGCAGCATTGTGGTGGGATGAGCTACAAGTTGACAGACACTGCAAATGCAAGCAGAAGATAAAGAGCTCGGACAGAATGATCGTGAAGATGAAAGAAAAATTCATCCCCAGAGATTATCAAATTACTTTGTTCAGGAGGATGCAGAACCTGAGACAGAAGTTGATGACAGTGAAAGAATACACTGAGGAATTCTACAAGCTAAATATCAAGGTAGGTCATCGGGAGAGCAATGATGAAAAAGTTGCCATATATATGAACGGCCTGAGATATGACATTCAGGATGAGATGAGCATGGTAACCATCCGAACGGTGGAAGATGCTTATCAGATGGATCTGAAAGCGGAAGAGAAGCTGAGCCGAAAGCAGGGTCAGAGAGGCCGAGGCAGAAGTCAGCCCAGAGGCAAATCAGTTGCCTAGGGTAAATATCAGAAGCCCAAGGAGGACTTGGAGAAACCTTAGACTCGAACTGAGAGAGGCGGAAGTTCACAGCGAGGACCATATGCTGAACAGAGAGGAGATTATGTTGATAATAAAACTTTTCCTCGTACTAGAGGCAGAGGAAGAGGAAGAGGTGGAGTGATAACAAGATTCACATGTGGAAAGAATGGGCACAAGTCTTATGAGTGTCCAGATAAAAAGAAGGAGAGTGGAGAATCTCACATCACCGAAGCATAGAGGCGGGATGTTGAGGCAGAAGACGCTGAAGGTGGAAGATCATTGATGATGCGAAAAGCTCTTTTGACACCAGAGAAGGAGGTGGAGAGTTCAGTCCAAAGAACCAGACTTTTCTGCACTACTTGCAAGACCAAGGACAGGGTATGCAAGGTCATTGTGGACAGTGGTAGCACAGATAATCTCGTTTCTATAGAGATGGTAGAGAAGCTGGAGCTGGAGACGATTGATCATCCAAGCCCATATAGAATTTTGTGGCTACAAAAAGGACATCAGGTAACTGTCACTAAACAATGTTTAGTTAAATTTAAGATAGAAGGATATAATGATAAGATACTCTGTGATGTCATTCCTATGGATGTTTGTCATCTATTGCTAGGTAGACCATGGAAATATGATAGGAATGTGATTCATGATGGGAGAATCAACACATACACCCTAGAGAAGAATGGGAGGACACACATGTTGCTTCCAATCAAGGATAAGGAAGTGAAAATGGAAGTAAGCAACAATGTACTTCTCATGAGTGGGAAGGAACTTCTTACAGAGGTTAAGAAGAAGGAGGAACTGCAATTTATTGTGGTCAGGAAACCGAATATTGTTTTGACTAGCACAAGGGTGGATGATTTACCAGAAGAAATTTAGGAACAGCTGGAAGAGTTCGTTGACATAATAGTGGACGAATTACCTCGTTCGTTGCCATCGATTAGAAGTGTGAGTCATCACATTGATCTCATACTAGGAGTCAGTTTTCCAAATAAATATGCGTACAGATTGACACCGCAAGAGAATGAAGAGGTCAAAAGACAAGTCCAGGAGTTGTTGGACAAAGGTTTGGTCAGGGAGAGCTTGAGTCCATATGTTGTTCCAACAGTACTCGGTCCAAAGAAAGACAGAGGTTGGAGGATGTGTATTGACTCGAGGGAGATTAAAAAGATAACCATCAGGTACAGATTTCCATTGCCAAGGATGGATGATCTGATGGATTGCTTGAGTGGAGAAAAATATTTTTCAAAGATTGATTTGTAAAGAGGTTATCATCAAATCCGCATGAGAGAAGGTGATGAATGGAAGACATCATTCAAAACAAACGAAGGGTTGTATGAATGTCTTGTTATTCCATTTGGATTAACAAATGCGCCAAGTACATTCATGAGGTTGATGAACGAAGTCCTGAAGGAGTTCATCGGGAAATTTGTCATTGTGTATTTGGATGACATACTGGTTTTCAGTAAAACAGTGGCAGAGCATCTGAAGCATTTGGCTACAGTGATGAAAAGGTTACAGCAGGAGAAACTGTTGATAAACATGAAGAAGTCCTCGTTCATGAAGACAGAGCTCATTTACTTGGGATTTGTTATTTTTGCAGATGAGTTGAGGATGGATCCAGATAAGGTGGAGGTAATCAAGAATTGGCCATCGCCAAAGAATATCTTTGAGGTGAGAAGTTTTCACGGATTAACTAGTTTCTACCGAAAGTTCATCAGGGATTTTAGTGCAATTAGCGTAGCAATGATGGATACAGTGAAGAAAAGACACAATTCTTTTCACTAGACAGAAGAAGCTGAGAAAATATTTAATCTGTGGAAGAGGAAGCTTAGAGAAAAACAAATTTTGGTGTTGCCGAATTTTCGAAAGACATTTCAAGTGAAATGCGATGCAAGTGGATTTGCAATCAGGGAAGTCTTGAGTCAAGATGACAGGCCCATAGCATACTTTAGTGAGAAGCTGAACGAAGTGAAAATGAAATAATCCACTTATGATAAGGAGTTTTATGCTATCATCCAGGCATTAAAGAAACGGAGGCATTACTTGATTCCCAAAGAGTTTGTCTTATACAGTGACAATCATGCATTGCAGTTTGTGACTCAACAAGAAAGGTTGAATCAGATACATGTTAAATGGGTTGAGTACATGCAAAATTTCATTTTTGTGATTAAACATATTTATGGTACTGCTTACAAATTTGTTGATTCTTTGAGAAGGAAGTGTTTGATGTTGCAAGAGTTCAAAGTCAAAAGGTTGGGTTTTGATGATCTCAGGAACATGTACACAGATGATCAGGGTTTTAAAGAGGCATATGAAGCAACTGAGAATCCAATTCTCAGGGATAGAAGCCAATGAACAGAGTACATGATCCAGGAAGGATTACTATTTAAGGGTAATCAACTGTGTATTCCGAAATGCTCCATGAGGGAGAATCTGTTAAAAGAGAAACACAATGGAGGATTAGTAGGACACTTTGGTCATGACAAGACGTTCACAAAATTGAATGAGTCATATTTTTGGCCAGGAATGCGAGCAGATGTCAAGAGATTCATGGACAGATGCAGAATTTGCCAGCATTCAAAGGGAAGGAGACAGACTACGGGGTTTTATCAACCATTGCCCATACCAGAAAGGCCGTGGGATGTAATTAGCATGGATTTTGTATTGGGGTTGCCAAGAACACAAAGAGGTTTCGATTCAATCTTTGTGGTGGTGGATAGGTTTTCCAAGATAGCACACTTCATTCTATGTCAGAAAACCAGTGACGCAACTCACATTGTGAACCTGTTTTTCAAAGAAGTCATTCGACTTCATGGATTACCAAGAAGTATAGTTTTGGATCGAGATACAAAGTTCATAGGGAACTTTTGGAGGACCTTATGGAAGAAGCTGGGAACTAACTTGTCATTTAGTTCGACTTATCATCCTCGGATGGATGGGCAGACAGAAGTGGTAAACAAAATTCTAGGAGACTTGCTGAGAAGCTTGGTGACAGAGCACCACAACCAGTGGGACAACATATTACCACAGGCAGAGTTTGCTTATAATGACTCGATTAACAGGAGCACAGGACAGAGTCCATTTCAAATTGTGTATGGCATGCAACTGAGAGGGGTAATTTCAGAGTCCATTTCAGCTTGAATTTCTGAATTGAGGTATTCAGAACAGATTTCAATTAGGAGCGCTAGTGCAGAGGAATTCACAGAGGCGATGAAAGAACTTCACATCCAGGTGAAGGAGCGATTGTAGAATTCAAGCGAAGAATATAAGAAAAGAGCAGATCAGCACAGAAGACAACTTCAGTTTGAGGTTGGTGACTTGATTCTAGCACATTTGAGGAAGGTAAGGTTCCTGAGAGGAACATATAACAAATTGAAGATGAAGAAAATCGGACCATGTAGGGTCTTGAAGAAATTTGGGGCGAATGCTTACGAGATTGAATTACCCGATGGGATCAGAATTTCTCCGATATTCAATATATTAGATTTGTACCCATATAAAGCTAAGGAGGCAGGGATAGGAGATGAGCAAACAGTGATCCAGTGGACAAAGAAGATGCCAGTTGTAGATAAGCCACAGATGGAGTCCATACTGGATAAAAGAGTAAGCAAGAAGACCAGGCGGAAACAATACTTTGAGTATTTGGTCAAGTGGAGAGGCCATCTAGTTGAAGATGCCAGCTGGGAGAATGAAGCAGAAATCCAGAGGCATGGACAGATCGTGCACAAGCTCATGGACATGAACCCATGAAATTTTTCAAGCCAGGGAGTATGATGCAGGAGCATCTCAAGCGAGCCAGCGCAGAAGCAAAAGACAGTTGGACAAGCGCCAGCGCTTATTTTGAAATTACCTTGAAATTGATCCGTCGTTTTAAATAAGATAATTAAGAAGAAGCACACTTGTAAAATGGAAACAGACCTTGAGCCATTTTCTCTCATCCTTAGTAGGTAGAAGGCATTTATGATAGTTAATGTAAAGTAGATAGAATTCAATTCCAGATTAGACAGTTCTAGAGTGCAAGAGGGAAACGAGATATAGACACCCTCATTGTACATTGTAACATTAGCAGATAGCATTAGTGTGTGTGAAGAGAATAGAGGAGAAGCAGAGAGTTGTGTAGTAGACTCCATGTATAGAAGTTTTGAATTAATACAAAGAAAGTTGTGATTCAGACTCATGGTGTTCATATATTCTCTGTGTATGCATCTTTGAATGTTATGCTCATGAATGGTTTAATCTTTCTGTCATGCAATTGCTTTTATGCTATGTATGAATGATTTCTTGTTGAAGGTTTGAAATCTGAGAGGAAAGGGTAATGGAATGAGTTTCAATTGTTTCTCTATTTGAGCAAGAGTTCCTGCAAGGAGTGCAGTTGAAGTGTCTGCAAGGAGTGCGTCGACAAGGTATTCAGAGATTTGTCTCTGGAAGCTCAGGAGGGATAGCTTTTGTTCTCATTCACACAAAAGTGCAGTTAGGCACAGGAGCTGTGCAAGGAGTGCGCAGGCCAAGAGAAGCTTCAGGGTTGCGAACCTGAGCGAAGAGTTTAGAGACTGCTGCTGCAAAGAGTGCGCCAGTCGAAGGTTTTCCACACTTGGAAGTGTTTGAAAATTTGTCGCAAGGAGTGCGTGCAAGTGTGTTTTTCTAAAGGACGCAGAGGCGTGGAAAGTTCAAAAGGATCTGAAGTCTTCAAGGGTCGTTGAAGGAATAATGACGAGGGACCGCAGGAGGACGAGCTCTCAGAGGAAGAGATGGACAGTCGGAGTTCTCAGTGGATAATTTGCGAAATCCCATGAGCCGTCAGATCTCACAGAGAAGTAAGGGCATTACCGCATGTATTCCTAAGGGTTCTAAGCTCAGGAGGAGTAGGACCGTAGATCCAAGCCACAAGGGCCATTGGATTTGCACGTGGATTTCTTGTATCGGGTTTTCATGGGTGGAAGTCCCGTAAACCTTGCAACGGGAATCATGAAATCACGAAACGCGAAGTCCCGACAGCCAAAGGATTGTGTGGGCCATGGAGGAGTCAGGGAGTGGACAAGTGGCACACTATTTCGGAGTTTCGGAGAGTGAAATCCTGAATTCATTGCATTAGGATTCATGATATTGCGAAGTCCGAAGTCCCGACAAAAGTGAAGTGGAGTTGAAAAGTCAAATATCGCCAGTGTATCAGAGTTTCAGAAAATCGAGATTCGGGAGTCGAAGAGACAAGTTTCTCGACATCGTGATCGCCGAAATCGCGATAGGGAAAATCCTGAAAGGATAAAGGAAAGGTCAGCGTTGATTGTTTTGGGTTTTGGGGATTCGAGAGACCAACGCTCAACCACTGGATTCACGAAGTTGTGAAATCCGATCTCCCAAGTGTAAAGAGGGGATCCCGTGAGGAGTTTCTATGGTTGCAGATTTCTCGATAGGAAAATAGAAGAGTCGTTTAGAGTTCTTCGGGCCAGTGGTAAAGTAAATATCCTCTGTTGAGGTGGACCTTGCGACCTGCGGGTTGAGAGGAAACGGGCGACAACATCACCTTCCACACCTTTAGATGGGATCCATGACACAAACCCCCATGCATCCACATAGCCAGGCTCTGGAGGTGGTGACATAGATGAGCCTGATGATGTGAATTATATGGTTGCATTTATTGGAGTGAGATGTGTTACCAGCACGAATATCCTTTTGTGCACATTTATTGTCAACGAGGAAGGAATTCCATTAAATCAAATAAGACTCCCAGGGAGTTTTTAATATTTTAATTGTTTCATGTTTTCTATCTCAAACATAAATCATCTGGATTATTATTTTTAAATTAATGATCATATATTTTTGTGTGTATGAAACAACCATTTTTATAGGCACTTGGAAACCAAGGAATTGGTGATTTTTGGGAAAAACATATGCATGAGGTGGAATTCCTATAATTTCAACCTCAGAAAATAACTTATGGATTATCTTAAAGGGCTCTTTGGAGTAGACACCTTCAATAAAAAATTGACCACCTCCTTAGCTGGCCAATATTTAAAATCTACGTGAGATGTGTATATGGTTCACTTGCAAAAGAACCCTAGGTATTAACTTCCTCCCGTGGTTCCAAAGAGGCAGTGGAAGGCACTCATTCAGGATGCAAAGGAAAAAAATGAGAAAATAAGGAAAAACACCAACCAATACCCCAAGGTAAATTACATTTTGAATTCCATACCTTTAATTTTATTTAGATCTAAATAAAAGTGTGGTATATAACATACTTGAACCTTTTGATGATAGGTTACCTGACACATTGAAGGAAACCAAAGAAAGGATTTCCAAACATGATAAGCACAAGCTAGGCCAGGGCGGCTACATGAAGTTATAGTCACAAATTATAGGTACCCAAACATCTTAACAATATTATTTGTATCGCCTTCCAAATTTCAGGTAATTGCAACTAATAACATTAAAAATGCATACTCTTATGCAATGTAGGACGACGAATTCAAAATGGAAACCACAGAGGAAGAACTCCATATTGGTTACATGTACGACTATCAAGTTGTCATAGAACATCAAAAAATCATGGGGTAGACCGCAGACCCTAAGATCCAATTTGCAGGATAAGGTAAATAAAAATCAATCCACATTAACCTTTCATTACTTATAAAATACATTCATGTTTGATATCGTCCATAAATTTATTGTGTTACTTTTTTTTAAACAGGCGAGCAACACTATCAATGAGCCCATTAGTACTAGATAATAGTGCATTAATAGTGTAGTGCTTCCACAACATGATGCTCCCAAGCAACCCCATTCCAGAGGGGTGCAACCCCACGATGTTCCTACGATTGAGACCCACGACGATAATATGGTTGTATATTAATCATATACTTAATAATTTCGTAGTTATAAATTTTTTACTTCTAATTTTGTAGTTCTAAATTTTGAGGCTCCTACACCTGAAGAGGAGTATAGGGGACCCATTCGAATGATGATGACTAGTGTACTAGGTAAATAATTACAATGAATAGGTTTTCTTTAATATTACTGAACTACTTCAATGATATTTAAAAATTGGCCATATAAATTTAATATTTTTTGTTTTTGTAGGTGATATCCCCTCACAGTGGCCTGCATGATGTGAGTATGAGATCGAGTGTGCTCTACATGAGAATACTCAATCACAATCAGTTGTTGAAGATCCCCTAGAAAACAAATACGTGGATGTTGATGATTTAATTAAGAACTGGAAAGCACATAAGAGGCCTAAAAAAATGATGATGTATAATATTAATATAAGACAGATCAATGTACATATAGGTAGTATACTTGGAACATTTTTTGGATGATAAACCTCATTTATAAAAACTATTTTTTATGACATATTCCTTTGAATGAGTTCTTGAATACTTTTTGTTGCATTTCCTTTGAATGAGTTATTGCATACTTTCTTGTACTTATGTTAGTTAAATATAAAATATAGATGGTTAGTAAAATATGGATAGAGAGATAAAAAAAATCCAATTCTATTAATTTGTATTACTTATGTTCAAAGAAAAAGGAAATAAAACAACTTTGTACTTATTTTATCTTCGCTTTCTTTCTTAGATTTACAAACACTTTTTATCACTTTTGAATATTTTTAATGCATGTTTTCTAGTAGAATATAGATTGGGTAATGGATAATTGAGAGTGATGTGAGGGGGGAAAGGGGGGGGGTGCGGTGTGGTGGGTGGGGAGGGGCCAAAGGAGCTTCCACCTTCACGTGGTTGTCCTTGTTCAATAGAGAATAATTTATTGGAGTCATTTAATATTGGAGAAAACCTCCCTCGATCCAACAGAGCAACAACATAGTCAATGTTGACTTGTTGTTGCTCCTTAAGATCAAGGGAGGTTTGCTCCAAGATTAGACGGCTCCAATAAATTATTCTCGAAACCAAGAGGATATTATTATGGAGTTATATTTAGTTATATATCTATCATGTTTGTAGTTTTTTCTCATCAAGTAAATCCATGTTTGAATCTAGAATGATGAGGGGCTAGTCCAAAAACAAGGCATTTAAGGTGCTTGGAAGCACTGTCAAGGTATGTTCTGACATTCTCATAAAAATGCATCTTAGAGTAAATAATGCTACCAATATGAGTTGTATTCATTTTATAGATATTTACGGAGGTTAAATGATTTGGTACTACAAGTATTAGACAAACATAATGACAGATGAGATGCGATTAGGGGAGGTATGTTATCCCAATAATTTTAATGAATATTTAATTTGAAGATGTTTCAAGTACCTTGAATGGGACCTCATATGTCATAATTTTATTGTTTCTTGAGCGTTTTAATATTTTATACATTTGAATGCTTTCTTGTGTTGATATTTTGATGCCCAATATAAATTAGAAGACATGAAGAAAATCACCAAGGGTGGGAAACAAAAGCAAAGGGTTAAATAAAGAAGTTAGAAGAAATATTTTGGTGTAGATCTTGGAGGTAACACATTGGCCTTCATGTTTTTTTTTATCTGCAAGCCTTTCTTTGTGTGTTTGTTGATCTAGAGCCTTCATTATGTGTTACCAAATGGTTTAAAAATAATTCTTTATTTGTGGTTATAGTATTTATTTCAAAGACCACCATGGTTAAAGAAAAATCCATTTATGTTGCAATAATAAGTTGTCAATCTATGGCTTGTAGGCTATTTTTGTTATGGATATATGCTTCTTAAACTCAAAACAGTAAACATATTAACACTTAATTTATTATAGAAGATATTCAGTAAACATATTAACACTTAAACATTAAACATATTCACACTCAAAGAAATTGTGATGACGAATTTCAACTTCAAAGAGAAAGAGTAAAACACCATTTTTGTTTTCCATGACTTCCATGAGTGTAACATCCTTCTCTGGCACATGAGCGAACTTATTCTTAGAGGACACTTGCTCGCAAGTGATCCGGATTATTATGCTATTAAAACATTTGATTTTGATTATGAGGCATTATGGGTTGATGACATGGGTTAACTGCATTGACATAGACAGGTGCTATTGACTCGGTTTTACTGAGTGTGAAGGATTATGGACCTAGAGGATGTCGAGGCATCAATGGAACCCCTTGGACTCTGGATCGAGTCGGGGAGTGTACCATTTGGGTTTGATTGTTTTATTGTGATTTTAGTGCTTCTGATTAGATGATATGATATGGATATATTATGACATGATTTGTTGATGATGCAGGCTCATGATAGCTTGCCGACCAGACTCACATGTGGAGTAAAGGGGTCACACACGACTACCAGAGATGTTAAGGGAGAGGTGTGGAAAATATCCCTGCCATAGCCTACTAGCAATCCCTCCGTGGCTCGAACTGTAGGTTAACAATTACCTAGTCGAGAGGACCCAGGATGTCGTGAGGAAAGACTGCGACAGTCCCTCACGATGATTCTAAGGGGCGCACAATAAGGCGGGGGCCTTATTCCTTAGAGGCCCTTAGTCTCCCACAAGTTCACCTAGCGGAGTATTGAGTCCAGGGGTTATTGATGTCTACCAAGTCAATCAAGAGGCGAGTGACACCCTTGGAGCACGTAGTGTGTCCTGAAGAGCATGTCGCACAAGGGAACAGATGAGGCGAGTGGCACCCTTGGAGCACCTAGTGCGTCCTGAAGGGCACATCGCGTTGTTGATGATAGAGAAATGAACCTAGATGGCCTTAGGACGAATAACATGTTAAGTATTTTAAAACAATTTCCCTAATTAAATGTCGCCCAGTAGAAAATTTAAGGTCTAAGTCTAAATTACGCTAGTGGTAAAATTTTGTCTACCTTTAAATATATATATATA
>JZKD02S0768563.1:193679-238330 GCA_000966675.3 Picea glauca
GTTATCATTGTTGATGCTTTTGGAATTGAGTATTTGTATACAATGCATGATTGAGAAGTATGAAACGTGTAAGTGATTAACATAGTTGAATGTGTTGAAACCATTCATATAATCTTGTTGCGTTTGTCTCAAGGTAAATTTATAAATTGTTGATAAGTTGTTTGGGGTTTTATGTTATTATGTCTTGATGAATAATTAATTGTATATTTTAAATGTGATTCCTCTTGTTTAGAGTGATGTATATTTGTATTTTGTAGTGATTACTTAAAAAAGTGTTATATCTAATAGTTAAGAATTATGGTTTTCATTCCAAAATAATACATATATTTACTTCTCTGGATTAAACTTGTGGTTATGTTGAGATTCTTTTATGGAGTGCTCAAGAAACTATAGGGATTTCCCTATAAACTTATACAATGGCATTGGTTATTATTCTATACTCATGTGATACTTAGAAATGTGTTATTATTAGAATTGTGTGGCCCATAAATTAGAAAGGATGTATAAAAATGATTAGTGTTTGAGTGTAGGACTCATTAAGTCTCTCTTTCTCATTAATTTTTGGGAATTTGGCCCTTATTTATGTCAAATTAGGCACATGGAAGTCCATGTATAAATATTTTTCATTCCCACTTGAATGAGTTTCTCATGCAACTACATTTCAATTTATAAGTAGAAGCCATTGCCACACATTTGATAAGAACATTGTTGAAAACGTTATTATGTTGGATTTGAGCCAAAGAGTGTGAAGCTCATTTATTTCACTCACTTTCAATTCTGTTTTCATACCTTCCCACTACCTAGTTCTCCCTCCAAAGTGCCAACACACAAGGGAATCATTGTGTGTTAATATTTAAGATAGAGAGAGCTCATTGGAGGATTAAAAGGACTCTCTCATGGAAAATATTGGAGTCCACAAAATATGATATTCTTACCATGTGATATATTTCAATTTTTATATCTTTTCCATTAGAATAATAAGAACTTATCCTCTTTCCCTCAAAAGATGATGTTCAAATCATTGAAACTCGCTATTTGAATGATTCATTAGCAAACATGCATGTTTAGGAGATACATTTGTTTATGTTTATTATTGTCACTAACTCTTGCTTCTATTTGTCTTGTTTCTAGGTATTTAATTGATTTTGGTTACAATAGAAATAGGAAAGGTTTAAGGATCATGATAGAAAGATCAAGCCTCTTCAATATGGTCCTTAGTACATTATCAAAGCATTGGGTGATACTAGTTTCCAACTTGATCAACCACCTTATATGGGAATACACACAATCTTCAATGTTGATCTATTAAAGCCCCACTATCCACAATTGTTTGAATCATAACCTAAAGTTTCAATGCTTATAAATTTTGATCTTGTCCTGGAGACCAACTCATTGCTATTGCATGTCTTAAATTTCACCAAAGAAGCTATGAGATCATCATTTCTAAACCTTGAACTGGACCTAGAATAATATTGAGATTTTATATTGTAAAAAGAAACTTTGATCTATTTTTAACAATGTTGAGCATAAACCTCAAGCTATTCATGACTAGTAAGTACTATAATATTGAAATGCATCATAATTAAAAGACATAACATTTTATCTATCTCAAAATTTCGTGTATTTTCTAATATATTCATCCAACATGTTTTTCTTTGTTGTTTTAAAAATTGACTTGGATTTACATTAATCACATCTTTTAGTGTTGAAACTCATCCTTTTGCGCGCACTCTCTTCCAACCATATTAATTAATGAAGCTTTGTCGTATAATTTTTTCTATGGAAACTATTCAATTAGTTTGTATGGATTGTAATCATCAATTGTTAATGTCTACATTGGTTAACAATGTTAGTCCCATTGCATAGTTTTATGGTCACATTTTAGAATTATCATGAAGTTTGATGATCGAGACTCATTTTCAGAATTTATTTCTTCATACAATGTTTTTAATTGCAAAAGGGGACATATGGATCAATGGAAGCGAATTCAAAATATTAAAGAAACTTATAGAAAGAGGTTTTTCTTAGGTTTACCTAGTTAAATAATATTTCAATCTCAACCATGTGAAGAAGCCTAGAAACCCATCTCATGTATTAAGTTAGTCTTTGTAAATTTCATGCATTATCTATAATTTGCATGGTCTAAATTCATGGGTATACACTATTGTAAAACAATAAGAAAAATTGGATCAAATCACGAATCCCAAACACTCCCATAGCTATAAGCTCATTTCTATAATAACTTGGACAAAACAACCATTGTTTAATTATTGGAAAGTTGATATTTGATTACTCTCGATCTATTATGTGTATATTATGTTCTCAAGAATATTTTTTGACATGGCTTTGGTATTATTATCAATCTATTATGTGTATATTATGTGCCCAAACACTTGTTTTTTATATTTCTTTGGCCTTGGGACCTCACCCTATGTATTTCCTAGTTTTACACCTATTCTTCATGAAATTGAACCCTTCATATTCTTCAATAACATTTTCTTATCTTTCGTTCACATTTCACATGTTGCACTTGCACCCTTTACATTTGAAAACCATTTTTGAGTTTGCCCAACATTTGTTATTTTTTTTCTATAAATTAAAACAAAACAATTACCTAAGGAATGATGCTTTGTTTATAGTGAATAAACATTACAAATTCTTGTCTCACACCCATCCATCCCCCTCACACCACATTGCATATTTTAACATAAGAATAAAATGACAGAATTGCTCATTAGTTTCTCAAACAACACCAAGGAAGCCAAGTTGCAAATTAAATAACAGTACCCTACCTAAAACTTGCCTAGTAAAAATGACAAAAATGCATTGGGACATACGTGTAGGATTCCACTCCTACCATATGGATTTATTCTTTTTCCAAATTAACTAGTTAACATTGGGACATACGTGTAGGCTTCCACTCCTACCATATGGATTTATTCTTTTTCCAAATTAACTAGTTAACATTAATGGTAAAAGTTATACAATGTTGTAATCAACCAATTAGTTGCAGTTTTCTATGGTACTTCATGACCTAAAAGATGGTTTCAACCCTTAACTATACTCCCACCTATAGCCTTACCCAATCCCTAGCATCATGCTAAATAAATTCTTCCCTTTAGAATAACCTAGTCAATGCTATCATGTCTATCACATCACCCTGTTGTATTATCATTTTAGCTTGATAATCATCCTTTCTCACGTCTTTAAGATAGTGTTACTTATGAGCACTTCACTCTCACCTTAATCAACCAACCTTGTAGATATTACAATTGAGACTTCCCTAAGATCCATTTAACTTAAGAGATATTAGACCATGTGCATACTTAGTTCTTAATAACCTTGCAAGGAGGAGAAAAGAGTAGACTTTTACTCTTATCATATAGATCTATTCTTTTCCAATATAATAACTTAATACTAACAATAAAAGATATATTGAATTGTAGTCAATGAACTAAACAAAGTCTTTGGTCATACTCATGTCACATGTCATGTGTTAGTAGGATTGTAATATAACCATGCTTTTATTGAACAAAATTTATAAAGAAAATGTAATATAATGTATATGCTTAAAAAAACAAACAAAAATGATATCTCACCAAACTAAAAAAAATTGAATGGTTCAAGGTGCCAACTATATTACATTTTATATTGTATATTATTTATTATGTATATCCATAAACAATTACATTTAACCATTGTCTTTTCTCTTTACGATAAATGGAAGATATTTTAATTTTGACCAACACTCTACCTTGTAAAACTGTAAAACCCATATCTAGAAGCGATGTAAACAAGTGCCACTAAAGTGGCAATGTCCCTGCTGAAATTTCTTTGCTCTCGTGATCTGTTTTGTGTTATCAAATTGAATGTTTAATTATAAATAAGAATGATTTCAGGGGTTGTAATCCTCTAAACAACAAAGGAATAGAGTAAAATACAATCGATGGAAAAGTGGATTCAACCCAAAGTCGAATTTCCTTATCAATTTTCAGTGGGTAAATTAAAAATCGATCGAGCAATAAATGATTGCAGGGGTTTCAATCCTCTAAACAACAATGCACAGGGTAAAATACAATCGCTGGGCAAGTGAAATCAACATTGAGTTTTGTTCTCAGGGAATGGAATCTGAATTGAAAACACCAGGGTTATTCGTTCTTCAAGTTTTCAAGGGATTGGATTCCAATAAATCTACCAAGACTTGTCAATTTCAAGTTTATAATTACTACGATTTAAGGCGAATTTCAATAACTCTATTATACAGATGAAGAACCATTTTATTCAACATACATTTTACAAAACCTCAGGAAAAATCATATTCTAATGACATCTCATAGACAAAGAAGACGAGTCGGAGCCAATGTCCAATCAGTGAAGTTAAATATTTTACATCCTAAATATGAATTCAATATAATAATAGATGAAATACCATATCCGTCAACATGAATTTGAAGAGGTACTCCCATGCTTGCGCTCCGTCTAGCTCCCCGCTTGCTAACCATGAAGACTTCATTGGTACCTCCCATCCAATGCTACGGGTACTCTTCTTCCCCCTTAGCTCCCCGAGACGCAAAGGGGCCATGCACAACCACAACCATAATACTCTAGCTCTCAACTCACCTTACCAGGTAGAGCTACCACTCTCTTTCTCGAGCTGGGTATCCCAACTCTCACAAGTAAAATCAATCAAAGAAATTCCGATAACATAACTTTACTCATACCAATCATGATCCATTCCTCTTCTCATACATTTCTTTTATAGAATTTTTCTTAGTGACCACTTTCCATTTGCATGTTTAATTCTTTTTATTAAAAAATGATTACGAATTACTCCCCCTGTACACTTACCACCCATTCCCTTAGTTGCACCAATAAATTCATCATTTAATTTAATTAAATGTCAATTTCCCTCACCCATCCTAAAAGCGTTCCTAAAATCACTCCTCGTTGTCCCTTTATTCCCTCTATTTCCTTTTTAAAGACCAACACCTTTCTAAAACTTAGTTGTGTTTAATTTATGAAAGTTCTTTAGTTATACTAGACTAGGTTCCTTTCTATGCTTCCAGATTCCTTTTTACATTTATTTCCTTTCTTATCTTAGTTCCAATTTGGTATTCTTTTGCACACATTTATATAATCAAATATTTAGATATTAATTTTTACTCTTTCAATTCCTAACTTGATTTTTCTTCATCCCTACCATTTATTAATTTTATAATTTAATTTTAGTCTTCTTACCCACTTTAGACTTAGGCTCAAAATTTTAAACTAGGCTTAGAATTTTTTAGGAGATTTTATAATTAATAAAAATTACCCATTTAATAACCATTTTAAGTCTGACAATGTCAAAAAAAATTATTGTTATCTAGGAACATAGGTTTGTTGACTCACCTTTATTAAAAATCGCAACGTGCCCTTCAAGACGCACTCCATGCTCCAAGGGTTCCACTCACCTTTATTCAATTTTTATTGATGTGACGTTCCCTTCAAGATGCAATACGTGCTCCAAGGGTGCCACTTGCCTTTGACTGGTTTTGGTAGTTGTCCAACCCTTGGAGTCAATACTCCATCATGCGACCTTGTGAGAGAATAAGGGCCTCTAAGGAATAATGACCATGCCTTATTGCGCGCCCCTTAGAATCTTTGTGAGAGACTGTCTTAGTCTTCCCTCATGACATTGTGGATCTCCCGAACTAGGTAATCGTTAACCTACAATTCGAGCCGAGACGAGAGTGTTAGTAGGCTATGGAAGGTCTACTGCCACACCTCTCCCTTGATATTTCGTTGTTGTGCATGGCTCCTTTACTCCTTATGTGAGTCTGATTAGCAAGCAATCGTGAGCACGCATCCATCAATGAAACACTGTCAATGATCCATAAACAACATCATAATATACCTGATCATATGTCACATATGCATAAAATAAAATAAACAATACCAATATAGTCCACTCCTCAACTTGATCCAGAGTCTAAGGAGGTCTATTGATGCCAGTGGAATCCTCATCTGTCAAGTGTCCTACACACTCAGGAGAAACTCATCCATAGCATATGTCAATATAAATATATCAAATAACATAACATCATAATCCACTAACATCATCACAATATCCATGTGCTATAATCGGATCACTTGCACGCAAGTGTCCTCAAAGAATAAGTCAACAACTTGTGCTCGCAAGAGTGGGATGTTACAATATATCTTCATCTTAACCATTGATGGGATAGGGACCTCTTGTCATGTTTATTTCAATCATAATAGATACCAAGAGACTAGTCACTAATCACTATTTCAAGGTTCTTCCATTCTTTTGAGCTTACAAGGATTACCATTTTTGTTTTTCAAACACTAATAGACCCATTTTCCTCCACTTGATAGGTCATTGGTGGTCGGCACATTCTCTTGCTATTTGAATGCTAGTGATTCCAACCATTGGCTAGAAATGGATCCCATTTTCCTCCCTTCATAAGAAGTCATCTTCCTGTTAACAATACCAATGGTAGTCCACCATGCATGAAAAGGAAACCTTTAAATTGGCCATTAGTGATGCAGGAGCATCGTTGGCAAGCGTGCAGAGGTAGGACCACTCAACACGTGTGAGTTCTTCCAAAAATTCAACGTTGACAGTTGCAGCCGATTTTGAAATCCGCCTTCACTCAGTGTCATAATTCACCTTTGGAGGCACGCTTGAACCGATGCTGAATTTTACCCCTTGAGGCACGTTTTGAAAATTGTAAACAGAGCAGGAGTTTCCACTTCGGCTCTGGAATGCGACTGAACTAAGATAGTGTAGGATGAATCTTAGAGTAGGCAAGTAGCCAGGGGAAACCCTAGAAACATTTTGAGTTATGTAAAGGTTTGTAAGCCCAGTTAGTGGAGGTAAGAGAAAGGAGGAAGAGAGCTAGAATACAGAGAAAAATTAGTTGTAAGAGAATTGCGTTGGAGCAGGAAATATCAATTTTTGAGTTACTGTAATTTTGAATGTAATCTGTAGCCATTGGGCACTTGTGAATATAATAGAATGGAAAATTGATCCAAATGTGTGGTGTTTGGACTGTGTGCATTTTCCTGTTGTTTTCTATTTTCATGAACAAGTAGATGGAACTGAAAATTTTCCCAGTTTCAATTGTTTCTCTTCATTGAAGCTCTGCAAGGTGTGCATCGAGCGAAGAGAGAACACCAAGAGATCAGAAGGAATTTCTTTGTGAGAAACCCCATTGGATCCAAATCATCAAATCCTTTGGATGTAAGGAGTGCATGGGAATTCGAGGCCTACATGAGGTAAAGATCATGAGGAATAGCATTTCAGAGAAGCATTATCGAGACCCAGAAAAACCCATCTCCCTGGAAGAAGCGAAGACCGAGTCTTCGAGGACTTAAAAATTCTTCTAAGTCTGAAGTGAGAAGAAGATCAGGAGGAAGAACGCCATCGAGCATTGGATAGTGACGGAATATCTCGCAGACCATTCGATTTGAGGGAGAAGCGTAAGCTTTAACATTGCATAGATCCAGGAGGGGAGATCTCGAAGATCTGAATGGACAATGGAGAACTCTTGAGGAGAGTCACGAAATACCGCCAATCGTGGGATCAAGTGGATTTGCGAGGAGGTCAGGGATGAGGAAGAGATCTGAGCCGTAGATCTCAGGGACCATCGTGAGCCGTCGATCGAACTCCAAGGCATTTTGGCGTTTCATCACTTCAGCATTTCAGCAATCGAGAGTTCCAAGGAACAGGGATACGATAGAGGTCCTTGTCTCCCGAAACCCCGAATCGCGAAATAGTGAGATCGAACATGGGCCATAGATCTTAGGAACTATTGTCAGTTGTGGATCGAACGCCAGGATATTCTAACATTTCGGTGTTTCAGCAACCGAGGGCTCGAAGAGTGAAGGGACAGGACGCCTGACTTGTGAAGTCTCGGTCCCCAGTATTTCGACATTTTGGGTTTCGGGGATTGAAGAGTTGAAGAACTTGCATCAGTATCCGTGAAGTCGCGAAATCCAAAATTCCTTTTCAGTAAAAGTCCCAATCATCCCTTTCGGTATTTTGACATTTTGGCCACTGGGGGTTCTAAGGGGTAGAGATATCCCTTGTAATCGGATTTCCCAAAATGGTGAAACCCAAAGTTGCGATTCATAAAAACCCAGAGGATAAGGCACTGGGACATTTCAGCTTTTTGACGACCGGAGACTCCAAGGAACAAGGATACTCCTTGTGTCCTGATTTCATGAAACATGAAATCTTGAAGGAACAAGTGCTGGGACATTTCGACATTTCGGCCACCGGGGTTCGAAAGGGGAAAGGAGGGACCCTTGCATCGGGATTCCCCGAATCAAGAAATTCGATAGCGCTTTGGCGTTAAGTGCGTGGACATAGAGTTTTGGTCACATGGATGGAGGCTAAAGGAGGAGCCAAAGCTTGTTAATCCCTTTTCGTCATTTCGGGACTCGGGAGGTTGAAGGGCCAAGAACCGTTTGCCGCCAGAATCGCGAAATCGCGAATTCTAAAATCCCGAAAGGCGGAACGTGGTCATAGGTATATTTCGGCATTTCGGGGTTCGGGTGTTCGAGAGACCAGGAGTCAGGAGACGTGGAGTCCCGACTCGCGAAATCGCGAAACCTTGAAATGCGAAAAGGAGGCGTGCGCAGGTTTCCTCAAGACCTATACCAGAGGATGAAGGGACCTATGGATCCATCCAAAGGATTCCAGCAGGAGCTCGAAGGGCCATTTTGGCTTAGGGAAGAGAACGATTCAGAGACCGGGAGGTCGCAGAACCCTGCTGAAGTAGGGGGACTGCATCAGGTGGTATCAGAGCATCAGTTTTTCGTCTGTAGACTTTAGGTGAAGGAGGAAAAGAAGGAGACAGAGAACTTGGAGCTATACTATGTGTGTGATAGACAGTTGACATAATGCCTCCAAGAAGACGAGATCCGCCTCTAGCCAATCGTGTTGTAGAGAGGGAGATGCGAGAGCTTCGTTCCCGATTGGAAATAATGGAAGCAGCATAGAGAAGAGAACTTGATGTTGGGTATGTCAGTGATGCATAAAGTGAAGAGGTTGAGGTTGAAGAAGCTGTAGGAGAGGATGTTGCAGAAGAACATTTGTTGAGAGCAGTTGCTAGGTTGGGAGGCAGAGCTAAGATAGAGGTCCCCCTGTATGAGGGAAATCTAGATGCTGAAGAACTATTGGACTGGATAATGTCCATGGGCAAACACTTCAACTATGAAGATGTCGATGAGGAGAAGAAGGTGAAGTAAGCAGTCACCCGGCTAAAAGGGCATGTAGCACTGTGGTGGGACGAACTGCAGGCTGAGAGGAGAAGTAAAGGAAAACAGAGGATAAAGAGTTGGGATAGCATGGTAGCCAAACTGAAGGCTAAGTTCATACCCAAAGACTACCAGATCAATCTGTTCAGGAAGCTATAGAACCTGAGACAGAAAGGGATGACAGTCACGGAGTACACTGAGGATTTCTACCCGCTGAACATCATAACTGGACAATGGGAGAGAGATGAAGAAAGAGTCGCCATATATATAAATGGATTGAGATATGAAATCCAGGACGAACTTAACATGATGTCAGTGAGGATGGTGGAAGATGCTTATCAGTTTGCGCTAAAGGCAGAGGAGAAGCTAGCCAGAAAACAAAACCAGCGAGGAAGAGATAAAGGATCGATCCCAAGAAAAAGTAAGGGATTTAACTGTGACAAAGCAAATTAGTGTAAGGACGAGGTTGAGAAACCACACAATCACTCTGAACGAGGAGGAATTTCATGAGGGAGACAAAATGGTGGAAGAAACTCTTCTAGAGGAAGAGGCAGAGGAGGAGCAAGGTGATATAACCGTGGAAAGGTAGGGCACATGTCTTGGGAATGTCCTGAGAAGAAGAAGGAAGGAGGAGAATCTCACATTTCAGAAGCACAATGAAGAGATGTTGAGGCAGAAGGAGAAGAGGATGGAGCATCCTTGATCTTGAGAAAATTTCTCTTAAAACCAAAGGCATAAATTGAAAATCCAGTGCAGAGAAACAGTCTCTTTAGGACAGCTTGCAAGACTAAGGACAAAGTATGAAAGGTAATCATTGACAGTGTGAGTACTGACAACCTACTATCCACAGAGATGGTGGAGAAATTGGAGCTGAAGATAACTGCACATCCAAGGCCATACAAAGTCTCATGGTTGCAAAAAGGACAACAGGTAATGATCACTAAACAATGCCTGGTTGAAATTAAAATAGGAGGATATAAAGATGAAATCCTATGTGATGTAATTCCCATGGATGTATGCCACATTTTGTTGGGAAGGCCATGGAAGTTTGACAGAAATTTCATTCATGATGGAAGGAAGAATACATATACATTGGATAAGAATGGTAGGATGCATATGTTACTGCCAATGGAGGAGAAGAGAGTGAAGGAGGAATCCAACAGAAGCATACTTCTCATGAGCGGGAAGGAACTCCTGAAAGAAGTCAAGGAAGAAAAGAAGATGAAATTCACTATGGTGAGGAAGCCCAGAGTCATCCTTACAAGTACATCAGTGAATGATCTACTTGAAGAAGTTCAGGAGTTGCTGGATAATTTTGCTGATGTAGTGGTGGATGAGCTACCAAACTCATTTCCACCCATCAGGAGTATCAGTCATCATATCAACTTGATACTAGGAGCAATCCTACCAAACAAGGAAGCGTACAGATTAACACCTCGAGAAAATGAGGAGGTGAAGAACCAAGTCCAAGGGTTGCCCGATAAGGGTTTAATCAGAGAATGTTTGAGCCCATGCGCAGTACCAACTGTGTTAAGCCCAAAGAAAGATGGAGGATGGAGAATGTGCACAGACTTGAGAGCCATCAACAAGATCACCATCAGGTACAAATTCCCTTTACCAAGAATGGATGATTTAATGGATTGTTTAAGTGGAGAAATTTTTTTTTCTAAGATATATCTGAAAAGTGGATATCACCAGATCAGGATGAGAGAAGGTGATGAATGTAAAACAACCTTTAAGATGAATGAAGGCCTGTGTGAGTGGCTAGTTATGCCATTTGGATTAACAAATGCCATGAGCACTTTTATGAGGTTGATGAATGAAATTCTAAAAGATTTCATTGGCAAGTTCATGGTTTTATATCTGGACGATATATTGGTCTTTAGCAGGACTAAAGAGGAGCATTTGAGGCACCTAACGCTAGTATTGAGAAGGCTACAACAGGAGAAGCTGCTGATCAATTTGAAGAAATCTTCTTTTATGAATACAAGACTCATTTATTTGGGTTTCGTGATCTCTTCGAATGAACTGAAGATGGATCCAGAGAAGGTGAAAGCGATCTGAGAATGGTCGTCATCAAGGAGCATGTTCGAGGTAGGAAGATTTCATGGTTTAGCAAGTTTTTATAGAAAGTTCATTAGAGACTTCAGTGGGATTTGTGCACCAATGATGGACACAGTGAAGAAGTGGCACAAGTTTTTTAAATGGATAGAGGAGGCTGAAAAGAGCTTCAATATACTGAAGGAGAAGATAATAGAACAACCAATTCTGGTCTTGCCAAATTTCGAAAAGACATTTCAGGTAAGATGTGATGCAAGTGGAGTTGCAATAGGAGAAGTTCTGAGTTAGGACAATCGACGTGTTTCCTATTTCAGCGAGAAGTTGAATGAGACTAAGAGGAAATACTCCACATATGACAAAGAGTTTTATGCCATAATTCAAGATTTGAAGAAATGGAGGCATTATCTTGTCCCACAAGAGTTTGTCTTGTACAACGATAACCAAGATTTACAATTCATAACCCGACAAGAAAAACTGAATCAAAGACTTGAAAAATGGGTTGAATTTATGCAAAATTTTACTTTTGTCATAAAACATATTGCTGGGAATACTAACAAAGTTGCTGATGCGTTAAGCAGGAGATGTTTAATTCTGTAGGAATTCCAAGTGAAGACCTTGGGGTTTGAACACCTTAAGGATATGTATTGTGATGATATAGATTTCAAGGAGGCCTATAAAGCATGTACAAGCCCTGTACTAAGAGATAGACATCATTGGACAAAGTATATGGTTCAGGAAGGATTGTTGTTCAAAGGAAATCAATTGTGCATACCAAGATGCTCAATGAGGGAGAATCTTCTGAAGGAGAAGCATAGTGGAGGATTGGCTGGACACTTCGGCCATGATAAAACATTTTCACAGTTGATAAGCTCATACTATTGGCCAGGTATAAGAACAAATGTGATAAATTTGGTGAACAAATGTAGAATCTGCCAACATGCAAAGGGGAAAAGACAGAACACTAGATTGTATCAACCATTGCCAATACCAGAGAGGCCTTGGGATGCAATAAGCATGGATTTCATATTGGGATTGCCAATAACACAAAGGGGATTCGATTCCATATTTGTGGTGGTGGATAGGTTTTCAAAGATGGCACATTTCATCCCATTCCAGAAGACCAGTGATGCAACACATGTTGCAAATCTGTTTTCCAGAGAAGTTGTGAGACTTCACGGCCTACCCAGGAGCATTGTCTCAGACAGAGACACAAAATTTGTTGGTCACTTTTGGAGGACGTTGTGGAAGAAGATGGGGACAGATTTGTCCTTCATCTCAACTTATCACCCTTAGACAGATGGGCAGACTGAGGTGGTAAATAGAAGTTTGGGAAACTTATTGAGAAGCCTGGTTACTGAACACCGTAACAAGTGGGATCAGATTTTGCCACAAGTAGAATTTGCATACAATGACTCACCAAATAGAAGCACTAGAAGTATATCGTTCCAAATACTCTATGGAATGCAACCTAGGGGAGTGTCTGAGTTAAGGGACTTGGAACAAGGAGAGATCAGAAGAGCTAGAACGGAGGATTTTTTTGCTGAAATGTAGAGACTCCATAGTTGGATCAAGGAACAATTACAGAGTTCTAACCAGAAATACAAACACAGGGTTGATCAACATCACAGGGAACTTCAATTTGAAGTGGGAGATCAGGTTTTAGCACATCTCAGGAAGGAAAGGTTCCCTAGGGGAACATATAACAAATTGAAGATGAAAAAGATAGCACCTTGTAAGATCTTGAGGAAGTTTGATGCAAATGCCTATGAGATCGAGCTGCCATATGGTGTGGGCATTTCACCCATATTCAATGTTTCAGACCTGTATCCTTACAGGAAAGATGACACAGAAGGGTCAAAAGATCAAGGAAAGATTTAGTGGGAGAAACAGATGCATGTGGTAGAAAACCGCAGATGGAGAAAATTGTTGATCATAGGATTGGAAAAAAGACCAAGAGGAAGACTTATTTTGAGTATCTAGTCAAATGGAAGGGACACCCAATAGAAGATGCCAGTTGGGAAAATGAAGTTGCTATCTAGAAGCAGGGAAAATCAGTAGAGGAGCTCATGGATAGGAGTCCATGAATTTTTGTCAATGGGAGTATGATGCAAAAGCATCATTGGCAAGCGCACAGAGGCAGGACCACTCAACACGTGTGAGTTCTTCTAGAAATTCAACGTTGACAATTGCAGCTGATTTTGAAATCTGCCTTCACTCAACGCTAGAATTCACCTTTGGAGGCACGTTTGAACTGATGCCAAATTTTACCCCTTGAGGCACGTTTTGAAAATTGTAAACAGAGCAAGAGTTTCCACTTCAGCTCTGGAATGCGACTAAACTAAGATAGTGTAGGATGAATCTTAGAGTAGGCAAGTAGCCAGGGGAAACCCTAGAAACATTTTGAGTTATGTAAAGGTTTGTAAGCCCAGTTAGTGGCGGTAAGAGAAAGGAGGAAGAGAGTTGGAATACAGAGAAAAATTAACTATAAGAGAACTGCGTTGGAGCAGGAAATCTCGATTTTTGAGTTACTGTAATTTTGAATGTAATCTATAGCCATTGGGCACTTGTGAATATAACGGAATGGAAAATTGATCCAAATGTGTGGTGTTGGGACTATGTGCATTTTCCTGTTGTTTTCTGTTTTCATGAACAAGTAGATGGAATTGTGAATTTTGCTAGTTTCAATTGTTTCTCTTCATTGAAGCTCTGCAAGGTGTGCATCGAGCGAAGAGAGAACACCAAGAGATCAAGAGGAATTTATTTGTGAGAAACCCCATTGGATCCGAATCATCGAATCCCTTGGACCCAAGGAGTGTGTGAGAATTCAAGGCCTACACGAGGTAAATCTCAGGAGGAATAGCATTTCAGAGAAGCGTTATCGAGACCCAGAAAAACCCATCTCCTTAGAAGAAGCGAAGACCGAGTCTTCGAGGACTTAGAAATTATTCTAAGTCTGAAGCGAGTAGAAGCTCAGGAGGAAGAACATCGTTGAGCGTTGGATCGTGATGGAAGATCCCGCAGACCATCCGATTTGAGGGAGAAGTGCAAGCTTTAACGATGCGTAGATCCAGGAGGGGAGATCTCAGAGATCTGAACGGATGGTGGAGAACTCTCGAGAAGAGTTGCGAAATACCGCTAATCATGGGATCAAGTGGAGTTGCAAGGAGGTTAGGGACGAGGAAGAGATCTTAGCCGTAGATCTCAAGGACCATCATGAGCCGTCGATCGAATGTCAAGGCATTTTGGCATTTCAACACTTCAACATTTCGACAATCGGGAGTTCCAAGGAACATGGATACGATAGAGGTCCTTGTCTCCCGAAACCCCGAATCATGAAATAGTGAAATAAAGAGATCGAACATGGGCCGTAGATATCAGGAACTATTGTGAGCCGTGGATCGGACACCAGGATATTTTGGCATTTCAACGTTTCGGCAACCGGGGGCTCGAAGAGTGAAGGGACGGGATGCCTGACCTGTGAAGTTCCAATCCCCAGTATTTCGACATTTTGGGTTTTGGGGATTGAAGAGTCGACGAACTTGCATCAGGATCTGCGAAGTCACGAAATACGAAATTACTTTTTTGGTAAAATTCCCAATCATCCCTTTCGGTATTTCGGCCACCGGGGTTTCCAAGGGACAAATATATCCCTTGCAATCAGATTTCCCGAAATCACGAAACCCGAAGTTGAAATTCACAAAAACCCGGAGGATAAGGCACTGGGACATTTCGACTTTTCGGCGACCGGAGACTCCAAGGAACAAGGATACTCCTTATGTCCTGATTTTGTGAAACGTGAAATCCTGAAGGAACAAGCGCTGTGACATTTCGGCATTTTGCCATTTCGGCATTTCATCCACCGGGGTTCGAAAAGGGAAAGGAGGGACCCTTGCATCATGATTCCCCAAATCCTGAAAGTCGATAGCACTTTGGCGTTAAGTGCATGGACACAGAGTTGTGGTCACGTGGACGGAGGCTAAGGTAGGAGCCAAAGCCCGTTAAGACCTTTTCGACATTTCGGGACCGGGGAGGTTGAAGGGCCAAGAACCGTCTGCCACCGGAATCGCGAAATCGCGAATTCCGAAATCCCGAAAGGCAGAACGTGGTCACGGGTAGATTTCATCATTTTAGGGTTCGGGTGTTCGAGATACCAGGAGTCAGGAGACGTGGAGTCCCGGCTCGTGAAATCGTGAAACCTCGAAATGTGAAAAGGAGGCGTGCGCAGGTTTCCTCAATACATGTACCAGAGGACGAAGGGACCCGTGGATCCATCCAAAGGATTCCAGCAGGATCCTGAAGGGCCATTTCGGCTCAGGGAAGAGAACGATCCAGAGATCGGGAGGTCGCAGAACCCTGCTGAAGTAGGGGGACTGCATCAATTAGAAGCACCAAATATCAATCAGGTTGCAACACAATTGATTAAATTTCGTGGAAGCAATAAAAAAAAGGAATAGAAATGATCATTTAAATGTGATTTAACATTTTTTCATGCTTATCCAGAAGTTCATAAGTTGTAAGGTGTCCTAGTGAAGGAATTAATATCACCCACAAAATTATTTTCTTACTCTATTTGATCCAGATGAATAACTTAGGGAATCAACTGGGTGTTCTCATTCTAGGGAGACAACATACTCAATTTGTACATATAATTAACGATATCAGTAAACCTTCTTGTTTATACATCATATGATTTCAACTTCTCTTGTAAAAAAGAATGTGTTCTTCTTAAGGATACTCTTGACATCAATGGACACCTCAATTCTATCTATAAACACAACAAATTTAAGGATATTAGTGGGAATGGATGGAAATACTTCCAAACAAGAGCTCGCTATTTGAGCTTGGTTCAACACTTCATACCATAATTCATCTACATTAGCCTTTATTTTATATTAGTTTTCATGGTACTTAGTTTAATAATTCAAATGTTCCCATTGTGCATGGAACTTTTTAATGAGTTCGTTCCAAGTTATACATCTTACTATGTTCAACATTTTCTAACTTGTAACAATCTTCCAGGGAGAATTTACCTCCTAATATTTCCATAGAAATACTTTAAATGATCATGCCATGTGAATGCATCCTTCACATCTCCTGCCTATACCATTTTTTCCAAAAACCCAGAATTGTATAAAGGACAACTGGTGTTCTCTTGTTTGATGCCAATGATGCTAGAATTTCCAAAAATATTTACTCATGGAAGAGGAATGTCAAATAAACATTTTTTTCTGATTCAACAAACTTATTGTCTTTCCTTTATCCTCCTCACAGTGTCTACAAAATAGATATAAAGCACAAATTACACCAAACAAGTGAAGCTTATTACATTGAAACAACAACCATATAAATTATTAATCACAACTAGTTCAACTAGAGTCTCCAATAGATATTTCACTACCAAAAGTAATTCAACAAAAATGTCATTTAAATMTWTCTTAGCACCCTATAAAATCATATTTTTCAAGAAKGTAACAATCAAATSTCTTCATTGCCAAATTCCTATAACTCTTTCCACAACAACATGCAAAGCCTTATCTGTTTGACCCTCCTCATAGAATCCTTTGGTTAATGCAATGCATGTAATTGTATTTAAATTTGTCAATAATAAATTTGTATTGTTCCATCATAGAAATCACCTCAAGCTCGTGAAAAACAAGCCCCTATAACAAAGTTGTGCCAAACAATGTCAAGCAACTCCTTATCAAATTTTAAAGGATTAACTCCACTCTCGGAGAATGTAGATGTCATCCTTCTCATATCTACCCACAACATTGTTATCTCCTGATGAATTCCTTTAAAAATTGAATATCCATGTATTAAATAATATAAAGTATGTGTATTAGGATGATATCCCCAAGTTTTTCATCTTTTTGAAATATTTATGTGCATCCTTTCCATAATCCATTGATGCAACATGGTCTTGTGATACCTTAGCAACAGTGGCCAATATTGACTTGGCTGCAGGCAGTGAGATTCAAGATAATTTCACAAGATTTAGTATATCTTTTAATCTTCTCCCTTTTGATCTTAAAGTGATGATATAATATGCACATGTATTTCATGAACTTTTCATTACACTTAAAAACCAATGGGTTATACACTGGTAATACAAGTTCAATATGGCCAAGTGAGAAAGGAAATGAAAAATAAGTTCTTGACATGTGATACAACTTCCATACTGATCTATTGGAACAAAATATTCAAATAGATATCAAGCACTCTATACAACCCACTATGGAAGAGCCTCTACTGATGATAGAAACTTGGTAGGCTTCGATCAAATCCCACCCCCCATGTCCTTCAACTTAAAAATTTTCCTCTACAACCCTTCCCCCTTTTTTTGTTACCAATTTTCTTAGCCTTTTCCAAGTCAGTTCTTCCAAGTTGAATCCAGGGTTCGGTGCGAGTGCTAGGGTTTGGTGCTTGTGCGAGTTCAGAGTGTTTCCATGGCGGCGCCAGGGGGCGGGGTGGCTGCTCCCCCCTCCCTCAAAGACGGTCGAAGATGCCTTCTGCAGGATGGTCAATAGCAGAGGGAAGAAGTCTTCCCTCCCTGTGATTCCAAAATTCATTAAGAAGCTGGAGGAAATTCCAGAAATCGTTTTACCCGAAGAGAACCCAATGAAAATTTCTTTGGCTCTGGCCCAAAAAGGGCTCGTGGGTCAGTTCATGGGTGTTTGGCCATCTACCAAAACTATGGACGACTGGATCCAACGGAATTGGAAACCAAATCTGGAACACGGAGTTACCTGCTACCCGGTTGGAAGAGGGTTCTTTGTGTTCGAGTTCATCTCAGAAGAAGATTGGGATTTAATATTCAGGAATGGCCCCTATTTTATGGGGACGCAGGGCCTATATTTGAACAAATGGACACCCGACTTTGATCCATTGGTGGACACGCCTAAGGAAGTGCTGGTGTGGTTCAGATTACCAAACCTTCCGATGCACTGCTGGGATTTCGAATCATTGCAAAGGATAGGGAACAGAGTTGGCAGGTTCATTGACATAGATGACAACAAAGGACAGTACACCTGTGTCAGAATCTGCGTGGAAGTCGATCTAGAGGCAGGGTTCCCTAAAGCAGTAAAACTAACGGTTGGATCTTGGACTCATTATCAGAAACTTGACTATGAGCATCTTCCCTTCAAGTGTAGGAATTGTCAGGAACATGGACACTTCCAAAGAAACTGTCCCAAACTACAACCTAATGGGAAAGAGGACGCAGAAGGCTGGCAGAAAGTGAAGAGAGGGAAAAAATAATACAATTCTAAAAGTAAGGACAAAAGGAACCAGGAACCACCAAAGGACGGTAATCCATCACAAATCGATCAAGAAGCCCCAAAAGAGCAACAAACATCCACAGAAGAACCAGAAGGAGAGAAAATCCAAACGCCTTTGGCTCCAGTTGATCCAATCTCGCCCTCCAAGAGTTCCAGTCCGAATAAAGAGAATATCAGCTTGAATACGAACATAGATGTGGAAAACCCAGAAGAGGAAGACACAAAAGTAATCAACCCGAAAGGAACACCTGATCAGCCAAAGAAAGGAAGGAAGACTGAGAGGAAAAGAAGGAAAGAGCAATCATATAAGGAAGTGGTTCAAGGCACACAGTACACACTCCTAGAGATGGTGAATACCAGATCGGGGGAGAAACCGGGGAAGACACCGAAAGGTGGGCTCCCTCTCCAATCAAGCAAATAATGCAATACGTCTCCTAGAACTGCAGAGGACTTGGAAACAAATTGAAAGAAGAAGCCTTGAGGGATTTAGTAAGGCTTGTAAGACCAGAAGTCCTCCTAATCCAGGAGACAAAATTGGAGGAGGAAGAACTCCTAAGGGTAAGCAACACATTCTGGAAGAAAGGCCCTAGAAGGGCAGTAAGCACTAGAGGAGCCTCGGGGGGATTGGCAACACTCTGGGACTCCACAAAACTTGAGCTAGTTGAAGAAGCAGGAACCACCCATTGGTTATTCACCAAACTGCACCATAAAGAATCTGGACATCTGGTAAGTCTTTTTAACCTGTACATCCCCGTCTCAGTTAATGAGAAGAAAGAATGCTGGGATTCTTTAAGATCATTTTTTAATAGGCAAAATATCGAGAATCTAGTCGTGGCAGGTGATCTAAATGTCACCCTGTCGCTGGCTGAGAAGAAAGGGGGTTCTATAGTCCAAGACCCCACAAGAGAATGGGTCAAAGATCTGATGTCGGAATGGGAGTTGGAAGATATTCCTCCAACCAATGGGAAATTTACATGGTCTAACAAAAGATTAGGACCAGGCCACATAGCAGCCAGGCTTGATCGTTTCGTGATCCAGTCCTCCTTCCTTACCTTTGGACTGATGGCAACCTCCAAGATTCTCCCTCATTACACCTCTTACCACAAACCCATTTCCCTTTCCCTTATTCCCGTCTCTGTTCTAGGCCCCATCCCGTTTAGATTCATCCCTCTTTGGGTAGGCCAAGACGGTTTCCTCAAACTAGTTCAAAACTCCTGGTATGCTCCTATTACGATCTCCCCCTTCTTCGTGTGAGAAGAGAAGCTTAGAAGGCTCAAAATCAATCTAAAAATGTGGGCCAAAAACCAAGGCTCACCCTTGGTCGAAAGGAAAAGAGTGCAGATAACCCTGGAAAGACATCAACTGGTTATGGAAGAAGCCCATGTCACCCAGGATCTCCTTAACCAGGAATTCGAAATTCAAAGTATCATAAAAGTTGCAGGGAAGAAGAAATCTACTGAAGAATCAAATCAAGGGCGTTATGGCTTCAAGATGGAGACAAGAACACAACCTTCTTCCATAAGCAAACTCAAGCAAGAATAAACTACAACTCCATCAGTGAGATTCAATGGTAGGACCAAGTCTTCAAGGATTCCAAAAGTATAAAGGAGGCGGCTCATTCCTATTTCAAAAATCTTTACTCAGCTCCCGATATGGAGGATTTGGATCCGAACTCCTATCCATTATCAGAAGTTCCAGCTCTGGTCACCGAAGAAGAGAATTGGATGCTGAACAGACCTGTCAGTGTTAACAAAATCAGGAAAGCTA
Source organism: Picea glauca (assembly GCA_000966675.3). Classification (NCBI taxonomy): domain Eukaryota; kingdom Viridiplantae; phylum Streptophyta; class Pinopsida; order Pinales; family Pinaceae; genus Picea; species Picea glauca. The sequence continues at coordinate 214,052 of JZKD02S0768563.1, forward strand.
TTTTCAGTATGAATCCAGATAAGGCACCTGGGCCGGACGGTTTCACAGCACGCTTCTACATCCTCTGCTGGGATATCATCAAAAAAGATTTATGCAGAATGGTCACGAAATCCCAGAACTGTAACAAGTTGGGAGGCAGCACAAACTCTTCTTTCTTATCCCTCATTCCAAAAGAAAAAGGGGCTAAAATCTTCAACAGATTCAGACCGATATCCCTCTGTAACACGGGTTACAAAATTATCACCAAAATAATGGCTAACAGGCTCAAAAGAATTCTGCCAAAATTGATTCCGGAAAATCAAGGAGGGTTTGTAAAAGGGAGACAGATTCTAGACAACATTATTTTAGTTCAAGAAGCCATCCATACCAGCTACAAAAAAAAAGAGAAGGGCATGGTAGTCAAGTTGGATCTAGCCAATGCTTTCGACAGGGTCAGACATGACTTTTTGTTCGCAGTCATGAGGAATTTTGGGTTTAATCAGTAGTTCATCGGTTGGGTTAAGGCTTGTATCACAGCTCCTTGGATCGCCGCTCTGATAAATGGTCACCCTGCCAATTTTTTTCAAGCTTCAAGAGGGCTAAGGCAAGGATGCTCGCTCTCCCCTGTGCTCTATGTCTTACAAGCCTCGGTGCTAAGTTTCCAACTGCAGAGCTGTCTCCAAAATAGAACCCTCCCAGGCATCAGAATAGTCCCTTCAATATAGGAGGTTAGCCACGCTTAGTTCATAGATGACACTCTCTTATTGGGTGGTGCCAACCTCAAGACAACAAGGAACTTCAAGTCATGACTTGACCTCTACAAATCTTGCTCTGGCAGCGAAATAAATTACCACAAGAGTAAGATTTTCGGCTGAAACTGTAACCCTTGTGAACTGCTGCAAATAGGGCATATCCTGGAGATGGAAGGCATAACAATCTGGGACAACTTTATCTATCTGGGGATCCCAATCTTCAAATCCCAAGCTAAGGTTGTGCACTGGTTGCCCATGGTGGATAAGCTCAAAAATAAGATTCAAGTGTGGGGAGAAAATTGGCTCAACAAAGCAGGTAAAGTGGTGTTGATGAACTCGGTTATTACCAATCTACCTATTTATCAGTACTCGGTGCTTCTTGCCCCCAAAACTATAACAAACAAAATCGATGAATTGCTCCGGAGATTTCTATGGGAAGGAGGCAAAAACTGCGAGAGGAAACTCCACTTAGTTAAATGGGACAAGGTCAAGAAGCCAAAATTGGAAGGGGGTATTAGTATAAGAGATGTGGTTGTACATAACCTTGCTATGGGAGGCAAGCTGCTTTGGAGAATGATCACGAGGAAAAGAACCTGGAGTAAGCAAATACTCAAGAAAAAATATTTCCTCGGCGATAGGGAACGATGTCTAGAGAGGCCCGCAAAGGTGCATAATGGCTACCCGATATTCAACTTGTGCCAGAGAGCTCTGTCTTTCTTTTATCCAAAACTCACCTGGATCCCGGGGAACGGTTCAAAAATTAGGATCTGGGAGGATTCCATTCTTGGAGATCAACCCCTCACAGGGTTAAGAGAAACAAGGAATATCGGTGACTGGTTCTTGGCCAATAACTGCAGAACGCTTTGGGAAATTTCCCTCTGGAAGAATGATGACAAACAATCCTAGAAAGGCTGGGATCTAGGGAGCTATCTGGAAGAGATCCAAGAAGAAGCAGCGCTTCTTCTAGACTTCCTTCAAGGGAAGTCACCGATTAGCGCAAGGTCCAAAGATAAGCGAGGTTGGGGCTCAGAGATAGGGTTATACACAGCAGCAGCGGGCTATAAGGCAGTGCTTGACGTTCCATGGGTCCCTCCTAATCCAGGTCTGTGGAAATCACTTTGGAATTTTTCCTCAATTCCCAAAGTTGACCTCTTTGCTTGGACCCTGATCCACAACAACATTTTAACTTTTGATAATCTTAAGAGGAAAGGCTGGGAAGGGCCTTCTCACTGTCCCCTGTGTTTCCAGGAAGAAGTAACCACTGCACACCTCCTTTTCTCTTGTGAGTTCTCCAAAGAAGCTTGGGGCCTCCTAATAGGTTCTGCCACCACTAACCTTCCCACCTCGGCCTCGGAGCTTCTAAGCAGATGGCTGTCCTGTTCCCTGTTTGATCTGAGCAAGAAGAACCTCCTCAAAACTGTTTGGATGTGGATCCCCAAATTCCTATGCTGGAAAATTTGGTTGGAAAGGAATAACAGAGTTTTCAAAGGTGAAAGAAGACTTCCATCCCAGGTGGCTATAAAAGTCAGGACTATGATTACAGAAGCTTTAACTGTGAAGATTGATATCTGGAACTCGACACCCCTCTCGGAGGAAGAAGAAAGGTGGCTCAAGGAATTCATCCAAGCTCAACCTAACACCAATCAAATCAAACCTATGCAAAAAAGGAACTAGGAGATAAGGATAGAAGAACAGGAATTTCTGAAGTGGAGATCGTCGCTCGACGAGTGGTGTCTCTTCTTCAATGGGGCCTCCAAAGGAAACCCCGATCAGGCAGGGGGAGGGGGAATAATCCTTGAACCCACCAGCAAACTTCACTGGTCGTATGCTTGGGGCTTAGGCTATGCCTCTAATAACCAAGCGGAATTCCTAGCACTCTAGCAAGGTCTCACTCAGGTGTTAAACATGGGAATCCAGAAAATCATGATTTTTGGAGACTCAAAGTAGGTAGTTGATGCGTTGAACACTAAAAATATCCCCAAGAATATAAATATGGCTCAAGTGTACAAGAAAACTCTCCTCCTCCTGGCGCATCTCAAAGAATATAAAGTTTATCATGTGATGAGATCTCTGAACGGACAGGCCGACAAGGAAGCGAACTGTGGTACCCTGCTAAGTAAAGGCCAACTGAAGGTTAATGGGGAAGTATCCCATCATAACATTCCCTAAGCCTATAGGCAATTGCGACATGGCTATTCACGTGGGCAAGGCGACTATCTGGAAGGACACCAGATCCAACAAAGCTCCGGTAGGACGAGCGAAATCCCAGATCAGAGATTCGAAGTCAGGCTCAGCCCGAGGGGGATCACGAGATAGGGGAGGTGAACTAGATTTTAAGGGACGACCTCTCGGTGCAAGATCTTATCCCTGAAGACAAACACACGATCTCCCTATGCTTAAAGGAAAACAAGATTCTCAAAAGCAGTAGATATGGATTCAGCCTCCAAGCCATCTCTCACCCCTAAGGAATGAATTGAGCTGATCAGAGCAGAGATGGAAAGTATTAGAGCGTCCACAAACCAGAGAAAATGGGAAATGCTCAATATGGAAATGCAGGAAATTAGGGATGATCTATCAGAGGAAATCCAGACGGGGCTGAAGGACGCGGCCAATTTGATGGGCAACCTGGGGAAGCACCTCTGCAAACTGGAGCATCAAGTTGAAGAGCTCACTAAGGCTTTAAGCAAGATATCGGAAGCGACTGTTGAAGCAGCCTCCAAAGTCGAATAAGGAAGTCTATCGGTGGAGGGCTCGAACTGCTCGCCCCAGTGTTCTAAGGATCTCCAGTAGGTTATTGTACTGTTAGTTAGTAGTTTATGCTCCCAGTAGTTGGGGTTTCATCGGCATTTAGAATCTGGTTTGTCAGTTAGGATTTGCACACATGATAGAATCTGGGTAACAGAGCAGCAACTCTGATTTTGAATTGTAAGGGTTGGCAGCCCCCTATGCCACTTATTAAATAAAACTTCATAACCGTTTCTGTTAAAAAAAAAAAGATAGAGACTTGGTAGGCTTCAATTTCACATCTGGGGTGAATTCAATAAGATAATCATCCACTCGGTTGGGAAATATTGTTAGTGGACCTTGTGATAGGGATCCCACAATGAGAGCCTCTCCACTTGAGGTGAACATGCCGATACACTTTCTTGTTCAAACAAAAGAAAATAGTGAATAATTCATTTGATGCAATTTGTGTTATAAGGTGTCTCTAATTTAATCTGAATAGTTGGGAATCACAAGGCCATTAAGAGTTGCAAGTTCTAACTAGAATATTGCCTCTTCTCCAAATGATCCTTGAATTCCTAACTTCCAAATGATTCATAGGTTTTGTTGGATATTATAGAGGGACATAAGAGGGTTTCACATGTAGTTGTCCTTCTACCTTCCCAACTATATAGGATTCAATTTCCCAGTGTTTAACTATGTGGTAACTTGTCTTAGAGTTTCATTGTTGGAATGTTAAATACATATTGGAGTTATGCAAATAAATCAATTGATAGGGAGGTAAAGTGGTCCTTCCTAGGTTTGGATTCATGACTTGATACTAGTGGGATGTTGATATTCATTCCTATACATTAGCAAACAAAGTGATGCATACAAGAGAAGAAAATTGGGATGGCTTGGGAACCATTGCACTCCAATTAAATAGGTGGTTCAAAATGTGTCTTTGCATCCAAATGATTAATATCATTACCCCGCCCTAATATACACAATCATCATAAAATCATAATGGCCCTTGTGTATCAAACTGAAATTAATGTTCAACTTGGCAGATGTGGGAAGTTCAATATCCAATTTCACTGATGAAACCTTCAACCATAACCTATTTAATATTTCCACTCAATAAGATATTTGATCAAATATTCTTTTTGGGTCTAATATTGAGGTATGTGTAGTAACTACAAATAACATACTAACAATTTTCTTACTTTTCACATTTATTAAAAAAAGGGTTTGTACTCCCAACAGGTTAAATTTTACATAATGTGACGTATATTTTGGGAAATTTTCATCATTATGGTATTCCCTCATTGATTTGATAGGTTTTTAAGTTTGAATGGAATGGAACCTAAATGTTGGATTGATAACTGATCCAACTTAAGTGAACTAAATTCAATATTCAATGTGGTCATTACTTAACCTAACCTAACTCATTAACCAAACATCAACCAAAATTCTTATCAAAATGAATAATTATCACATTAACTTAGGCACCTAAACTAATGGATAGTCAACCATTGGTTTTTCCATTATGATCATAAATATGCTAATCTAATATATCCACTGGAAAGTAAAATGCATAGACCATATCCATACATTCAATACACAACACACAAAAATTATGTGGGAAATAACCCCACTAATTAGGAGAAAACCCATGGCATGATAAGAAAATAGATTATCTTATTAATGCAAAACACATTACAGCCATGGTGGTCCTAATATCAAATCCAACCATGGTTCATCCAAACCCCTGGAACAATAAGCAAATAACTTATCTTATTACTGCAAACCACATTACATCCATGGTGGTCCTGATTTCAACACCAACCATGGTAAGGACTACTTTAATAATGTAAGAACATTAGTATCATTTTTTTTAATATCATTTTTTAATGATTTCAAAATATATTTGATTTCAACAAAACATTGTAGCGAAAGTTGCAAATGCATTCAAGAATTGAAAAAAAACAACAACAAAAAAGTGTTTGAAAATAAAGACAAAGAGACTTTCAAATTTTATTAACTTATTGATGGGCTTCAAGTGGAGAAAAATATAAAAGAAAATTAATAATCAAACCATGACAAACTACATAAGAAGTGTCATTCAGCACATGAGGCTTCACTACCATGACCCACATAGATGTTTCCTCACATGAGAATATGATCCAATGCAAGGTTCATTGGGTTTACATCCATGAACCTTTGATTATGCATATACAATATCTTTCATAATTATGGTCACTTCAACCTATGCACCTTGAACACTTTATTCTTGAAAATCCATATTCATAGGAAGTTTGGTCACCTTGAATTAGTTGAGAGCATGTATATGAGTGGAAACTAATGAATGCGTCAAAATATAAAAAAAACATTTTACATATATCACTATATTCTTACAATCCTGGATAACTATATATCTGATTCAATCGACTGAAGGTACAAAAAATATGTACCTTCTAGATATTTATTCCTCAATGAGGAAAGCTCAAGACAAACATAGGGAAATGCAACTGCATCTAGTATATTTTATAAGTGAACAAAGACTAGAGGTGAAAAGGTCAGAAGAAAATTTCATAGATGCGTGGAATTTTTTCTTGCTGAAGGAGGATCATGCTCTTATGATGATGAGAGCATAGGAGACATAGAGGTTCCACTCATGTATAAGTATCACGTGAAACAATTGGTACCTAAGGAACTACCTCTGTTGGACACTGACTTCATTGTCAACAATAGGATGTATCACATTGCATCATCCTCCTTGCATGAACTGGGGATATTTTCCATGGATGGAATTAATGTAAAATACAATACAATAACTAAATTGATGAACTATGTCGGACCGTGTTACGATTATGACGATTGGATGTGGTTGGTCCGATACATACGAAGTACATGGAGATACACACTCACCGTAAATTATGTACAACTGATAAGAAACGATAACAATAAGGGATAAACTATCTATATTGATGGAAGACCTAAATCTTATGGGAATATGATGTGGTTTATAAACAACACACGACCCAAGAAAACAAAAAAGAAACCGAATTGCATATATGAGGGACACAAAAGGAATCAAGTAGTCATGTGCGCAATAAAAAAAGATAGCTCTCGGGGAAGAGTTATTAGTGGATTACCATTTGAATCGAATAGATACATCAACTAATAGTGTGCGTGTATTTATGCAACACCTATTTAAGAAACCTCTAATTATTGCATTATATATATTTTTTTATCTTTAACATGTAAACGATTAACAATTTTGATTTACATTTAATGTGAATTTTATTATTTGTTTATATAATTTTATTTGTGTGGAAATCATTATTTTTTATCTTTAACAATTTTTTAAATATTTTGGGGTTCTAATTATATTATAATGTGGCAGGATGATCGTGGAAAAGGGTCAGTTTCAAAACATGTAAATGATTAACAATTTCGACTTACATTATACGTGAATTTTACTATGTGTTTATATAATTTTATTTGTGTGGCGATCAATTATTTTATTTGTTTATATAAATGAAATAACATTTATTTTGTTGAAATATGTAGTCTGTGGGTCGAGATGCTCATGATTCACCCAACGAGGAGGAGTTTTATTTCATCCCCTGACCCGATGGTAATTATACAAAAAAAAAAATCATTAAAGAGAACACGGAACTTGCTTGCTTGTTAGACTTTGAAGATCAAACTCCTAAGGTCAAACAAATGATCACACTCGTTATGAAAAAACTTAGGACATATAAGGTGATAACCATAATTTAAAGTGATTTTCTTTTATGCCATAAGTTCAATTATGAAAGTTTGTTTTTTAACTTTTACATTATCTAAATGAAAAAACATTTTCTTTCTTATATAGAGTTATTTGGAGCCTATTCAACCCGGTGTTGGTACTAGTGGTGCTGCACAGATGCCACCGATTCCTGACATGGGCCATGGTATAAATTATAGGATATTTAGTTCACCACCTTCCACACCTTTAGATGGGATCCATGACACACACCCCCATGCATCCACATAGCCAGGCTCTGGAGGTGGTGACATAGATGACCCTGATGATGTGAATTATATCATTTCATTTATTGGAGTGAGATGTGTTACCAACACGAATACCCTTCAGTGCACATTTATTTTAAATGAGGAAGGAATTCCATTAAATCAAATAAGACTCCCAGGTAGTTTTTAATATTTTAATTGTTTCATGTTTTCTATCTCAAACATAAATCATTTGGATTATTATTTTTAAATTAATGATCATATCTTTTTGCGTGTACAAAACGACCATTTTTATAGGCACTTGGAGACCAAGGAATTGGTGATTTTTGGGAAAAACATATGCACGAGGTGGAATTCCTATAATTCCAACCTCAGAAAATAACTTATGGATTATCTTAAAGGGCTCTTTGGAGTAGACACCTTCAATAAAAAATTGACCACGTCCTTAGCTGGCCAATATTTAAAATCTACGTGAGATGTGTATATGGTTCACTTGCAAAAGAAACCTAGGTATTAACATCCTCCCGTGGTTCCAAAGAGGGAATGGAAGGCACTCATTCAGGATGCAAAGGAAAAAAATGAGAAAATAAGGAAAAAAACCAACCAATACCCCAAGGTAAATTACATTTTGAATTCAATACCTTTAATTTTCTTTAGATCTAAATAAAAGTGTGGTATATAACATACTTGAACCTTTTGATGATAGGTTACCTGACACTTCGAAGGAAACTAAAGAAAGGATTTCCAAACATGATAAGAACAAGCTAGGCCAGGGTGACTACATGAAGTTATAGTCACAAATTATAGGTACCCAAACATCTTAACAATATTATTTGTATCGCCTTCCAAATTTAAGGTAATTGCAACCAATAACATTAAAAATACACACTCTTATGCAATGCAGGACGATGAATTCAAAATGGAAACCATGGAGGAAGAACTCCATATTGGTTACATGTACGACTATCAAGTTGTCATAGATCATCAAAAAATCATGGAGCAGACCGCAGACCCCAAGATCCAATTTGCAGGATAAGGTAAATAAAAATCAATCCACATTAACCTTTCATTACTTATAAAATACATTCATGTTTGATATCGTCCATAAATTTATTGTGTTACTTTTTTTTAAACAGACGAGCAACACTATCAACGAGCCCATTAGTACTGGATAATAGTGCATTGATAGTGCAGTGCTTCCACAACATGATGCTCCTGAGAAACCCCATTCCAGTGGGGTGCAGCCCCACGATGTTCCTACAACTGAGACCCACGATGGTAATATGGTTGTATATTAATCATATACTTAATAATTTCATAGTTATAAATTTTGTACTTCTAATTTTGTAGTTCTAAATTTTGAGGCTCCTACACCTAAAGAGGAGTATAGGGGACCCATTTGAATGATGATGACTAGTGTACCAGGTAAATAATTACAATGAATAGGTTTTTTTTAATATTACTAAACTACTTCAATGATATTTAAAAATTGGCCATATAATTTAATAGTTTTTGTTTTTGTAGGCGATATCCCCTCACAGTGGCCTGCATGATGTGAGTATGAGATCGGGCATGCTCTGCATGAGAATACTCAAGCACAATCAGCTGTTGAAGATCCCCTAGAAAACAAATACGTGGATGTTGATGATTTAATTAAGAACTAGAAAGCACATAAGAGGCCTAAAAAAATGATGATGTATAATATTAATATAAGACAGATCAATGTACATATAGGTAGTATACTTGGAACATTTTTTGGATGATAAACCTCATTTATAAAAACTATTTTTTATGACATATGCCTTTGAATGAGTTCTTGAATACTTTTTGTTGCATTTCCTTTGAATGAGTTTATTGCATACTTTCTTGTACTTATGTTAGTTAAATATGAAATATAGATGGTTAGTAAAATATGGATAGAGAGATAAAAAAATCCAATTCTATTAATTTTCATTACTTATGTTCAAAGAAAAAGGAAATAAAACAACTTTGTACTTATTTTATCTTCACTTTCTTTCTTAGCTTTACAAACACTTTTTATCACTTTTGAATATTTTTAATGCATGTTTTCTAGTAGAATATAGATTGGGTAATGGGGAATTGAGAGTGATGTGAGGGGGGAAAGGGAGGGTGCGATGCGGTGCGGTGGGTGGGGAGGGGCCATAGGAGCTTCCACCTTCACGTGGTTGTCCCTGTTCAATAGAGAATAATTTATTGGAGTCATTTAATATTGGAGAAAACCTCCCTTGATCCAACGGAGCAACAACATAGTCAATGTTGACTTGTTGTTGCTCCTTAAGATCGAGGGAGGTTTGCTCCAAGATTAGACAGCTCCAATAAATTATTCTCGAAACCAAGAGGATCTTATTATGGAGTTATATTTAGTTATATATCTATCATGTTTGTAGTTTTTTCTCATCGAGTAAATCCATGTTTGAATCTAGAATGATGAGGGGCTAGTCCAAAAACAAGGCATATAAGGTGCTTGGAAGCATTGTCAAGGTATGTTCTGACATTCTCATAAAAATGCATCTTAGAGTAAATAATGCTACCAATATGAGTTGTATTCATTTTATAGATATTTATGGAGGTTAAATGATTTGGTACTACAAGTATTAGACAAACATAATGACAGATGAGATGCGATTAGGGGAGGTATGTTATCCCAATAATTTTAATGAATATTTAATTTGACGATGTTTCAAGTACCTTGAATGGGACCTCATATGTCATAATTTTATTGTTTCTTGAGCGTTTTAATATTTTATACATTTGAATGCTTTCTTACGTTGATATTTTGATGCCCAATATAAATTAGAAGACATGAAGAAAATCACCAAGGATTGGGAAACAAAAGCAAAGGGTTACATAAAGAAGTTAGAAGAAATATTTTGGTGTAGATATTGGAGGTAACACATTGGCCTTCATGTTTTTGTTTATCTACAAGCCTTTCTTTGTGTGTTTGTTGATCTAGAGCCTTCATTATGTGTTACCAAATGGTTTAAAAATAATTCTTTATTTGTAGTTATAGTATTTATTTCAAAGACCACCATGGTTAAAGAAAAATCCATTTATGTTGCAATAATAAGTTGTTAATCTAGGGCTTGTAGGCTATTTTTGTTGTGGATATCTGCTTCTTAAACTCAAAACAATAAACATATTAACACTTAATTTATTATAGAAGATATTCAGTAAACATATTAACACTTAAACATTAAACATATTCACACTCAAAGAAATTGTGATGAAGCATTTCAACTTCAGAGAGAAAGAGTAAAACACCATTTTTGTTTGCATGACTTCCATGAGTGTAACATCCTGCTCTAGCGCATGAGCGAACTTATTCTTAGAGGACACTTGCTCACAACTGATCCAGATTATTATGCTATTAAAACATTTGATTTTGATTATGAGGTGTTATGGGTTGATGACATGGGTTAACTGCATTGACATAGACAGGTGCCATTGACTCGGTTTTACTGAGTGTGAAGGATTATGGACCTAGAGGATGTCGAGGCATCGATGGAACCCCTTGGACTCCGGATCGAGTCGGGGAGTGTACCATTGGGGTTTGATTGTTTTAATGTGATTTTAGTGCTTTTGATTAGATGATATGATATGGATATATTCTGACATGATTCGTTGATGATGCAGGCTGATGATAGCTTGTTGACCAAACTCACATGTGGAGTAAAGGGGTCATGCACGACTACCAGAGATGTTGAGGGAGAGGTGTGGACAACAACCCTGCCATATCCTACTAGCACTCCCTCCGTGGCTCGAACTGTAGGTTAACAATTACCTAGTCGAGAGGACCCACGATGCCGTGAGGGAAGACTACGACAGTCACTCACGATGATTCTAAGGGGCACGCAATAAGGCAGGGGCCTTATTCCTTAGAGACCCTTAGTCTCCCACAAGTTCACCTGGTGGAGTATTGACTCAAGGGGTTATTGATGTCTACCAAGTCAGTCAAGAGGCGAGTGACACCCTTGGAGCACGTAGTGCGTCTTGAAGGGCACGTCGCGCAAGGGAACAGATGACGCGAGTGGCACCCTTGGAGCACCTAGTGCGTCCTGAAGGGCACATCGCGTTGTTGATGATAGAGGAATGAACCTATATGGTCTTAGGACGAATAACGTGTTAAGTATTTTAAAACAATTTCCCTAATTAAATGTCACCCAGTACAAAATTTAAGGTCTAAGTCTAAATTACGCTGGTGGTAAAATTTTGTCTACCTTTAAAATTTTTTTTTAATAATAATTAAAATAAAAACAACTTAAATAATAATTATGATTGAGTAAGAAATTTAAATTATTCATAAAAAATCTATTGGAGTTAATTGTTTTATCTTTTGATAATTTAAAATATACTAATTAAATGATAAAAGGGAAAAGGGGTTAACTTCCACACCTGCCTTTTTGAGTCTAATTTAAAAAGGGGAAAGAGGGAAAATCTAAATTTTAGGAAACTAGGAAAAGAGGTAAACATAAAAAGGGAAAAAGGGCAACTTAAGGGAAAAAGAGAAAGGTCAAACTTAGTAAAGCATCTACCATTTAAGAGCTCTCTAATTTAAACTGAACTAGCCATTTAATAAAAAGGAAAGTTATTAAAACCTGTAAGAGAATTTGGGGACACCTAGGAGTGATTCTAGGAGTAACTCTAGGTGGGTGAGGGAAATAAAGATAATTAATTAATTAAAAAATTTAATTTATGGAGGAAGGAAGGGGATGGGTGACACTTGTACGGGGAGGAATTTTTAGGAATTTAATTATAAAAACTTAACTAAAAGAGAATTTTTGGAAAGTAAGGAACCACGAAACTCTATATAATGAAGGGAGGTGATGGAGGTTGGAGGATCTTCTATTTGTGTAACGTTACGCTGCAGAATTATCTACTTGACTGAATTACTTTGTGGGAGTTGGGATACCCATCTCGGTGAGGAGTGGTAGCTCGGCCTTGCGAGGCGAGCTGGGAGCTAGTCGAAATCTCTGGATAGGGTGTGTGGCCCCTTTGTGGCTCAGGGAGCTAAGGGGGAAGAAGAGTACCCCTAGCATTGGCTGGGAAGTACCGGTGAAGTCTCGTCGGTCGGCACGCGAGAGTTGCAAGGAGCACGCGGGACGTCCACTCAGAACAGACAACGATACACTTTCTTCATTTTGTATGGTAAATTGTTTTAAAACTTATGCTTGAATCTGCATTTTTACTTGGGTAAGGGAACTGATTGTCTAGATGGTTTTCTGAAATTTTCTTAGCCTAGCTCGATGATAGATTGAATCCCATGGCTTCATTTCCCTACACGTTTTGGCCACCTTGCTGTGTTGATTGTGATCTTCGGGTTGTTTAGCCTCCGTCCCTAGCTCACCAGTCCTTGCCTGAGAAGTCGGCCAGGAGCCTAATCTACGGTCGTCGCCTTAGCGTTAAAAGACATATGGATCTCAACAACCTTCTTTTATGTGCTAGGATGATGAACAAAGGATGAACCTGTTAGCCGACTACCCTTGATGTTTGTCCCTGGTTGATTGTTGATTCCGTCATCTGGCAACGACCTCTGCATGTGGATTATCTTATGTCCTGGTTGGCTTTCTCTATGCCTTGACCGATAGAACCCGTACAATCATTCCATGACCTTTCCCCTTGGATCCTTGCGTTCTTTTACTGTGGTCTGCATTGTATTGGGGTTATAGCAATGGAAGAACGAATTGATTCCCTGTCTGCAATTTTTGGGTATTCTGGCAATGGAAAAACGCCATGGTTTCATGTCTGCAATTTTTTTATTTTGTATTATAGCAATGAAAGCATGAATTGATTCCCTGTTTGCATTTTTTGGGTATTCTGGCAATGGAAAAACGCCATGGTTTCATGTCTGCAATTTTTTAATTTTGTATTATAGCAATGGAAGCACGAATTGATTCCCTGTCTGCAATTTTTGGGTATTCTGGCAATGGAAAAACGCCATGGTTTCATGTCTGCAATTTTTGGGTATTCTGGCAATGGAAAAATGCCATGGTTTCATGTCTGCAATTTTTTTATTTTGTATTATAGCAATGGAAGCACGAATTGATTCYCTGYCTGCAATTTTTGGGYATTCTSGCAATGRAAAAATGYCATGGTTTCATGTCTGCAATTTTTGGGTATTATGGCAATGGAAAAACGCCATGGTTTCATGTCTGCAATTTTTTTATTTTGTATTATAGCAATGGAAGCACAAATTGATTCCCTGTCTGCAATTTTTGGGTATTCTGGCAATGGAGAAACACCATGGTTTCATGTCTACATTTTTTTATTTTGTATTCTGGCAATGGAAAACGAAATGATTTCTCTGTCTGCATTTGTTTTTACTTGAGACGATTTTTTACCCATATTGAAGACTGAGATATGCTTAACAACATCCTGTTACCCAAGTGCTGTTTAAATGCCCACATTTTAGCTTTACAATTCATAATTTACCTGCTGGGAATGACCACGTTTTTTATAATCAGAAGTTGACTGTGTTGCTGTAGAAATCACCAACATTTTTATCCATTTAAATCACAACTTTACTTGCCGGAATGACCACGTTTTTGATAATCAGAAGTTGACTGTGTTGCTGTAGAAATCACCCACGATTTTATCCATTTGAATCACAACTTTACTTGCCGGAATGACCACGTTTTTGATAATCAGAAGTTGACTGTGTTGCTGTAGAAATCACCCACGTTTTTATCCATTTAAATCACAACTTTACTTGCCGGAATGACCACGTTATTGATAATCAGAAGTTGACTGTGTTGTTGTAGAAATCACCCACGATTTTATCCATTTGAATCATAACTTTACTTGCTGGAGTGACCACGTTTTTGTTAACTAGAAATTCACTGTGTTGCCGTCTTAAATGACCATGAATTTGCCATGATTTAGATGACTGTTTTTCCTGTTATCCACCCCGATTTCGCCACCAATTGTGGGTTGCATTTGCGGTTGAAAGGCCTCGAGTTTGCCTCAATTGTTCACTGCCCCTTTAACCTGGAAATGACAATAATGGCTACAACGATGTCTTGGGTCCATTAATTGCCTTGTTATTGCTAGATTCATTGTTATGTGTTAGTCATATTAAACGCCAGAACAATTGTTAGTGCAAGGTTAATGGTCGACCGTTTCCTTTCTGTTTACCGCCATGTTAATTGCAATACTAAATGCCATATTACTTGCCTTATTAATAGCCGGAACAATTTCTATAGCAATGTTAATGGTCAGCATATTCATTCTTATTCATTAAATGCCACAACAAGTTAAATGGTTAACAGTTAGGTAAATTGTGTTGTTATTGTGCTATTAATTGTTATGTTAACAGTCACGTGAATTGCCTTGTTACTGATATATCAATTGCATGTTAACTAACACGTTAAATGTCTTGTAATTGCTATATTACTTGTTATGACAACAAGCATGTAAACTATCTTGTTATTGCTAAATTAATTGTTATGCTATTCATTATGTTAAATGCCTTGTTAACTGCTGTAATAAATTGTTATGTAACAGATATGTAATTACCTTGTTGATTTTCTACAACAATGTTATTAGCTGGCAGTTTCCTCCTCAATGATAATAAACAACTAGTGTGGTTAGTTCGGTCATTATAGCTAGACTAATGTTGAGGTTTAACTGTTCATAAGTGCTAATGGTAGCATTCCACTTTAAGAATGTTAATGTTGTTATTCAAGTTTATGGCCAGTTGGATGGGGATTCAAATTAATATCGAATTGTCCATTTAGGTTGTAATAAATATTAAAATTAGTATGGTGAGTAAAGACTAGATTGCAAATTTTAGACTTGCTAAATTAGATATGTAATTGATGTTAGTTGGATTTATAGATATCGCCTAATTGGTAACTCAGACTCGCTAAATAGAATCGTAATTCATGTTAAGTTTGGTTGGTAACTCGTTGACTAATGGAATTTAGACTGGTTAATTGATCTGTAATTAATGCCAATTTAAATCATAGATATTGACCATTTAGCCTTGATTAATGGCTGGGTTGTTGACGAAGTCATTTTTAGATTGTGCTTTCCATTGAGGGTGTTGTTGTTCATTTTAATTAATGTTTGTACTTGGTTTTGCAAACATTTAATGTGCTTGGTTTGCTCATTGTAAGGGTTCTAGTTACTTGTGTAATTAATTTTGGGTGCGTGGGGTTGTTAGGATGGTTGTCCTTAGCTTAGTAGGCTTGGTCTGCTTGTGTCGGGCGGGATGTAGACACCTCCTTGTTCCTCAGAACAATCACCAGCCTTGAGACCTTAAATGGTCAAAATCGATGGGAACCTAGGCTTTAGCATTGCTTATGTATTCTGGAGGTCCTAACCATTGCAGGGTAGGACGGGTGGGTAGTCATTCTTATTCTTTGTCGGTTGAATGTCTTACATTGCTTCCAGGTACTTGATGTGATTTTATGTTAGGTCATTATGTTTTTTTTGCGTGAGTTGCATGCGTTGTGTTCGTCGTCGTGTTGCGATGTTGAGTATAATGTCATTATTACCTTCCTACACACACACAAAAAAAGAAATTAAGGGTGATTTTACCGGTTGTACATCGTAGGAGTCGTATCGGATGGGGATCTCACTTGTGGTATCAGAGCAGGTTCAACCCTACGACTGTGGATCGCTAGGCTTTCCACTGCAGTAAACCTGTGAGTATTAACCCTTGCGTTAAGTAAAAGCCTTAACATGTCCCCGTGGGGATTCACATTACCAGCATTCCTACCCAGAGGAAAGGGCCGACATTTCTAGATCAGTCGGACCCACTACCATCAAATTTTTTGGGCAAGGCCCATCGGATTCATGCAGTGGTGAATAATTTCCAGGTAGAGCATCAGTCGACTATGCTCAAGAGGATAGGTATCGTCGTTGACCAGACCCTTAGTATTTTGATAGATCCCGATGCTACCGAGAATTTCATTTTTGGTGCAGTGCTAAAAGGATTAAGGTAAAGACAGACGAACAGGATGAGTTTAGCCTCATAGAGATGGCCTTGGGAGCCAAACAAAAGGTTGGAGGAAAGGTTCCAGGCTATATCCTTAACCTAGGAGAGTTTGTCACAAGGGCCAACCTATACGTCACGATCCTAGGATCTTACGATGTCGTGATTGGTATGGACCAGTTGGAATCGCATAAGGCGATACTCAACTGTAAGACGAAACGGTTGAGCTTGGTCGATGATGAGGGACATAGACGTGTGATTGTAGGACGAAACCTAGCAGTTTCCCTGAGGTTCATCTCTTCCTTATAGCTACGGAAGAGCATGCGCAAGGGGTGCAAGCTTTATGCGATCCTTGCGTTAAACGAGAAGGGATTAGCAAAAGGTTTAGAACACCTTCCAGTGGTGAGAGAGTTTGCGAACATATTCCCGGAGGAGTTACTTGGGATGTTACCGGAGAGGGAATTGGAGTTTACCATAGACCTAAAATCGGGGACTGAACCAATAGCAAGGACACCTTATTGGATGTCAACCCCGGAGTTACAGGAGTTGAGAATGCAACTGAAGGAGTTGCTGGACCTGGGACTGATACGTCCTAGTGTGTCACTATGGGGTGCACCTATTATTTTCATACGAAGGAAGGATGGGTCGTGGAGGTTATGCATTGACTACGTCATTTGAGCAAGGAAACGATAAAAAATCAGTATCCGTTGCCGAGGATTGATGATCTGTTAGATCAAATGAAGGGCGCGACGATGTTCTCTAAGATCGACTTGCGATCAGGATACCACCAATTATGGATTAAGGAAGATGACATCCCTAAGACCGCCTTTAAGACAAGGTTTGGACACTACGAGTTTATTGTTTTACCGTTTGGATTGACAAACGCCCCAGGGGTATTTATGGGTTTGATGAACGGGGTGTTCCGCAAGTACTTGGACATGTTCGTCCAAGTATTCATTGATGATATTTTGATTTACTCTCGGACGACAGAGGAGGACGACAAGCACTTGTGCTTGGTACTACAGTGTCTGCGAGAGCACAAATTGTATGGGAAGTTGTCCAAATGATCATTTTATCAATCGAAGATTCACTACTTAGGGCATGTCATCTCCGACGAAGGCATCGTTGTGGATCCAGTCAAGGTTGAGTCTATTATGGAATGGTCGGCACCGACGAATGTCCCGGAAGTGCATAGCTTCACGGGTTTAGTAGGATACTATCAACGGTTCGTCGAAGTATTTTCGAAGATATCAAATCCGATCACAGAATTGCAGAAGAAAAACAAGAAGTTTGTTTGGACCGAGAAATGCACGGAATCATTTCGGAGGCTCAAGGAGTTGTTGACAATAGCACCGATACTAAAGGTCCCGGACATGGACGCAAAATTCTTGATATGCACTGACGCGTCCAAGGAAGGCTTAGGCGGAGTCTCGATGCAAGACGGACGAGTAATCACTTACTTTTTGAGGAAACTGAGAAGGCATGAAGAGAACTACGCGACGCGCGATTTGGAGTTGTTATCCATCGTATATGCCTTGAAGGTTTGGAGACACTACCTTGATGGACGAAAATTTGAACTAAAGACTAACCACTATGGACTACAACACCTCTTTATGCAAAGCGACCTGAACGTGTGACAACGACGTTGGTCGGAATTGCTTAGCGAGTACGACTTCGAGATTACTTACATAAAATGAACAATGAACCGAGTGGCAGACGCATTGAGTCGGAGACCGCGCATCTTTTCGGTACTTCCTCTTCAGACGAATCTACGTGAAAAGATTCTAACCTTACAGCATGACGATGACTGGTACAAAGAGGTCGAGGGATTTATCGGACAAAACACCATGATGGTACCACGATTTAAAGGATTTTCATTTGATAGCGATGGTTTATTGAGGTTTAAAAATCGGATCTACGTACCGCCAAACGACAAGTTGAGGATGTTGATCCTAAGCGAGGCTCATAGAGTAGTATACATGGCTCACCCGGGAGTCACGAAGATGAGGGAAGACCTTAAACCCTTATTCTTCTGGAAGGGAATGAAGGCAGACATAGTCAACTATGTGGCCAGATGTCTAGAATGTCAACAAGTAAACGCTGAACATAGACACCCAACATGATTACTACAACCACACGCTATTCTAGAATCGAAATGGGAGGTTATTTCGATGGATTTTATTATTGGATTAGTCAACTATGTGGCCAGATGTCTAGAATGTCAACAGGTAAACGCTAAACATAGACACCCAATATGATTACTACAACCACACGCTATTCCAGAATCGAAATGGGAGGTTATTTCGATGGATTTTATTATTGGATTACCGCTGATGACAAGGAGACATGACTCGATTTTCGTAGTAGTAGACACTCTGACGAAGAGTGCTCACTTTATTCCTATGCGTACGACGTATCAGGCATCTGACATAGCTAGAATTTTCATCAGTGAGATTGTGAGGTTGCATGGCGTGCCTAAGAGGATTATATCTGATCGAGGATCGGTGTTTACTGGATGATTTTGGATGAGTTTCCAAGAGGCCTTGGGAACCTAACTTAACTTTAGTACTGCGTATCACCCAGAGATTGACGGGTAGACCGAACGAACAAACCAGACCTTGGAGGACATGTTGCGCATGTACATGATGGACCAACAAAAGCGTTGGGAAGAATTTTTGCCATTGGTGGAGTTCGCTTACAACAACAGCCACCAGAGCACCATTAAGATGGCACCTTTCAAGTTTCTTTATGGGCGACCATGTCAGACGCCTTTGAGTTGGGATTGGCTTGAGGATAGGGTCCTGGTGGGACCAAAAGCGATCTAAGAAATGGAAGAGCAAATGCAAACAATAAGACAAAGAATTAAAGAAGCGTAGGATCGACATAAGAGTTATGCCAATGCGCACTGTGTCGACCGTAGTTACGTTGTGGTAAACGAGTCTTTGTGCGGCTGAAATCGCATAACAGTTCGATCTAGTTTGGAAAAAGGGGGCTAAACTATATCCTAGGTTTGTGGGATCCTACGATATTTTGGGAAAAGAGAGGCCAATGGACTGATGACTAGCCTTGCCTGATTCTTGAGGCATATGCAAGATGTATTTCATGTCTCTATTGAGACTTTATGATTAGTGATCCTTCACATGATTTGACTTGAGCACCTTGCGCGTGTCGAATGAGGGTGCGCTCACGGCTGAGCCGATCCGCATCTTGGATCATCGCATTTGACAGCTACAACATCGAACAGTAGATCAGGTCAAGGTCCAGTGGGACAACTATAGTCTGCACTCGGTGACCTCGAAGGACACATATGATATGCACCAACAAGTTTCCATTTTTGTTTGATAGATAGACTTATGATACTGTGATACACTTATTCGACATTTTTACTATGAAACTTCGGGACGAAGTTTAGACCAAGAGGGGGTGTATGTAACATCCTGCTTTGGCGCATGAGTGAACTTATTCTTAGAGGACACTTGCTCGCAAGTGATCTGGATTATTATGCTATTAAAACATTTGATTTTTATTATGAGGCGTTATGGGTTGATGACATGGGTTAACTGCATTGACATAGGCAGGTGCTATTGACTCGGTTTTACTGAGTGTGCAGGATTATGGACCTAGAGGATGCTGAGGCATTGATGGAATGCCTTGGACTTCGGATCGATTCAGGGAGTGTACCATTGGAGTTTGATTGTTTTACTGTGATTTTAGTGCTTCTGATTAGATGATATGATATGGATATATTTTTACATGATTTGTTGATGATGCAGGCTGATGATAGCTTGCCGAACAGACTCAGATGTGGAGTAAAGGGGTCACGCACGACTACCAGAGATGCTGAGGGAGAGGTGTGGACAATAGCCCTGCCATAGCCTATTAGCACTCCCATTGTGGCTCGAACTATAGGTTAATGATTACCTAGTCGAGAGGACCCACGATGCCGTGAGGGCAGACTGCGACAATCACTCACGATGATTCTAAGAGGGCACAATAAGGCAGGGGCCTTATTCCTTAGAGGCCCTTAGTCTCCCACAAGTTCACCTGGTGGAGTATTGACTCCAGGGGTCATTGATGTCTACCAAGTCAGTCAAGAGGCGAGTGGCACCCTTGGAGCACGTAGTGCGTCCTAAAGGACACGTCGCACAAGGGAACGGAGGAGGCAAGTGGCACCCTTGGAGCACCTAGTGCGTCCTGAAGGGCACATCACATTGTTAATGATAGAGGAATGAACCTAGATGGCCTTAGGACGAATAACGTGTTAAGTATTTTAAAACAATTTTCCTAATTAAATGTCACCCAGTACAAAATTTAAGGTCTAAGTCTAAATTACGCTAGTGGTAAAAAATTTTCTACCTTTAAAAAAAATAATAATAATTAAAATAAAAACAACTTAAATAATAATTATGATCTGAGTAATAAATTTAAATTATTCATAAAAAATCTGTTGGAGTTAATTGTTTTATCTTTTGATAATTTAAAATATACTAATTAAATGATAAAAAGGAAAAGGGGTTAAATTCCACACCTGCCTTTTTGAGTCTAATTTGAAAAGGGGAAAGATGGAAAATCTAAATTTTAGGAAACTAGGAAAGGAGGTAAACATAAAAAGGGGAAAAGGGGAACTTAAGGGAAAAAGTGGAAGGTCAAACTTAGTAAAGCATCTACCATTTAAGAGCTCTCTAATTTAAACTGAACTAGCCATTTAATAAAAATGAAAGTTATTAAAACCTGTAAGAGAATTTGGGGACACCTAGGAGTGATTCTAGGAGTAACTCTAGGTGGGTGAGGGAAATAAAGATAATTAATTAATTAAAGAAGTTAATTTATGGAGGAAGGAAGGGGATGGGTGACACTTGTACGAGGAGGAATTTTTAGGAATTTAATTATAAAAACTTAACTAAAAGAGAATTTTTGGAAAGTAAGGAACCACGAAACTCTATATAATGAAGGGAGGTGATGGAGGTTGGAGGATCTTTTGTTTGTGTAACGTTACACTGTAGTTTTATCTACTTGACTGACTTACTTTGTGGGAGTTGGGATACCCATCTTGGTGAGGAGTGGTAGCTCGGCCTTGCGAGGCGAGCTGGGAGCTAGTCGAAATCTCTAGATAGGGTGTGTGGCCCCTTTGCGGCTCGGGGGGCTAAGGGGGAAGATGAGTACCCCTAACATTGGTTGGGATTTACCGGTGAAGTCTCTCCAGTCGGCACGCGGGAGTTACAAGGAGCACGCGGGACGTCCACTCAGAACAGGCAATGGTACGCTTTCTTTGTTTTGTATAGTAAATTGTTTTAGAACTTATGCTTGAATCTGCATTTTTACTTGGGCAAGGGAACTGATTGTCTAGATGGTTTTCTGAAATTTTCTTAGCCTATCTCGATGATAGATTGACTCTCATGGCTTCATTTCCCCACACGTATTGACCACCTTGTTGTGTTGATTGTGACCTTCGGGTTGTTTAGCCTCTGTCCCTAGCTCACCAGTCCTCGCTTGAGAAGTCGGCCAAGAGCCTGATCTACGGTCATCGCCTTAGCATTAAAAGACCTATGGATCTCAACACCCTACTTTTCTGTGCAAGGATGATGAGCGGAGGACGAAACTGTTAGCTGGCTACCCTTGATGTTTTTCCTTGGCTGATTGTTGATTCCTCCATCTAGAAACGACCTCTGCGTGTGGATTATCTTGTGTCATGGTTGGTTTTCTCTATGCCTTGACCGATAGAACCCCTGCAATCATTCCATGACCTTTCCCCTTGGATCCTTGTGTTCTTTTACTGTGGTCTGCGCTGTATTGGGGTTATAGCAATGGAAGAACGAATTGATTCCCTGTCTGCAATTTTTGGGTATTCTGGCAATGGAAAAATGCCATGGTTTCATGTCTGCAAATTTTTTATTTTGTATTATAGCAATGGAAGCACGAATTGATTCCCTATCTGCAATTTTTGGGTATTCTGGCAATGGAAAAATGCCATGGTTTCATGTCTGCAATTGTTTTTGTATTATAGCAATGGAAGCACGAATTGATTCCCTGTCTGCAATTTTTGGGTATTCTGGCAATCGAAAAACACCATGGTTTCATGTCTGCAATTTTTGGGTATTCTGGCAATGGAAAAACGCCATGGTTTCATGTCTGCAATTTTTTTATTTTGTATTATAGCAATGGAAGCATGAATTGATTCCTTGTCTGCAATTTTTGGGTATTCTGGCAATGGAAAAATGCCATGGTTTCATGTCTACATTTTTTGGGTATTATGGCAATGGAAAAAAACCATGGTTTCATGTCTGCAATTTTTTCATTTTGTATTATAGAAATGGAAGCACAAATTGATTCCCTGTCTGCAATTTTTGGGTATTTTGGCAATGGAGAAACGCCATGGTTTCATGTCTGCATTTTTTTATTTTGTATTCTGGCAATGGAAAACGAAATGATTTCTCTATCTACATTTTTTTTACTTGAGGCGATTTTTTACCCATATTGAAGACTGAGATATGCTTAACAACGTCCTGCTACCCAAGTGTTGTTTAAATGCCCACGTTTTAGCTTTACAATTCATAATTTACTTGCTAGGAATGACCACGTTTTTTTATAATCAGAAGTTAACTATGTTGCTATAGATATCACCCACGTTTTTATCCATTTAAATCACAACTTTACTTGCCGGAATGACCACGTTTTTTATAATTAGAAGTCGACTGTGTTGCTATAGAAATCACCCACAATTTTATCCATTTGAATCACAACTTTACTTTCCAGAATGATTATGTTTTTGATAATCAGAAGTTGATTGTGTTGCTGTAGAAATCACCCACATTTTTATCCATTTGAATCACAATTTTACTTGCTGGAGTGACCACGTTTTTGATAATTAGAAATTGATTTTGTTTCCGTCTTAAATGAACATGAATTTGCCATGATTTAGATGACTTTTTTTCCTGTTATCCACCCTGATTTTGCCACCAATTGTGGGCTGCATTTGCGGTTGAAAGGCCTCGAGTTTGCCTCAATTGTTGACTGCCCCTTTAACCTGGAAACGATAATAAGGGCTACAACGATGTCTTGGGTCCATTAATTGCCTTGTTATTGCTAGATTCAATATTGCTATGTGTAAGTCATATTAAACACCAGAAGAATTGTTAGTGCAAGGTTAATGGTCGACCGTTTCCTTTCTGTTTACCTCCATGTTAATTGCAATACTAAATGCTATATTACTTGCCTTATTAATAACCGGAACAATTGCTACAACAATGTTAATGGTTAGCAGATTCATTCTTATTCATTAAATGCCACAGCGAGTTAAATGGTTAACAATTAGGTAAATCGCTTTGTTATTGTGCGATTAATTGTTATGTTAACAGTCAGGTGAATTGCCTTGTTACTAATATATCAATTGCATGTTAACTAACACGTTAAATGCCTTGTAATTGCTATACTACTTGTTATGACAACAAGCATGTAAACTATCTTGTTATTGCTAAATTAATTGTTATGCTATTCATTATGTTAAATTCCTTGTTAACTGCTATAATAAATTGTTATGTAAGAGATATGTAATTACCTTGTTGATTTGCTACAACAATGTTATTAACTAGCAGTTTCCTCCTCAATGATAATAAACAGCTAGTGTGGTTAGTTCGGTCATTATAGCTAGACTAATGTTGAGGTTTAACTGTTCATAAGTGCTAATGGTAGCATTCCACTTTAAGAATGTTAATGTTGTTATTCAATTTTATGGCCAGTTGGATGGGGATTTAGACTAATATCGAATTGTCCATTTAGGTTGTAATAAATATTAAAATTAGTATGGTGAGTAAAGACTAGATTGAAAATTTTAGACTTGCTAAATTAGATATGTAATTGATGTTAGTTGGA
>JZKD02S0768564.1:0-14751 GCA_000966675.3 Picea glauca
TACATTATATACCCTCGCAGGGGTGCAGAGATCCCGTTTACAAAATTTTAAGTGCTGGTGTTTAAAAACACCCAGTAGAACCATCTCTGTCTCTGACATAGAATAATCTTCATGATAATGAGTTGACCCCTGTGCTAAATAGGCGGTCAACAAAGCCCAATAGGACACCTTGTCTTTTTCCTCAAACTTGTATTACAGGCTTGTGTAATGTCTTTGAGCTATTGGCAGATGTACTAGGGATTTTATGCATATGTTTGATAATATTAATGATGAAATGTGATTGACATTGCTATGATCCCTGTGGCTGATGAGCCCATGGAGGGCGTAGCTTTTGATGTGCAGGACCATACCTGATGGACAGGTACCATTTGGACCGGTACACATGGGGAGATAATCAGTTCAGACCTCCATGGGGATGAAGAGCCCACCAGATGGATGCTGAGACCCCATCAGGGAGCAGAGACAGGGCAAAGGATGGTCAGAGGTTTTGCACTTGAGAGGAATAAGACGTCCCATCAGGGGCACTTTGGCAGGACTAGACCTAGGGGGAATGACCCCTTTTCAGTGGAACGTTGGCCTTGGAAGGCCTAGGTCGTCACCATCTTGACCATGACGTCATCCAGCTTCATGGATGCCTTGGGAGGCAGATTAGGCAGCATTGGCACATGTGGCAGGTTGGAGAGGCCCAATGAGGGCTAACGTTTTGCTCCAGGATGCCCCATGTGTCTCAGAAGGGGCTGACGTCTCCTTTGAGGGGGATTTTATTTCCTTTTCAGCTTGATTTAGGATTTAGTTTGACAATTTAATGTAAAAACAATATGATTTTGGTATTATGGCCTTGTCGGCCTTTTTATGACCTAAAAAGTAAATTAGGTCATTGATACACTATATATTGAGGAGCTTTAGCCTCATTTTATCATGGATAACTCACTCACTCATTAGTGAGGTCTGAAATTTGTGCCCTATCTTGGGTATTTTTGCTGATTTGAGGAAGCACACTTGTTGAAGGAAGATTTTTTGGCATATCTTTGGCATTTCTCTTGAAGGAAGGTTTACAACTAGGATTTGCATGTTATTTCATGGTGATATGTAAGTGTTTTTTCTACAAAACTTCTTAAATGAATGGTTGTAGCTTCATTCTCTTGCATATGTTTATAATTTGCTGAATCAAAACCCTAGGTGACAAGCACATTTAATTGGTCCTTGGTTCATGTCCCCTTTGAGAGATTTTTCAGCCATTTTTTGAAGGAAGAAGAGCCTAGCCTTAGCTAAACTCTTCTCTAAGCTTGCCGTTTTTATTTTTTGAGTAAGAAGGAGAGGATCTCTTTAAAGTTCTAGTTCCCCTACACCTTAAAGAGCCGTTTTCTCTTAGGGTTTGGAGGCAAAGCCTTGCCTTAGCAACACGTTGCCTTAGCAACACGTTGCCTTAGCAACACATTGCCTTTTAAACCCTCTTGTCTTAAACTTTATGCCGTTGTTGTGCTATCCGTCATTTGCCATAGAATTGAGGAAGGAGGAGAGAGCGCGAGGCCTTGCTTTAGCAACACCGGAGTGAGCTTCTCTCCCCTAGGGTTTAGTTTCTGATGCCCTGCTATAGCAACACTTCAGAGCTCTACTTTCTAGTCTTCAGCCGTCCTCCTTCAACCCTTGCGTCCTCTTTTAAATTGACTCCATTTTACCCTAGAAGGCACTGATCTTAAGACCTCCAGCATTGAAGTGACACCTTGATCACAAACTCTCTCAAGACTTGAATTTGAAACCCTAACCGCACTAACCCTAGCTCTAGCTAACCCTACTAACCCTAGATTGCTGACGTCACCCTTGGTTATTATATCATTGATGCAACAACGTTTCACTTTATGAGCGATTGAATGGTAGTTAAAGGCATTAATTGAGTTAAGAAGTGATTTGTTACATTGAATGTTGTATCGTTCTAGTATTTATTGGTGAAGTGACATTATTGCTATTGCTATTTTGCAAACATTGACTTCGTCAAATTTACTTTTGAATTGCTTATATTGAATATCAGATAGTCACTGATTTATATGAAGTACTAACCAAGATTGCACATATCAGTTTTCTGGTTGCTTTGTCTCGAGTAAGTGCTTTTCTTTTCTTTGGTTATACTTTATTATTTGCTATTTAGCTGGGACTATCTTTTGGTGGTGATCTGTGAAAGAGGAAACTTGTCATTGTTTGATTATCCTTTAGCCTCTTCTAAGCCCCAGGTCACCGGGGACGTCTCCCCTAGGCCTCACCTCCCTAAAAAGAAAGAACCATCCCATTGTGGTGACATTGGGTGGGATTGGTTCCTGTTACGCCAGTTTGGATTCCTTGTTGTTGAAAATCTGCAAAAAAATCAGCAAGGTATATTTTCTAGAAAATGCTACAAAACCAAGAATCTTGTTAACTTTGATTAGCCCAATGAAACACCAATTTAAATATAAAATTCTGATATGAAAGTGAAACTTTTAGTGTCTATTCTAGATCATAACAATGCTCGTAAATGAGAGAAAGGAAGGAAAGAATATTGGATAAATAATGGAAACTTTGGATTGTTGTGTTAGCGTCGCCATTTTTCTTTCCATTTAGAGTCGGTTTTAGTCGAGTTACGGCCCATGTGTCAAGACATGTGAAGTCAGGTACGTAAAAAGAAAGGGGTCGAAGTCAGCAAGTGGCCGGTTGGCCCTTGGAAACGGGGAGAGATGTCAGAGTCGAAACATGCGTGAATTGTACGAGTATGTTGTTCCCAGAGAGTCGGGTCCTGCTAAAAAGTAGTCTTTACGTGCCCTAGGTCGAGTCAAGTAGTTAATGGAAGTTGCGTCGGTCAGTGCAGAAGCTATTATAAGCTCATTATGAAGGCCGAGTGAATGAAAAATTGCGGCGTTCGTATCATTTATTCCCTGCGGCCTTCATCGCCTGTACTCTACACGCGGGGATGTGCCATGGAAAATCTGCAATTCGATCCGAAACATCCAGTCGCCATGAATTCATCGTTCCTTGGCACGTTTTCTCCTTCTGCCCGATCTGTTATAAATTTCATATGTTCGGCTCCCATTTTATTCGTGAAACCAGATCCACGCATTGTTCGCAATTTTTCTCGCAAGCTCAGGTTGATCGAATTCTCCGCCTTGTGCATCTGTTGGATCCACCGCATGCAGGATAGATACTGGTTGCGCTATGGCGACCTCCCAAAGCATAAGAAAGGGCCTGCGAAGTACCAGAACCGCCAAGCCCGAGCCCCAAAGCGACTGGGATTCGTTCTCACTCACAACCGACGTCCCCAAGAATCCAAAGGAAATTTTCCCCTTACCCGCGGAAACAGCGATAGCACACTCCGCGGAACTGGGAGTGGAAGGACCTGAGCAGAAAGGAAGGACAGTAGAAGCCCTGTCTCCACAATGGCAGATTCCGCGGAGAAGGGGCAGGCCAAGGAAGAATAGAGAAGCCGGGGAAACCCAGATCCCAGACAAACAGCGCGCAAGATGATTCGTTGAAAAATTGCTTATGTGCGCTGTTCGGTTGGAGCCTGTGGAAGGCACAAGCCGAGAAAGTAGAAGCAGCACGAGGAGGATGGCTACCGCGAGCA
Organism: Picea glauca; assembly: GCA_000966675.3. Lineage (NCBI taxonomy): Eukaryota > Viridiplantae > Streptophyta > Pinopsida > Pinales > Pinaceae > Picea > Picea glauca. Next base: position 3,590 of record JZKD02S0768564.1, read on the forward strand.
CAAATGATCAAGAGACATCTCAGCAATTGAAGCAGGCGAAACCAGCTATCGTCGAATTTTACCAGGAAAACCGGGAGCTAAGACAACAGCTAGCGACAAAGGCTATCGAAGCGTCAACAACACAAGGTCGCGAAGGGAACGTGACATGGCTCAAACGACAACTCAGAGAGGCACAGGATATGATCGTATAGTTGCGCGAAGCACATCGACTGTCAGAAGAAAGGCATGCGAAGCATTCCAAAGAACGTGAAACGACCGAGGAAGAAGTCCGCACGGCTCTCGCCAGCGCGCAGAAGAAACAAGATTAACTAAGTCCGTTTTTGTGCCCTCCAATAGAGGGCAAATCTTGACAATTTTGAATGAGGCATTGCCCTAAACTGTTTTGTCGTTTTGATAAACAGCCGTGACAGTCAGCAGGCACTTGCCGTGCACTTTTTTCCAGCAATGAGCACGCAGCGGAGATCAGAGCCGTTACAGAAAACAATAGAACTCTGACAGACACCCGTCCCTCAGATACATGATCGAAGGAAAGTATTGACACCTCATTCTCTCATGACAAGGCTTGGTCGATAACCGAATCCCCGTGGCGGGACACAAGCAGTCATGATGTAGCCAGATGTATCTGTTGTCTATTTTAGGAAAAACGTCATGTGAAGAGTCTTTTAACGCATAACAGTTGGTTTCCTAGTTTTTAGAGAGATAGTCAGAAGACCAGGGTAGCCCAAGCGGCGCCCTCGCTTATATATTTGATCTTTTCGATGTAAGCCAGGTTGGTTGGCAAATTTTAGTATAGACAGCGTCTATTGAATGTAATTTGAGTTCGACTGAAACTTAATGCAAAAGTCCTGTAGCTTGATGTAAAGATTCTAATTGTAGCAGTTGGATGTATTGTTTTCCCTTCTATGCGTATGTACTTCCTGTTTTTTGTATTCATATATTTTTCTGTCTATCTCGGAACAAAATTTCGAACCTGTGGATTCGCTATGCAGCGCCCCTTGTTCGTGCCATTTAGACAAAACGTTTTCCTCTAAAGTTAACTCCTAATTTACCTTCAATGGTGCTCCGAGTTGCTTCCTGTGTTTTCTGTCCGCCACACACAATGATTTTAAACTGAAGAATGTTACTCACTTAACCTTTATCCTCTCAAGCTCAGTCACCGAGTCATTTGTTTCTCTTGTTCCCTCGAATCAACTCCATAGCCCGAGGTCCTACTATCTTGCGCCAATAAAACCAGAACTTATTATTTGATAGTGTTAAAACCTAGCCACAGCCTTAAAGCCATATCCTGTGCCGAGACCGTGTCTCATGAGAGAGCCCTCTCCAGATTCGAAAGGCTAGTTTCGGGTCTCAAAAGTTGGTTGAAAGAGTTACCTTTGTCGTCTGTTTATTAGCCAAACAGATTTACGGAGTGCTAACATTCTGTCGCCGTTGCTGGGGACGGAATTGAATATATTTTCCCTGGGAGAACGACAATAGTCACAGTTTGGCCCCTGAGGGTAATAGAGGGACAAACACTTACACTGGTTGAAACCTTTACCCTAGCGACTCCAGTCAAAAAGACCAGTAGCACCAAGTAGCGTAGTTCAGGAACCCTAGCTTTGAGGACGATCTATACCAGATCAAATCCTGACCCAAACCCTACAAAGCCTGTGTACGACCCCGAGGAGATTCTGCGTAGATCTAGAGAGCAAGCGTCAAACCCATTCTATTACCTGGATAAAAGCCTGTCCCTACCCAAAGAAGGCGCGCAAAGCATTGACGACCTTGAGTTTGACGAATTATTTGAGCAAACCTTGTTCACGTCTAAGTCGAAAACCAGTTTGGATGAGATAGTTTTCGACCAAAAGAGATTTCAAAACCTTATATCTAATAATATCCCTCAAATCCCTAACCCTCCTAGAGCCATGGCCGCCAGGTTCCCCCCCCTTGTCCTGCTAGCCCAACGACACGACTTGCTTCAGAATTACAGCCAAAGAATCAAACTCTACGATTTCGAAGGAAATGTTTCCGCCCAGAGGAACCTGGACTGGTTTATCGACTTCGTCGACCATGGAGGAGGTGGACTATGCAGACGCGAAAATGAGGTTGTTCGCGCAGAGCCTTTCGGGGGACGTGAGGAAATGGTTCAAAGCCCTTTCGCTCGCAAGCATTCGAGACTTCGCCGCATTCGAGACGTCTTTCTTAAATAAATGGGGAGACAAGAAGAACCCTTTGCAGTTGTTAACGCAGTACAATAATATGAAGAAAGCACCGGAGGAGACAGTGCAGGAATTCTCAGCCCACTTCTTGAAGGTTTACAACTCGATTCCTACAGAAGTGAAGCCACCCCCGGGGCAACGCAGTTGCGGTACGTCGACTGCTTCGACAACGATTTCGCCCTATTGTTGAGAGAAAGAAGATCAACAAATCTAGACGCTATAATGAGTAACGCTATCGAAGTCGAAGTAAACATGATGGCGTCGGGGAAGATCAAGCAAAGATTCAACAAAGGCGATAAGAAACCCCAGGGAGACACGCAACCATTGACGTCTCGGTCCTCAGACGACAAGTTCGACCTGATGATGAAGACCATGGAGAAGTTGATGGAGAGAATGTCCATGGGAAACAAACTCGTTGCCCGAGAACAAAATGACCCCCAGCCCAGAAATCAGAACCTCAGAAGGGGTCAGGTCCCTTAGATTAGACAGAGGGAGCAGAGAGAGCAAGGCGACCAGCAGACAAGACCTCCATTCCAAAATAACTACGCGGACGAAGACTTCGATCAGATGTTCGAAGACCAAGTGCATAGTTGCGATGACAAGAATCCGCGCGTGTTTTTGACAAAGGGCGAACATGATCGATACATGAGCAAAAATGATGATTTTGTGCTAGAGACGGATGACGCATGGTTTGGGAAAACAGATGATGTGCTGCACTGGGAAACAAAAGATTTCAGAAAGGGTTATCAGAACGCCATCATGCAGTTTTAGAAGAAGTATAAGCTCAGGAGTAAGGAAGCGTCTACCGAGCCTCAGCAGACAAATCCCATAAGGAAACCTCCGACAGACACCCCTTCCACAAGCCGACCGAGGTTGGACAACACGACCAAGGATGCGGCAGAGAAGGCCAAGTCGAAGGAGGAGGCCCCGAAGAAAACTCCGGAGGCAAGCCGAGAAGCGGGTGGAAAAGAGGTAGAGAAAGTCTGTCCCCCTTTTAACTTTGAGCATGAAATGGCTAAAATCAAAATTTCTGTCCTGTTCAATGAACTTATCAGAAAGGGCGAGTGTCGGAAGCAAATTATTAAAATGCTGAAGATGGGAGGGACCCCCGATACTTTTAATATCCAAGATGATCACCTTGCTATCCTGTTTGGTCCGCGCGTTGAAGAGACAAGCGATACTAAGGACGTTCCTCTGTTCTATGTCAGTCTAAAAGTCCATGACATGACCCTGCACAACGCCATGCTGGATTTTGGCGCGTCGCATAACCTCATGCCAAAGGTGATCATGGATGAATTGGGTTTGGATATCACCAGGCAATGCAAGGACCTTTTCTCTTTTGATTCGAGGAAAGTCAAGTGGTTGGGTCTCATCAAGGACTTAGTTGTGTCGTTGGCCCAAATTCCTTCGAAGAACATGGTGATGGACGTGGTCGTGGCAGACATACCCCCAAAGTTTGGCATGCGGCTATCCAGGTCATGGGCTGCGAAGTTAAAGGGAACTTTGCAGATGGACATGTCATACACCACCATTCCTATCTTTGGCCAAGATAGACGATTGTACAGAGAAGTGCTGCTGAAATATATGGTAAGCAGCAAAACGCAGCCAAACAACCACCCCATATACTCCATCGACACTGAGGTTGGTTCTTCTATATTCTACAATGACCTGAGTTTCGAAGAGGAAGAATCGACAACCGTCATGACAGCCGATGAGGAAACCGTGCGGGAAGCAGCAGAGTGCGCAGAACCGAAAGACTGCGTGGAAAATGAGATATGGAACATGAATTTCGACGGCGTGGTCAACAAAGAAGGGGTTGGCGCCGACGTATGGATAATCCCCCCCGAGGTGGGCACAAAGCTGTGCTCATACAAGCTCGCGTTCAAATGCACAAACAACATGGCCGAGTATGAGGCACTGATTCTGGGCCTGAAGGTGTTGAAAGAATTAGGCGCAGAGAGGATAGCATTGCGCAGAGACTCCGAACTGGTCATAAACTAGGTTAAAGGCATATATCAGACAAAACACCCCAGGCTGAGAGCATACAGGAACTTGGTGCTAGACCTTCTTGAAGAATTTTCAGAATATGATCTATCTGCTATCCCGAGGGAGCAAAATCAGATTGCCGACACATTGACCACCTTGGCCTCGGTTTTCAAAATCCCCATTTTCCCCAACAAAAGGTATGAAATCGAAGTCAAGCACAGGCCGACAGTGCCTGATAATATTAAATATTGGCAGGTGTTCGAAGACCATAAACAGGTGGAGAGGTTTCTCCAAATGAGCAACGAGTTCGCTAATACAAACATTGACAACGAATGATGCTATGATGAAGATGAGAGCGCGGATGCGCGCAACAATGACGACCCTTTCCAGAACCAAATCGCAGGAAGGGACATAGTTCAACTGAAAAATAACATCATCCCGAAGAGGTTAGTGCCACTGGAAAAGTTGTTCGACGAAAATGATGTGGCCAAAAATCCCAGGACCGCTGCAAATGAAGAGGACGTTGAAGACTGCAATATCAGGACTGAGGAGGACCCAAAAATAATCAAATTGTCGAAGACGCTCAGTCCAGAAGTCAAGCGAGACTACGTCAAGCTCATGAAGGATTTCCCCGATGTTTTCACATGGAGCTATGATGATTTGAAGGTGTATGACACTAAAGTAATCCAACATGTTATCCCTCTCAAAGAAGACCAGAAGCCTTTCAAACAGATGCTGACACGGATAACACCCCTATTGCTACCACTGATCGAAAAAGAGGTAAAGAAACTATTCCAAGCTAAGATTATCATTTCTTTAAGATTCTCGAAATGGGTAGCTAACTTGGTACTTGTAAGAAAGAAGAGCGGCGAAATAAGACTATGTGTGGATTTCCGAAACTTGAACAAAGTGTCCCTAAAGGACCACTACCCTCTCCCGAAAATGGACTATATCCTGCAAAAGGTGGTGGGGTCCCAGAAGATGTCCATGCTGGACGGTTTTTCGGGGTATAATCAGATCATGGTCCAGCCAGACGACAGAGAAAAAACTGCCTTCACGACTCCTTGGGCGACGTTCATTTACGCCAAGATGCCTTTCGGCCTGATAAACGTTGGAGCCGACGAAAAGGACAAGATCATTGTGATCTATCTGGACGACATCACAGTATACTCCGCCTCCGACCAACAACACCTCGAGCACCTGAAGAAAATTTTCCAAAAGTGCAGGAAATTTGGCATATCACTGAATCTGAAGAAGTCGCGTTTCGGGGTGGAAGAAGGGAAGCTGTTGGGACACATTATCTCGAAAGAGGGCATCAAGATAGACCCCAACAGGGTTGAAGGAATCCTAAAAATCGACACTCCGCGCAGTAAGAAGGAAGTGCAGTCCTTCCTGGGAAAGGTAAACTTCTTAAGGAGATTCATCCCGAACCTAGCAGAAATTATAAAACATATCACCTGCATGCTTAGGAAGGGGAACGAGATCAAATGGAACCTGGATGCCAAGAAATCATTTAAGAATATCAAGATCGCGCTGACTAAAGCTCTCGTGTTAGCCAGCCCAGACTTCACGAAAGACTTCATCTTGTTTTTATTCGCTTCAGAGCATACGATTGTCGGCGTGCTATTGCAGAAAGATGAGCAAAACTTTCAAAAACCTATAGCCTATTTCAGCAGGACGTTGAGGGATGCTCCACTAAGGTACGACATTATGGAAAAACAAGCGTACACCTTAGTGAAAGCCCTGAAGGAGTTCAGGACGTACATATTGCACTCCCATGTCATTGCTTATGTGCCCAACAACTCAGTAAAGGATATCCTGACTCAACCTGACCCAGAAGGGAGAAGAGGCAAGTGGATCACGGCCATGTTGGAATATGACCTAGAGATTAAGCCTACGAAACTAATTAAGGGTCAAGGCCTTGCGAAGTTAATGGCGCAGTCGGACTGCGACGTTGTGGGAATCAATTTCATTGTTGATCTGTCAGAAAGTCCTCAGGAAGAAACGACTGCGCGGGTATCTCAGAAGTTCGTCGATTCGCCATGGTATACAGACATCATCTATGTGTTGGAAAATCTCCAGGCCGCTCCGGGCATAAGTAATACAAAGGCCAGATTTCTAAAGCTTAAAGCAGTTAAGTTCTGCATCCTGGACAACTCACTCTACTGGAAAGATCCTGGGGGAATATTGCTGAGCTGTTTGCTGGAAGATGATGCGAAGCGAGCCATAGAAGAATTTCATAAAGGCGATTGCAGGGGGCACCACTATTGGAAAACCACTGCGCACAAAATCCTGAGAGCAGGTTGCTATTGGCCTACAATCTTCGTAGACGTGTACAAACAAGTCTCCAGCTGCCACGAATGTCAGATTTTCGACGAGAGAAGAAAGCTACATCCCTTGCCACTAAAGCCGATCTCAGTTGAAGCACCTTTCATGTAGTGGGGTTTGGATTTCATAGGGGAAATAAATCCGCCATCCTCGATGCAACACAAATGGATACTCACGGCCACCGACTACTTCACGAAATGGATAGAGGCGATCCCCACGAAGCAAGCTACCGACGCAGTCATCATCCAATTTCTGGAGACGAACATCTTGTCGAGATTTGGATGCCTCGTAAAGATCATAACAGACAACGCGACCGCGTTCAAGTCCAAGAGGATGGAAAACTTTTGTCAGGATTACAAAATAACCCTGGGGCATTCTACGACGTACTATCCTCAATGAAACGGGTTAGCAAAATCCTCAAATAAAATCCTAACTAGGATCATCAAAAGACTCCTGCAAGACAATAAGAAGGCTTGGCATAAAAAGCTCATCTATGCGCTCTGGGCAGACCGGGTCACCACCAAGAAATCCATTTCAACGTCGCCTTTTCAGATTGTATACGGCGTGGACGCAATTTTTCCTACCACACTGGGATTGCCCGTCAGAAAGCTACTGCAGGAGAAAGAGGCCGAGCCAGATGGCACACAGAGGAGAATGAATTAGCTAATTCACACACAGCAGACGAGGGAACAGGTATACAATCGATCACAACTCCATTAGGAGAGGATGAAGAGAACCTTCGACAAGCGTTCTAAGCAGAAGATTTTCAGGTGGGGAAGCTGGTGCTGAGATGGGAGGCGAGAAATGAGGATAAAGGAAAGCACGAAAAATTTGATCACCTCTCGACGGGTCCATACCGAGTCAGCGTGTATTGTGGGAGCAATGCTTATTTTCTAGAAGGATCAAATGGAGAGTGCCTTGGCTGGGGGCCTGTAAACAGTAGGCTCCTCAAACATTATTTGATGAAATAAATTCCGTTTAGGTCCTATGTCATTGTAAATAGTTGTTTTGTTTTTGCGTCGAGTCGGTATGTCAGCAAAAAATTGAAGCCTGAAGCGAAGGCCCTAAGTTTATGCTGCAGTGTTTAGAAAATGCGTCGATAGGTTTAGGTTGTGTTCTGTTTTCCATATTTCAGTGTCTAAAGTCGAATAAGTCCAATGGTCAAGCACCTGGTCTACTGTTCTTTGCTACCTCACGGGGAGGATAGCATCCCCATTGGAGCCAGCTGTTAGCGGCGCCATTTTTCTTTCCATTTAGAGTTGGTTTTAGTCGAGTTATGACCCATGTGTCAAGACGTGTGAAGTCAGGTACGTAAAAAGGAAGGGGTTGAAGTCAGCAAGTGGCTGGTTGGCCCTTGGAAACGGGAAGGGATGTCAGAGTTGAAACATGCGTGAATTGTATGAGTATGTTGTTCCCAGAGAGTCGGGTCCTGCTAAAAAGTAGTCTCTATGTGCCCTAGGTCGAGTCAAGTGGTTAATGGAAGTCGCGTTGGTTAGCGTAGAAGCTATTATTAGCTTATTATAAAGGCCGAGGGAATGAAAAATCCCAGCGTTCTTATCATGTATTCCCTGCGACCCTCATTGCATGTACTCTACACGTGGGGATGTGCCATGGAAAATATGCAATTCGATCCGAAACATCTAGTCGCCATGAATTCACTGTTCCTTGGCACGTTTCCTCCTTTTGCCTGATCGTTATAAATTTCAGATGTTTGGCTCCCATTTTATTCGTGAAACCAGATCCACGCACCGTTCGCAATTTTTCTCGCAAGCTCAAGTTGATCGAATTCTCCGCCCTGTGCGTCTGCTGGATCCACCGCGTGCAGGATAGATACTGGTTGTGCTATGGCGACCTCCCAAAGCGTAAGAAAGGGCGTGCGAAGTACCAAAACCGTCAGGCCTGAGCCCCAAAGCGATTGGGATTCGTTCTCACTCACAACTGGCGTCCCCAAGCATCCAAAGGAAATTTTCCCCTTACCCGCGGAAACAACAATAACACACCGCGTGGAACTGGGAGTGGAAGGACCTGAGCAGAAAGGAAGGATAGTAGAAGCCCCGTCTCCCCAACAACAGATTTCGCGGAGAAGGGGCAGGCCAAGGAAGAATAGAGAAGCTGGGGAAACCCAGATCCTAGACGAGCAACGCGCAGGATCATTTGTTGAAAAATTGCTTATGCGCGTTGTCCGATTGGAGCCTGCGGAAGGCACAAGCCGAGAAAGTAGAAGCAGAATGAGGAAGATGGATACCATGAGCACAAATGATCAAGAGACATCTCAGCAACTGAAGCAGGCGAAACTAGCTATCGCCGAACTTTACCAGGAAAACCGGGAGCTGAGACAACAACTAGCGACAAAGGCCATTGAAGCGCCAGCAACACAAGGACGCGAAGGGAACGTGACATGGCTCAAACGACAACTCAGAGAGGCACAGGATACGATTGTACAGCTGCGCGAAGCATAACGACTGTCAGAAGAAAGGCATGCGAAGCATTCCAGAGAACGTGAAACGATCGAGGAAGAAGTCCACGTGGCTCTCGCCAGTGCACAGAAGAAACAAGAGTAACTAAGTCCATTTTCGTGCCTTCCAACAGAGGGCAAATCTTGACAGTTTTGAAGGAGGCATTGCCCTGAACTATTTTGTCGTTTTGATAAACAGTCGTGACAGTCAGCAGCTACTTGCCGTGCACTTTTTTCCAGCAATGAGCGCGCGGCGGAGATCAGAGCCGTTATAGAAAACAGTAGAACTCTGACAGACACCGGTCGCTCAGATACCTGATCGAAGGAAAGTATCGACACCTCACTCTCTCATGACGAGGCGGGACACAAGCTGTCATGATGTAGCCAGATGTATCTGTTGTCTATTTTTGGAAAAAAGTCATGCGAAGAGTCTTTTAACGCAGAACAGTCGGTTTCCTAGTTTTTAGAGATTTAGTCAGAAGACCGGGGTAGCCCAAGTGGCGCCCTCTCTTATATATTTGATCTTTTCGATGTAAGCCAGGTTGGTTGACAAATTTTAGTATAGACAACGTCTATTGAATGTAATTTGAGTTCCACTGAAACTTAATGCAAAAGTTCTGTAGCTTGATGTAAAGATTCTACTTGTAGCAGTTGGATGTATTGTTTTCTCTTCTGTGCGTATGTACTTCCTGTTTTCTGTATTCATATATTTTTCTATCTATCTCGGAACGAAATTTCGAACCTGTGGATTTGCTGCGCAGCGCCCCTTGTTCGCGCCATTAGAAAAACCGTTTTCGTCCAAAGTTAACTCCGAATTCACCTTCAGCGGTGCTCTGAGTTGCTTCTTGTGTTTTCTGTCCGCCCCACACAACAATTTTAAACTGAAGACTGTTGCTCGCTTAGCCTTTATCCTCTCAAGCTCAATCACCGAGTCATTTGTTTCTCTCGTTCCCTCAAATCGACTCCATAGCCTGAGGTCCTACTATCTTGCGCCAATGAAACCAGAACTTATTATCTGACAGTGTTAAAACCTAGCCACAACCTTAAAGCCATATCCTGTGCTGAGACTATGTCTCCCGAGAGAGCCCTCTCCAGATCCGAAAGGCTAGTTTCGGGTCTCAAAGCTGGTTGAAAGGGTTACCTTAGTCGTCTGTTTATCAACCAAACAGGTTTACGGAGTGCTAACAGGTTGAATGAGTGAGTTTCCACTCTAAAGATCACTCCTCCAACCCTCTAGTGATCTACAAACAAGTATGCCTTTGCTACACGAGAAAACAACGAGGTGAGAGCATCCAAAAAACTTGCAAAATACTTTCCAAACTTTCAAAGAAACTACCAAAAAATCAATAGCTATACTACTACTAATTACACCCAAGCAAAATACTTTGCTTGAGTCTCCAAGTAAAACTAGTGAAAGCAAAAATGAAAGAAATGAAATGTAGTTGTATCACCTCACAAGAACACAATGAAAGGCACCAAGAGGACTCCCAATGCACACCATAGATTCTCCAAAGCTTCCTTTATTATCCACAAAATGTTGCTACAAACACTTTTAGCAAGATTTACAATGAGACAGCATGAGAGAGAGAGGGAGAAGAAAGGAGAAATTTTGGCATAATAGACTTTCTATGAGAATAGATGATGAAAATAGGTGAGGCTCTCTTTTATAGGTGAGAAAGACGAGAGACCCCACTTGGATGTGCTCCAAGTGTCATCCATCCATGGGAGGAGGGTCTCTTCAAGGGGGGTGCACTTTTAGGGTTAGAGAGGTGTGTGAGGGTTGAGGGGTGAGTGGGGAAGGGGGAAACCACCTTTCCCATTAATCAAAAGTGTAGTTAGGGTCAATGGAGGGTACTACCAAAGTTTTGGGGGCCCTCATGATATATTTTTAATTTCCCACGAGTTTATGAGCAAGGGGGGCGCCCCTCTTCTAAGGAGATGGTCATTGTGGGTTGTTGGCTAACCAAAGGAGGTCTTTCTAAGTTGAAAATCATTTTCCCAACTTAGGAAATACATTTGGGATCATTTTCCCACTCTCTCTCATGACTTTAGTGACTTTGACAAAATTTGGCCATTTTAATCAAACCAATTACATGTTGATTTTTGACCGACTTGGACTCTTCATGGACAATGACCAAGCAAAACTTGTCCAAATGAGTTGAGACTTGGTCCAAGGGTGTAGGGGTTCATAAAAA
>JZKD02S0768586.1:0-10826 GCA_000966675.3 Picea glauca
ACCGGTTCAGAACCCTCATGAAGTTCCATGCAGATCGACACTTTATTTATATCACTACACGTGCAGATGAGCATAAAGAAGAGATTCAGTCATACTATAAGCTCACAGAGGAGGACCTCGAGGAAATAAATAAGGAATGGTCTACAGAGCTCCTTATCTATGTTTACCCCATAGAAATGTCTGGTCCTGAAATAATTGGAAGCTCAGAGGCCACTCACGAAGAACGTGACACACCTGGATCCAACAGAAGGAAGAAGACAAAAGAGGTACAAAACCTGAGAAGTGCATCGAAAGAAACTGCTTCAGAATCACCGGGACAAGGAGGTGATGACGAAGTAGATAAAGAAGAGACCAATGGAAAAGATGATCAATAGAAGCAAGGTGAAGTAACACTGCCTAGGGATCCTGTTGATGAGGCTGATCCCTCTAAGAAAAGAAATGTTTCCCCCATGAAACCTAGCTCATGGAATAAATCCAGAGCTAGTAATACTAAGTTGCAGACCGTACTCACGCTCGATGACTTCGACTTCATCATCACAACCATATTAGATGCTTCACAGGATATTATGGAGAACAAAGAAGTCAAGCAAGCATCCATGTATGATAGTATTGATATAGAACTCATAGGGGTACACAAGGCCCTTCAATCCAGCCATGCAGTATCCACTGCCCCCCCACCATCAGAAGAACCAGAGTTGGGAGATGAGCTTGCTTAACTCCGCAGAATAGTTGATGTGACCGAAGCTTGCCTTCGTCGAGTAAAAGAAGAGAAAGAACAGGCCATGGTGTCCCTAAAGCAAGCATAAGAGGAAGTGGTAGAGCAATGCTGAGTTGCGCAACAGGAGAAGGATAATATCCATGCCAAGTTTGTAGAGGAGAGAGTGCAAGTCAAGAAAGAGAGAGAGAAGTTGCTCACAGAATAGCTCAGAGTCAAAGAAGCAGTGAACAAAGCACTTCATTCTGTGACAAGATTAGAGAAAAAGGTTGAAGAAACAGTGGAGAAACAAGTAGCACAGCTTGAGGAAGATATCCAATAGCTTCAATAGACAATCATAGATCTAGAGCTAAGAATAGTGACAAGTACCCTACAAGACATGCGAGAGAAAAGAGAAGTGATTGCTTGGAGCGCAGTTGAGAGGATCAGAGCATTCACTCTGGAATGTAAATAACTTAGCAGTAGAAGTGCACAAACCTAGGAGCGACTTACTGAAGACCCTGAACTAAAGGCACTGGAGTCACAACTCTAGGAGGAAAAGAAACAAGCAGCAACAGTACAGGCGTAGTTGAATCTCCTGTCAATAGTTAAAAGGATAAAGCGATCCCAGGAACAATGTACTGCTCAGCAGCAGGTCCACACCATATAGAGAAAAGTCATGGAAGTGACTCAGAGGCTCCAACTAGTCCCAGACAAAGCGTACCAATTGTTTGAGGAGATTTAAGGTTGAGGAGCAGAGTTAGAACAAGTTGTCACTGCAGTCGAACAATGCTTAGAGGGACCTATCAACAAAGAAGTTATCTAAGAGTTCATCGAGCAGGAGGCCTTGGTGTAGTAATGGGTCGAAGAAGCTCGATCCAAGCTCGAGGATTTTGAAGTAGATCTACCCAGACCAGAGTGATTTGGGATGAGTCACAGGTGAGTCTTAGGAGCCTGTTGGCCCTTGACCAAGTTTTGGATATCCTTGGTCACCTCTGACCTATTTTGGGACTTCGACAGGCTGTCGAAGGCAGAGCGCAATTCGAAGCAGAGATCGTGGGATCTCGGCCCCTTGTTTAGGGATTTTTGTGTTTTGGGCTTATGTAATGAGTATGGGGATGTCGACCCATGGGCTTACCCATGTTTACGCCTCTTTTGTAATGTATAAATAGATATCTAGGCTATGTAATCTAGTGGCGAATGGGTGGTGCTAAGTGCTAGGTGAAAGTGTGTGATACCAAGTGATAAGTGTAAGTGATAGTTGTGCATGTTGTGTGAGACTTGCAAGGCTAAGTGAAAGTGACTGTAAGGGGTTGAGTAGAAGATTTGTGTTGTAACCTAACTTAGGGAAGGAGGATCTGGTGAGGTACGCGCATATCTCTTGTCCTATGCGGAGTGGGATGTTGTGGCTATGTGCATGTAGAATATTGATAGAAGATAATAAAAGAGATGAAGAGTTGGTGGACGTATCCCCAGGTTGGGGGTAAACCGCATATATCATGTGTTGTTATTCTTTCTGCGATGTATTGATTTGTTTACTTGCTTAGTTCTTTGGCATAGATAAATTATAGATAGATCTGTGATGCTTTGTGCTTAATAATATGAATAAGTGCTAGATCTAACCTATGTTAATTTTCTTAGTGCTCGACTATACTAGGTCTAGGTGAATACTACATTGATCTGTTGTTAGGGTTTTATCTGCGGAGTAGATACTAGTTAAATACTGATGAAATGTAATTGCTAAGTGTTATGTTAAGGTGTTACAATCACAGATCGGTGTCCCAACTAAGGTTGTAGACACTAGAGTCCTGCAACCACCCCTGCCTCTACCTTGGGTGAGACTTCATCTGCTTCACAGGTGTTGCCGAAAGGGTCGGTATTTAGGGTTTTGTTGGTGAGCTCTTGAGCGTTGAACACTGGGTCTGCCCCTATGCCAACACCTATTTACAGAATCCAACCTGAAGGAAGCTACAACTCCCTGAATTGTCTAGATACAACTGGAAGGAGGCTCCAAACCCTTAGTTTACTGTCTCCAACTTGAAGGAAGCTACAACTCCCTAAGTTATCTAGCTCCAAAGAGAAGGAGGCTACAACCCCCTGATTTACAGGCTCCAACCTGAAGGAAGCTCCAACTCCCTGAGCTATCTGAAACCAACTGGAAGGAGGTGAAAACCCCCTTTCCTTGCCCCATCCCACCACACTAAAATATAAGTGTAGACCAAACTGTCACTACCACTGATATTTTCATTGCCACTATCTCATCAACCTGTAATCAACCCTTCATCCAACCTTTCATCGTCTTTGTAACATATATACCATGATAAACCTGTGTGTCTCAACCATGTACCAAATACTTGTACCATATCATGAAACATATTTGTACCAAACCTTGTACCATACCATGCATCAACCATGTATCTCAACCTTTTCCATACCATGTACCAACACTTGTACCATATCATGCATCAATCATGTATCTCAACTTGTACCATATCATGTACCAACACCTGTACCATATCATGAATCAACCATGTACCAAAATATATACCATATCAGGTATCAACCATGTGTCTCAACCTGTACCAACATTGCCAATATATGCATCTAAGATATACCTCAAACCATGTGCCTCAAGCATGTGCCAACATCCATAAACCATGCACCATGAGATGTGCCTCAAGAATATACCATATCACCGATTATATGTCTCAATCATGCCATACACCATGTACCATAAGATATCATCAATGATGTGCCTCAACCATGTACCATAAGATGTGCCTCAACCATGTGATAACATCACCATAACATATACCAAACCAGATACCAAGATAGCCAAGATATACTTCTAACAGTGTATCATATCATCACAAAGGTGTACCATATTAGGTACCATCATCATTAAGACATGCCTCAAGCATGTACCATAAACATAACCCTCAATAACACATGTAAAACATACCTTGGATCTTGTAGAAATCATGTTGCATTAGATAAAAAACATATAGACATTCCATGGCCTCAGTAACTTGGTACATGAATCCTTTCCTAACTTTGTCTTGTCCTCGTTGATCAAGACCAATTGTCATGTAGGGCCTCATGTGGTAGGTACTAGAAAACCTGTGGGGGTGCCTCGCGGGACACTAGTAGTTTGACCCGCAGGGATCAACCAAACTAGGGTTTCTCATAAACCCTCACTGTCCTCTCAACTTCGAGACATTCACCTTGTCACTTCCTTCATTGCCTCATACTCGCAACTACAGACTCACCAATAGATCACTTGTTCACTTAGAATATATTCAATAACTAGTGTGAGTGAATGTAATTATGAGAGACTTATTTAGGTGTATTTATACTTTTTCTAGGTAACCTATTTCCTTAACTTTAGGGCTTCTCTACTTTCTCGTTACAACCAATTTACCCTTTAGTTAATGACTTGTAATTG
The DNA here is from genome assembly GCA_000966675.3 of Picea glauca. Taxonomy (NCBI): domain Eukaryota; kingdom Viridiplantae; phylum Streptophyta; class Pinopsida; order Pinales; family Pinaceae; genus Picea; species Picea glauca. The sequence goes on from JZKD02S0768586.1 coordinate 4,140, forward strand.
TTTAGGGGTTTCTTAACCATTCTTTAGCGATTTCAACTTCATAAGGTCATATCCCTTCAACCGTGAGGAACCACATGACATACCACATATTGTTGGAAATGGTACGATGAGGAATATCCATTTATGAGTGAGTTACCTACATTTTCACTATTCTTCATGTCCTTATTCCTAAAAAAACTTTGGGTTCCATGATCACACCTCTGGGGATTCTCAACCACTTAACTAGTTATCCATATTTCCAGGGATTCTTGTAGCATGGACTAGGGTTGACATGAATGCTTCTAGAGTTCATCTAGAGTTGAAATCAATGACAACTAAATTTCCAACAGGATATGTGATATATTCTTTGCAAGATTGGTCCCATGTCATGTACACTAGAATGGGAGCCTTCATTTTTTGTGGTTTTTTGGCACATGGTTTTTTCCAATGGTTTTCTAATTTCGGTTAAGGAATTAGGGTTATTGACTAATCCAGGTCAATGGATTAGGGTTTTTTTTGTTGCAGGATCCTATATGTATATTGTATTGTAAACAATGAAGAATATGATGAATAAAAATAATTGTAGGTGTGGCTCTAAACAAGTTGTTGGTTTTCCCGGTTTGGGTTTCCAAGGTAAAAATATATGTGTAATGTGTGTGTGCCATTGTATCTTTTCTATTTTTATTAATAATTTATTTGCAGTAAGTAATTGTACAAGGTTAAAATATACATGACAGTATTGGAAACCTTGCCTTTGATATGGTTCATGATATGTATGCACATGAGTGATGCCTTGATGTATACTTGCATAGCAGTTTAGGATATATACACATGTTGGATGACTTGATATGATCTATACCTATATTAGGTACCTTTTCCATTTAATGTCATTCATAATATGATTTATGATTTATTCTTGTTTAATGAGATAATTCATGTGATGGAATACAATGTTGATGTTTTATGTATACAATGGTATCTTGGATGGACTAATTTATTGTAGGTTGAGATTTTGGTGGACAATGGGGAATCACACTCAAGGGAAGGGATATTGTTTCCATGAGGATGATTATATGATCCTCGTGATTGGGAAACTTGAGAAATGGGAAAATAATTTTGAAAATAACCTCCAAAGTTAACATGGTAAAAAGGGTAGAAGGGGAAGGGATTTTAATTCACTCTTACCCAATTATGGACACTTGTAAGTTTACCTTCAATCTTAAATTATCCCTTTCACGAGTAAGGGGAAGGGAAAGAAATAGACTTGGGAAGATGTTACATTGAGATGGATTGTAAAAGAAGTGGATTTTCCATTGTTGGGGTTGGCTCATGAGGAAATGATCTATGGAGCTAATTATGATCGATGCATTAGTGTATAAGGATGATGAGTTGGGAAGAATTGTGTATGTGCCAACTAGGTCTATGTGGATTAATGGGCTGGGAGTTTGCCTGTAACATCAAGAGGTACTCTATCTTGGTATGCTTGGATCCTTTTACTTTTTATTTGGGCCCAAATTGTAGGATGCATTGATGTGTGATTGCAATCACTTGCTTAAGGTGGTAGTAAGATCCTTTCAAGAGTAGGAAACCATTGTTGTGTGGTTGTGATCACCAACTAAAATTGGTAGTAACATCCTTGCTTGAAGGGGGGTGCCATTTTTGTGTGGTTTCAATCACTAGTTGAAAGTGGTAGTAAGACCCATGCACACCATAATCCCATGGGATTTATAGGTGTTGCAAGTCTAGGAGCCTCTCCACCACACCTCGACTAAACTGTGGTAAGTCTATTCTATCTATTCTAGATCATTTGTGGGTTTGGATTCATTATATTTGTTGTGAATTGTGATTTCATCACCTCATTGAGTTTGATACTTTCTCAGGGGAAACACCTATGAATTTCGTTGCATTGGTTGGGTGGAAAATTAACCCTTGGTGTGATTTCCCCCCTATTTCATTGAAGATTAGTTTGTGGGAAATGTTGAAGAATTATTCATGGTATATGTTGAAGACTAGTTCTTGGATCTTCTTATAGTATTCTTTATGGGAGTTTGAGTGCAGCTAGCTCAGGCATAGGAATTCTGCAAGATAAAAGTTCATGTATTTTTCATTTGAGTATTTAAGCATGTGTTATTGTTTCACTAGTTAATGGTATAGTTTCATGTACTATATGGGCCTTTGGCATGCTCATTATATGGTGTACTTGATAGCTTTTATGTATTCTTTTGGTAATGTGATTCTTTCTAATTACTTATCATTTGAGATTTTTTTATATGCATGTGATTTAATGATTCTAGCTGCTTACTTTAATGTATTCGGTTTTACAAATAAAAATGAATTGTTAACGTAACATGTTGATGGGTTTTTACACCTCATCCAACCCATCGCCTTACTCTCACCTAGTCCTTTATCAAGGCTTTAGGATAGAGAATCCAATCTAATCTCTTTGAAATCCGATCATCCCCAACCCTCTTGTTTCATCTTAATGGGATCTATATTATACATCCTCACTTCCTCCAATCTCCTTAAAAGGAAATGTGATAAAGGGTCCACCTATGCTGAGGGCCCCCAAATTTTAGCACAACCTATATACAAATTTAGGTTCCCCCACAAGATCAAAAATTTATTACTAAAATATAACATCTATAAAATGTTCTCCCAATAAAAAACCCTATTAGTATATGGTCCATATATGTTCATAACAATAATTTCTTTATCCGGACCCTAGGAATATATAACTTCTCCCAAACCTAAATCAAAGGCCCAACAATTAGTACATAAAAAATCCCTTGACCTGCATCCAAAAATTACCCCACCTAAACGACCCCTAGAATCAATTGACATAAACTCCCAACCACCAAACAACTATTCTAATTCAAAAATCAATTTATTTCCATCCCCCATATACTTCCACAGTAGAATTAAATCAAGTTTATGGCATTCCAACAATCTCTTTAGGACAAGATTTTTAGGGAGGTTACCCAAACCTCTACAATTCAATGAGGTGAATATCATTTAATCCCCTTAGCAGGGGTAAATTTTTCTCTAAGGAACCCAAATAATATTTTCAGAGAAGAATCTCATAGTGAGCATTCTCTTGGGCTATGAAAATGTTTGATTTCCTACACCTATCAGTAATGTTAATCCCTCTACCAAACAAAATCCCTAGACCCCCTTCCACTTCACCACACAAACCACGATTCCCATATTTCTTGGATCTTGATATTTAACCCTCCATAACTATCTCATCATCACTAACAGGGCTAGTCTCATATTTTTCACCACTAACCTCAGATTATTGAATTTATCTCTTTTTGTTACAACCATCTAGCCCATACGAAAACTCAACATAATTCAACACAAAAAGTCTCCCTCCATCTAAATCACAAAATAACCCATAAATACCATTATCCTCTAATCTATGAGAAAGTCCCAACCTAATATAATTATAAGGAACATGCATATTCAATGGGACACGATATTTGATAGACTTACCTTTCTCTAAGTATGTGGGTCCCCAATAAGGTGATCATCCATGTTCATGTATACAAAATATGAGGTATCTAATATAGCCTCTGAAGAATGTTGTTTAGTATTAACACTATATTCTCTCATCTCAAAATCCCTCTCATGCCTCCTAATCAAAGAAGCATTCTAGTTATCTTAAACAACCTAATATGTATTCTTTGTGAGCCCCAAGACCATCAARRATATCAGATCTTCCACATGATTAAAGATATCAGATCTTCCACATGATTAGGAGACTCCTCAACTGAATTTTTCTGACATATCTATACCTTTTTTGAAAAAAGGAGGTTGCAATCCKAAACAATGTGACCATAACAATGACATCTAATACATATAAAGGCCACACCAAAATAATTCAATTGTTGTACAAATGAATGCAATCCATTCTACAATGTCATCTCACCCAMTAAACCTTCCCTAAGATCAATACCATCAAAGATGCAAGCCATGATTCCAAAGTCTAATAAGTTCATATCCACCTCCACAAAAGTACCTATGGAACACCCAATTTCTTTAAAAACCTCTAAAGACCATAAATCCATTGGAATCCCTAGACACTTTACCTAAATAAGAGAGCATTTTATGGTAGTGGCATCCAATTTGTTAAATAATTTATGGGAGATTATTATTCATGCATTAATATTAAAATTCTTTTATCTTTTCCTAGCCCCCCCTTGAATTCATTCATTAAATTATTTGTCTTGTATTATTGGATGTTGCCAACAAAATATAGCCATTTTCTCAATGCAATATTTTATCACATAATAAATAAATGCAAAGCAAGTGTAATATTGAAAATGATATATGAATTATTTGAATATTAAAGGTATGGTAGGTGTGTTATTGATGTTGTTATGAATGGTAGCCATATCGATTATATGAATATCCAAACAATAGTAAATGTACTTGGTTTCACATGCCTTATATAGATGACATAACATGACATATTGTGTGTGTGGAGACTATAATAAAAAATAGATTGGGCTATGATTAAAATAAATCAAAATCTATAGTTCATCATGAAAAATCTAACATCTAAATTTTTTGCATCATATTACCTATCCAAATAAACATTCTAAAAATGAATATTGAATATCTAAAGCATACAACTTGATATATTTACACATGTATATATTTAATAACATTTATTTAAAAAAATTAACAAAACACTTCTTCCATTGCATCGTTATCCCTCTCACATTAATAATATCTCTCCCCGTAACCCTTCCTTGCATGTTAGGGTCCTACCTTAACCCCCTTACTTAGATACTTTACTACTATATAAAGCCACCTTAATTGAATAATTCCCATTAAATAGTTAGTTAATAGTTACACATTGCAAAAGGGGTCCTTTTTATTAATAAGGCCCAAATTAATTAGTCAAACCTCATCATAAGTGGGTTTGTAGGTAGTTAAGATTATCCATGGAAAGCTATATATTTAGTAGAGTTTTATGTAGTGTTTTTTCAAGAATTGTCATTGTATTTGGATAATTGCTCTTGGGGTTTGCCCCCTTGTAGTGGCAAGTGAACATAGATCTCTATTTTTTATTATCAAAGAGATATTTTCTCTTGTGTTATTGGGTTTTAAACTACATTTTGTGTGATTTCTCTTAATTTTTGAGGTTAAGTACACTAAAAGTGGTATCATATCTCTTTCTTGGGCACAAAGTGGGATAAATTTTTATTTTCACTGAATTTTTATGGAAAAAGGAGAATGGAAGAATTCAAGTTGATTTCTAAACTTTTCTATGTATAATTTGGAGAATCCAACCTCAACTTTGTATTCCTTTAAAAAAAATACCCAATTTCATAAAAAAGAACGTCTAAAATGGAGTCCGGGAGCTGAAGATATTGTAGATTTAAAATCAATATTTTTTTAGGTTTTTTTTCTTGTGACAACGAAAAATTTCACAAATTGTATATATTTTGATAGTGTTGATTAAGTGGGTTGGTTGGCATTGATGTCAACCCTTTAAGAAAGTTTGGTAGTGAATTTCGGTAGCACAATGGTTTGGGTAATGGACCCAAGTTTGTTTGATGGATAATGGTATGCATTTTGATATATTTGCAGGTAGGACTATTCCATATGGATAGTACATGTCATGCCATTTCCGGTGGTATGTGAAACATCACATAACTCCTCGCGGTTAGAGAGTTATGGCCATGTGAAGTTGGAGAAAGGTTTGGGTAATGGACCCAAGTTTGTTTGATGGATAATGGTATGAGTTTTGATATATTTTCAAGGAAGAATATTCTATATGGATAGTATATGTCATGCCATTTCCATTGGTATGTGGAACGTCACATAATTCCTCACGGTTAGAGAGTTATGGCCATGTGAAGTTGGAGAACCTAATGAGTCATCTAGAATCCCCAAAAGGTCAAAGTAGTCAAAGTGGTTTAAGAGATTTTAGAAGGCAAATAATAAAGTGAAGTGATGAGTGTAGTATAAGTCAAATTGAATAAAAAATAAATTATTTAAATAATAAAGTTAATGGAGAAATTACTAAGTTGATAACTNATTAAGATGGTTAAAACGTAACTCATTGAGGAAGATACATGAAAGTATAAATAAGAGGCACGTCTCTCTCATTTTAATCACACTTGAGAATATTGAATATCTATAGGTGAATGACGTAACCAAAGGATATCTAAGCCCATTTTCAGAGGGAAGGTGAAGTAAAGAAGGCCAAAATTCAAGGGAGGATAAATTCTTTTGATGATGCTTTCTAAGGTATGTTATTTACAGGTCATCTCACCATTTTCACAATAATGTTTTTTCTAGAATGATTCAAATCGTGAAATTGGGAGTCCATTGAGGAAACATATCCAAGTAGTTGTGATAAAAAATTCATCTTGTGGGTCGTTGTAGTTTTGGAGTTACACCCCGTGGAAAATAGGGTTTGTGGCTAGTCTTGAAACTAGTCTAAAATAAGTGTTTCGGGTAAAAATGTCATAACTTATTCACAACAGATCCAAATTTAGTAATACAATATGAAATGGTTAGAGTACAATATGTAGTATTCTATGTACAATTTGAAGATCCATACAATGCATATTCCATGCGGGACACGCTCTACAAGTTCACTCTCTAGAATAAGACAAAATTCAACAAGGTATGTAATCTTATACACCAGGTCTATTATAGAGTTAAAAATCAGATTTGGATGATGAAATTGAT
>JZKD02S0768674.1:11534-22757 GCA_000966675.3 Picea glauca
TTTCATTGCATTATATAATAGAAGGTTGCTGAGTTGTGTGGAGTAATAAGTAGCAGAATCTTAATTGTTTTCAGTCATCAGTGTGCAGTAGACCTTTTACATGCATATACAGAGCATTTTTATGAAGTTAGTACAGGTTAGTACAGAGTAGTGCAGAACGAGTGCAAGTCAGTACAGAGTAGTGCCGAACAAAGTAGAGTACAATAGCTTCTTTCAGCAAGTTTATTTTAGCAGTTCAGAGATTAGTTTGGCATCCTTTAAACCCCCTCTTCAGCCCTGCATTTCCTGTGATGGTTCCTCTAAGTCTACCTTCCCGGGTTGACAATTAAATGTTGATTCATATGGTATATCTGCAGCTCGACATTTTGGCGCCATTGCCGGGGAGGTACTAAAAAGGATTGGAGAGTGGGCTCCAAAGTTTTGCCAAGTAGATTTGATTTCTGAAAGTATTTCTTTAGAAGTAAAGAGTGCTTTCAAATTCATTAGTGTGCAAGTGGTTCATTTCAGCAATGGTAGATTACATTCAGCAACAAAGAGGTTTTCATTTTAGTAGATTTTATTAAACAACAGCAAAGTCTTGATTTCAGCAGTATTAGATTTGATTCAGCAGTTGATTTCATCAGTATAAGAGGGTGTGCATTTGATTCAGTAGAAGTAGATTTCCATTCAGCAAGAGTGCATTTCATTTTATTTCAAGCTAGTGAGGGTTTCAGAATTATTATCAGTTGATGTGACTTTCAAATTTTTAGCAAAACCACCTACAACAAAAGAAAAAAATCACAAAAAAATTGACTAATGGATTCAAGATTGAATGAATGGAAGAAGAGATTGTTGGAGGAACTTTCATGCATCTTGTAGGAACTTGAAGAGATCTCTGCAGCTCAAGAAATGGAGGAGGAAACAGTTGGTTCAGTGGTTCTGTGTGAACACCTTTTCCAGCCTACAGAGAACAATGAGCAATTAGAAACTCCAGCAGCAACAGAACATGGTATGCATAATCATATTGAGCATTGGTTTCAATCTGTTCTACAGCCTTCAGATGCTCTTCTTCTTCAGCAATTCTTGGAAATCAAGCAACCGGTGTTGCTTTCTCAGCATGCCTTGGTAATTATACATCTATATCTTCTATCAAAGGGCATGAATTCATTATTGATTCTACTAAGACAGTGGCTACATTGGTTATTTGCCTATAGTTAAAGAAATGTCTCTTTTTCTTTAGGTAGGTAGGTAGGGTAGTGAATAAATATCAGCGCCTTTGAATAGTTTATGTTTGCTGCAATAAAAAAGCATCAGCTGAAATAAAAAGTGATTGAAGATTTTCCATCTAAATGATGAATGAATGAGTTGACAGCATATGCTCAAAGTACAGGGGTTCTTCTCAGCAATTCCTATTAATCAAGATGGACAGTTCTTGGGACTATTAACATTCTATTACCGTGCCAGTGTTAAAGAGGTGAATTCGTTTGCATGAGGACATGCAAAAGGCTAGGCATGGGGGGATGTTGGGCTCCGTATTTATAACATTTTCTTGCTGGTTCTTGAAGATATTGTTTACTCTCCTGAAGTCTTTTGTTAAGAAAATGGCATTCTTTCTGTGCTATTCATATTCTGTTACACATATATGTTCCATTGGATACAGAAATCATGAAGTGCTTCCAAAACCACAAATGAGTGAAGAATTCAACTATAAATGCAACAATAATCCTCTTCTGTGGAGAATATCTGAACTTTGCAAATATGCAGGGTGTTGGCTTGTAGTGGATAATACTTATGAGTATTTTATGTATGATGGGTTGTAACATACTTGTGTAGAGGCTCCACACATTATCAATGTATTCTCTTTTTCTACAGCTTATGGTATGATGGTATGGCGAATTGGATATATAGAATATCCTTCTGAAGTCGAGAGCCTTGGAGCACAAGATAATTTCCCAATATGTGCTTCAATCATTGGACAAAATCTTGCTCCGTATTCATTGGATCTTGGCCCTGAATGGGTGAAGGAAAGGGTTTAAAAACAAAGATATAATTTGGATGCACTGTCACCTCTTGGTGCAAATGTTGTAAAGGGAAGACAAGGAGTAATTTATCTCTGGAGCAAAGTTACCAACTGGTGCTTCTGATGATGTTGAAGTTGTTAAATGGTTTACAAAAAGACATGGGGTTATTGTTATCCCTGGTAGTGCTAGTGGAGTACCAGGGTATGTTTGTGTTTTATTTGGGAATGCTTTCTTCTCAATTTTCTAGGTAGAAAGATCTCAGCAATATTATTCAAGATGTGTATCTTATAACGCAAATTATTAAGGTCATCATTTACTTCAGTTTCTGGGGTTATTGGGCAATATGAAAAATGCCAGCCATTATAAATACCAAGATAAGTTTGACTCTGAACAAGCTAAACAGAGTACTCTGCAATTTGAGGAGGAATCTCTACAGCTGGACCTTTCCTTGATAGAATAGTTGGCGCCCTCTGCCACTTCATAAATCCGTGCATGTGTAACACAGTCATAAATCTGTGCATGTGTAATGCAGGGGGGAAACTGTTTGTTTGATAACTCAATAGTTGGCATCAAGCATTTAAAATCGTGCATGTATAACGTCGAACAATTGACTGTGTAAAACGTGTCTCAAAATGTGTCTCATCCTCCGGTGATCTCTCAAAAACCATTTTGTAAATTCTTGGGCGCAAAGCCATGAATTGTGGATCTGAAACATTATATGAAGAGCAGCTATGCTCGAGAAATGGAGGAGGATAGACGTAGCATAGATTATATAGAGGAATGGAAGTCTCCAAGCACTGTATTGTTCTTATTTTCAATAAAATAGTTAAGAGTTGTTCCATTAATTTGATTTCTGATATTGCCAGTTTGTTGTTAGTTATATTCAATATGCATTGAGTGAGATAGTCTGTTGACAAAGAAGGCAGGGCCCCCTTCGATGGAAACATAACTGTGTATATTGCATTTATAGTAGACTCCATCTCCAGATTTGAATACCATCTTTTGGCAAAGATTCGATTCCAATTTACATTGCCAATTTTCTCATTGATTTAATAGAACAAAAATAACATTTCATTTGATTGTAACAGAGGGTTTAGCATTTCAAGATTCACGTTTAGATGTTATCTTTTTCAGCCATTGATTTCATTTTTTAGTTCAGACTGCTTAACATTCAGGAACTAGCCTGGATATCTCATGAGATAGAGAAGTTTCCTTTTATTACAGTAGAGGGTTTTCATTGCATTATATAATAGAAGGTTGTTGAGTTGTGTGGAGTAATAAGTAGAAGAATCTTAATTGTTTTCAGTCATCAGTGTGCAGTAGACCTTTTACATGCATATACAGAKCAGTTTTATGAAGTTAGTACAGGTTAGTACAGAGCAGTGCAAAACGAGTGCAAGTCAGTACAGAGTAGTGCCGAACAAAGTAGAGTACAGTAGCTTCTTTCAGCAAGTTTCTTTTAGCAATTCAGAGATTATTTTGGCATCCTTTAAACCCCCTCTTCAGCCCTGCATTTCCTGTGTTGGTTCCTCTAAGTCTACCTTCTCGGGTTGACAATTAAATATTGATTCATATGGTATATCTGCAGCTCGATAGCTAATACTGTAAAACTGCATAACTGAAGCACTTGCTTGAATGGTGGTAGTTATCTCTGAGAAGAGATGTGGTTTGTATGCGCATCTGTATGAGTATAAAATGGATTAAAATGAGGCTCTAGAGGCCTTTTTTATATTACTCATGAATTACAAAACCCTAGACATCCAAAAATATAACCCTAGAAGGTGAAACCCCAAAAGTCACGTGGGCCCCTATGGGTAAGTTGGTACCTCAACTTCTCAGGGTCGTAACTTTTGTATACGACCTCTGTTTTAGGTGTGTGATAGCATGTTGGAAATGTATTTGAGAGAAATACACATTCTGTTGTCAAAATCTGACTCTGTCTACAGTTTGATTATGGAGATACAAAAAAACAATGTTTAGGGCCCCAAAACGGCCTTGTAAGTCCAACAAGATGTGCTTACATGAAAACATACTTAATAATCCAGTTGGATTAGGAGAGAGGCCACCAGTATCCACCTGGAGGATGTGTGGGGCTTCATACAACCCCAGAAGTGTAGAACCCATAATTACAAAGAAGTACAGAAGAACGTGCTGAAAAAAAATGGACAATAGGAGCCAGTTGGAATAGGTGGGTGGCCACCAATATCCACCTAGATTAATCCTCCCCCCTTAGGAAGAAATGGTATCCATTGCATTGAGTTCCCCCATTAGGTCAGGAAAATTCTACTAGAGTTGGCCTTGGGTGAGCCACTTGCTCTGGTGTTGGATTTTCCCTTCCTTGAGAACCCGATAAAGATGGATCCTCTGCTAGCAAGTTACCTTGACCTATGTGTCCACTATCTAATCAGTGGATTCTTGTTCCATGCAGTCAGGGTTGAGCTCTGTTGGTGTCATTTGTTCTGTGATCTCTGAGGTGTCCAATAATGGTGGAAAATATGGTCGAAGGAGGTCCACCTTGAAAACTGGATGCAGGCCAAGGAAGGGTGGAGTATTGAGCTCAAAATCATTGTTACCCATCGCCTTGGTGATAGTGTTAGGCCCATAGTGAAGTGGGAAAAGATTCTGATGGGGCCTGGTGAGATGCTCCTTCTGCAAATGTAACCATAATTTCTCGCCAACTTGAAACTAGTGTGGTACCCTATGTTGATCATGGCATTGCTTGTACTTTGCATTGGATTTCTATAAAATATCCTGGACTTGTTGGTGGATGTGTTAAATACGCTCAATGAATCTATTGGCTTTTTCGATTGCAAATTGATCATGGGAAGAGTCTCTCTGTGTGGTGGTAAGAGTAAGTGCAACATCAATGGGCCCCAACGGTTGGAATCCCAGACCCACCTGAAATGGGCTATGGTCGGTGGAGCTAAGGAGATCCCTATTGTAACTATGTTGAACATAGGGGAGACTCTCATCCTCGGTACATGGATGCTTAGAATTATACATGCGAAGGATGTGCACAATCATCTGATTGACGACCTCTGATTGGTCATCGGTTTGGGGTGAGAGCTTGGTGTCCAATAGTGACCAGAGACTCGACTAAAATGTGTTGAGGAACCTATTTTCATGGTCGAAGATGATGGTCTGTGGTATCCCAAAGTCGACCCACACTCGTTCGAAGAAGAGCTTGGAAGTATCTTCTGTTTTGGTATTCTTCTTGCAAGTTGTGAGGATGGCCATCTTCAAAAACCAATCAACGACCACAAATACGTAGTCATTTCCTTTCTTAGTGAATGGAAGGACATGAATGTAATATATTGAGATGGATTCCCAAGGCTTCTCGAGAATAGGAAGAGGAGTGGATAAGCCTTGATTATTTATGGTTGGCTTGGCAATGGCATAGGTAGTGAAAGATCTGATATACTTGTTGACATATTGTCGAAGTTTTGGCCAATAAAAATGTTTCTCAATAATGACCACAGTTTTCTCCACACCAAAATGTCTTGCCACCCAAGTGTAGTGGTCTTCCCAAACCATCTTTTCACACTCGCTTGTAGGAACACAGAGATGGACTAGATGGCATAAGAGTCCATCCTGAATGTGAAAATCAGTGGCAGTCACCCTTGTACCCAAGAGTTGATAGGTGGTGATGAAGTATGGATATTGTTGATAAAGTTGGGGCCACTCAGATGCTTCATGTCCACAGGAATGGAGCACAGTGGTGAGTGCAGCCACAGAAGGCCGAATGAGGCAATCAGTGAAACAATTTGAGATACATGTCTTATACTTGATGTTGAGATGGAACTGTTGAAAGTAGTTGGACCACTTCTTATGGTGGTCATTCTGCAATTTTCCATGTGTCTCTATGAACTACAGAGAATTGTGATCAGTGTGTATGATCATCTCTTTTCCCAGAATTTAATGTTTCCATTGACAAGAGGCTTTTACAATGGAATACATTTCCTTGTCATAGGTGGGGTATTTCCAGACAGTATCAAAGATTGTCTCACTATGGTATGCCACCAAATGATTGTATTAAGTGAGAAATGTGCTCACAACATAGTCAGATGCATTAGTCTCAATCTCGAATGATTGTTGCAGATCGGGAAAGGAGAGTACTAGAGCTAAGCACAAGTGATTCTTCATATCATCAAATGATCATTGTTTTTCCTTCCCCCGCATGAAATTATCCCTACCACCACCCTTGGTCACCTAGCTGAGGGCCTATGTAATATGGTATAATCCCAGCACAAACTATCGATAGAAGTTGGCTAGTCCCAAGAAGCTCTAAAGATCGATTAGTGAGCTCGGGGCTGGCTAGTCATAGATGACTTGGATCTTAGATGGATCAACATGTACCCCATGCTCATCAACAATGTATCATAGGTATTCCAAGTTGGAATATAGCTTGTTCTGCTGCAGAGTGCTCAAAACCTATTGAATATGCCACATGTGCTCCTCCCATGTTCTGTTGAAGATGAGGATGTCATCCAAATATACCACCACAAAGGAGTTGGTGAAGGGTCTCAATACATCATCCATAAACCTCATGAAAGTGGTTGATGCATTTGTTAAGCTAAATGGCATGACTATCCATTCAAAGAGACCTTCTTTAGATTTGAAGGTTGTCTTCCATACATCAGTTGGTTTGTTAGGAACCTGATGGTATCCATACTTTAGGTCAATCTTGCTGAAGAAATTTTCCCCCTTGAGTTGGTCAAGAAGGTCATCAATCCTGGGAATAGGGTACCAGTTCCTAACTGTGATTTTTTTTAAGGCTCTGTAATCAATGCAGAGTCGCCACATCCCTTCCTCCTTCTGCACCAGTACAATCAGGCTTCTGCAAGGGGAGGACCTAGGTCTGATGTGCCCCTTTTGAAGAAGCTCTTGGATTTTGTCGAGTCTCCATTTTGAAACTTCTAATGCCCTATATTACCCCCTATATGATCCTATTTTACCTATGTCATGTGTATCTAATTGATTGTTTCCTCCATAAATACACTCGATGACCTTGTTCACGTGCATAAGAGGTAACTTATGATTAAAGCATGCTTTGTTTAGTTTTATTGAGTTAATTCGATTAAATGCTTGATTATGTATGATATTAATCACTTTTACTCTTAAGAAGCATGATCTGGTACCCATTCTATTCCAGTACCAAGGCTCCACCTATTCCAGTACCAGCCTGTGCTAATCCGGTACTAGACATAATTCGAAATTTTTGAAAGTTTCTAGAAGAAAATCGGGCTCATGGGTTTTTTCCAGAGCGATGTTTTCATGTGGAAATGTGAGTCATAATTCACCTAGATCACACGTGTGGAACTCCATCTTAGGGGGAATGATTCTGCCAAAATTAGCAAAAAAACTCAAACTGCCAACTTGTGCCTCGATTTACATGCATATGGTATCAGATCTAGAAATTCTAATAGATGGGTGTTGTCCAAAATATGAAAAATTGAGTAAAACATAAGTCATTTTTCAAAATTAGAACTGTTATGGGTGATATGGGTGGGGGACTAACTTGAATCTGCCCAAATTGTTAAAAAAACACAGATTTTTGGGATTTATCCTAAAATTGTAAAAATTGTGTTCTTAGCTTGGGGGATTCAGTTTCATCCATTCCTCCATGGATTTTATGTATAAATAAGACCTCATAGGTCTGAGTAGAGAGGAATTATTATGATGTAATATTGGTTCTTGAAGGAAGAGGAATTGTCATGTTGTAGGGTTGATTCTTGAAGACTGTGGATTGTACCTCTGTTTTTCTCAAGTAATGATATAAACTGCACTTCATGGAATTGATGCGTGTTATCATACCTTTTATTCTGTAAGTTTCATTTAAAGCTACCTTGATGGTATGGCAAGGGCCCACCGACCCAACCAAAGTAAGCTTCTTTGTATTTACTGTATATATAATTCTAGTTTGTGTATGGATGAAATCATTTTTGTTTTGATCATAAACATCTAACTTTGTTTATGTTTTTCTTCAGTAAACATTTGACACGATATAATAAATATGTGTGGCAATTGTGAGTGAGTGAGTGAGCATTTTTGGAGTGCAATATAGATTTATGGAGTGTAATATGGATTCATGAGTGCAACATAGATTCCTGAGTGAATATTTGTTATCCTTGTATGTGTGTGTAGACAATCATTTGATAGATTTAATGTTGTAGTGTTGTTTCTATCTTGCAAATCTAGGGATAATCAAGACCTCCATATCTCACCCTACATGTGCCTAAAGTGGAGTGTCTTCCTTCACATGTGATTTCCTTTAGCATTGAATGATGTTTTCCTTTGAGCATATGCACATTATTAGTTGTTTTAATTGCTACAGAGAACAAGATATGATTTCATCTCTTCATTTCATGAGCCATCAATGAACAGGTCCATCACCGAAGCAAGAGATTTTTCAATTGAGTATTTGTCTAAGAGTTTTGTTATCAGTTTTAATCTTATGTTTTGAAGTTGTGTGAAGAATGTTATCATTGAAGTGTGCCCATATTTTCTTGCTAGTTGTTGTTAAGAGTAGTAGCTATAGATAACTAATTCAAAGTCCATATTTCCACTTCATGAGCTTGTAAATGGGCAAGGCATTATCTGAGCAAAATATTTTGAGTGCATGATTGCAAGTTTTTCTTTCTAATTTATGAATTGTGTGAAGAGTTGTTACACATGATTTTGGTCATCTTGGTGATGAATTAACAATGGTGTACTCAGGCTCCCAACAAGAACTTTCTCCTGAGAAAAGTGGCATTTATCTCCTTCCAGAAAACATATTTTCAAAGTGAGTTCGCAAGCTACTTATAACCTAGGGTGCGAGAATGACCCATTCTCGCAGGCCACCTTCAGCTAGGGTGAAAACTTCTCACACTGTGCTCTATACTTAGGGTGCGAACTTGTTTTCAAGCTTGGAAAAGGGAAGAAGTCTCGAGGGTTCTAGAAGGGAATCTTCTAGAAAATGGGTTGGCATTCGAATGGTTATCATTTTACTGGTTTCCTTGAATTGGTGGGATCATTCTCATCCATGTTACCATCTCATCCTCTCCCATATATTGATAGGATTCTCATGGAAAAGGTTAAGCAAGATTAATTGAAGAATTGGTGAAGGAATTGTGTGAAGAGTCATGCTTGAACAGAAGCTTGGAGACTCTAGTAGGTCTATCAAGAGGAATTGAATCTTCTACATACAAGGACAGAGAAAGTGTGTGTGTTGGAACCAAGAGTCACCGAAAGGAAGCTTGCGACATCAAGGCGATCAGGTTGTATCTTCTACTTTTTATTAATATGATACAACAGCATGTCCTTTTCCCATAAAGTCATTCTTATTTTATTGTGTAATTCCTTGATAATACACATAAGTTGACGATTGAATACATTTTTCTATCTTCACTTTGGTTGGTTTGTGTTGTCTTGGTCTTGACCTCACGAGAGCATCGAAGTGAAGTGGGAGAAATAGAGACCCTAGGAAGCGATACAAAGGTATGTCCCTTGTTCCTCCTTACTAGCTCATTCAATGGTCATAACTTAGGGAAAGAGTCATGTCCTGTCCTATTTTGTTCTGGATCCAGGTGGATCTAGGGAGATTTTTTAGTGTCTGCACCTACCAATTAGTCCGATAACAAAATTGGCGACTCCAATGGGGATGCAACCCATTTTTTAGTGTTTTTTGGTGTTTTTCCTTGGCCATTTGCTCTTGCCTTACCTTTCTTCATTTCTATCAATTTCTGAGTCTTCAGGACACCCTGATAGACTCTCTGGGTCAAGAAGTCCCTTCAAAATGTTTGTCTTTTTTCCAGAATTTTGCCTAGTTTCAGGCCTTCTCTCACTGAACCCCACAGTGGCCTACGAGAATAACTTGAGTTCGCACTCTGCCTTTCAGTCCAGTGCAAGGTTCTCACACCCTACTTGAAGCCAGCCTACGAGAATACTTCATTCTCGCACTGTGCATTACTGATAGCCTAGGAACCCTTTTTTTAAAAATTTTGATTTAAGGTTTTTGCATGTTCAAATGCCCAGATCAGTATAGGTGTCTGAAAATAAAATCTTGGACCTCTGGTAGATGTTTTCTTGACTTCAGATTTTGTGCATGATCAGTCTTTGGAAATCAAAGGCTCTTCTTGTCCATCTTTTTCTCAACTCTCATCTCTTGACTTGTCTTAGCAAAGATATAATCTATGATCCTAGGATGTAAGTACTTGTTTGGTTAGGAATCGGTGATCGGTTTGAAATTTGGGATTGTTTGTCTTTCTCATTTGCTCATTATTTGGAAAATCATTGTTCTCATGCAATTGAAAAGACTAGTCTTGCTTGCTTGTCATTTTTTTCTCCATTGAAAGATTGGTTTGGGTTTTACTTATTGATCATTCGTTAGTTTTTGGTTTTCCTTGCTTTCACCACCAGGGTGCAGATCTTTTTGAAAAGCAAAAAACATTTTTCTTTTTAAAATCATTTTCGTTTTGAAAATATTGAAAATCAATTGTTGAAATTGTTGAAAGAGAACAAATAGAGAATTGCCATTATCATGTGATTTGTTGAAGATTGCATTTTAAAGAAGATTGCATATCATAGTTCAAGATTGTTTCGGAAAACTTCTCTTTCCCTCCCGTACATAGAATTCATCGAATGAAAATTGATATATTTCATTCCTATCTATGCATTGTTGGGTCAGAGTCTCACATAACATCGATTTCACTTATGTTTCCTTTGAGTAACAACAACCCTTAAATAATATTGCACAATTTTAAAATTTAACTAGTAACTCCTTTCTAGGACTCTATTACACCAACAATTAGCTAGGATAGTGCTTTGGAATAGGCAGAGAGATACACTCTCCAAAGCACAAAACACACAATAGCATCTTGTGTTAAGAAGT
The DNA here is from genome assembly GCA_000966675.3 of Picea glauca. Classification (NCBI taxonomy): domain Eukaryota; kingdom Viridiplantae; phylum Streptophyta; class Pinopsida; order Pinales; family Pinaceae; genus Picea; species Picea glauca. Next base: position 22,407 of record JZKD02S0768674.1, read on the forward strand.
GTCAAATTCCATTTACAACATTTTGTCCTGGGAAGCCCTTCTCACACAAGGGTCAAACACGAGGATACATTGATATCGATAGAGTTACTCACCCTGCTTCGTTGATATCGGTGTAGAGACTGCATGTATTACGAGGTTCACTTGGAGGTATACCCACAATGATGAGTGGAAGCCTATCGAGTTGATTTCAGGCTAGATACCTGTTGACGGGCGAAACAGTCCATCCGTCAACCGGGAGAGTGGAACCGGTCCGGGGTTGTCTAAATAACCCAAGCCATTTGGTATGGACCACCCTGACGAGTTTAATGGCTCCGTTGGCCGCTCTGAGGTCTCGTAAGGAAACCAAAGAGA
>JZKD02S0768674.1:29809-65514 GCA_000966675.3 Picea glauca
AAAAGGTTGTTTCACTTTCAACAATAGAGGCAGAGTATGTTGCTACTACAGAGGCTAGTAAAGAGATGATTTGGTTACAGAGGTTTATGGAGGAATTGGGAAAGAAGCAGGAGAATAGCAGCTTGTACTGTGATAGTCAGAGTTCCATTCACCTTGCAAAGAACTCAGCCTTCCATTCGAAGACTAAGCATAAACAGTTGAGGTACCACTTCATACTATCCACCTTGGAAGATGGACATTTGAAGTTGGAAAAGATACACACTAGCCAGAATCCTGCAGACATGTTAACAAAGGGAGTAACCAGGGAGAAACTGAGTTCCTGTTCAGTTTCAGTTGGTATTCAAGAATGAAGATGAAGATGAGAAATTTTCTAGGTCCAAGAAGGTTCAGAGTCCAGCATATACAACAGCGGTGGAGTTGTTGAGATCAGTCTCCAAGTGGGAGATTGTTGGTTGTGGAGCCTGATTATCTTCCTGATTCATAGGTCCTTGCTTTCAGCCGTGTTTACACCCCATGAAGTATTTACACCCCATAAGTATGTACACTCTTCCATGCGGGGAGTGCAGAGGGGGGGTGCCCCCTCTGTGGGGTCTAGGGGGCTATCCCCCTGGTTGGGGAGTCTGGGGGCAAGCAGGGGTTCGGGGGCAAAGCCTCAGAAGGAAAAATTACCTTGTAAATGTATATTTTAATTTCATTGTAAATCTGGACCGTTCATTATAAGTTCATAGATCTAACGGTAGAGATTATGTTAGGTTTTTTTTCCCTAGAAGGCAACCCTCTTTTATGAGGGAAATGTATTTCATCTATGGTTGATGGTGAATATTGTATTCTGAGAGAGGAGACTATGAGAGAAAGAAGAGGAAGTTATAGTTGGTTTTGTTGTAGGTTGTATCCCTTCATTTGTTGGATAATAATAAAGGAAGGAAGTGGCAATTTCTTTAGTTTGACGTAGCCCACATTGGGTGAACCACGTAAATCTGTGTCTCTCTTGTATTGTGTATCTTTTGTGTTTTGTTTTCCGCATTTTTTTTATTTTATTTCTCCGCGGTCCTGTTTTTCTAAAAATGATCACTACACGAAGGATTTTCCATGACTCACCAAGGTTACTAAGTTCCTTCAAGGGGCCCCGAAACCACCCACTCTGGCCATTTTGTCCCAACCCTTCCCCCCTCAACAACAGGCCCAATTGGTCATTCATGACCAACCATCCCCTTCCACTACATCTTATGTATTAATGTGTATTGGCAATTCAAAGAAGAATGACATTGCACTCACCACTCGAGCCAAAGATTATTCTCCCTCTAAAGAGAAGGTTGATGATCTACCTCCTTCATTGGTACAACCCTCTCCTGTGACACCACCTACCAACGTTCCTCTTCATCTCGAAAAACTGAGCCTTGACATAGTTCTTCAACCCCCTCCAAAGGGCATCATTCAAAAATTGGATTTCAATCCTCATGATCATGCTACCCAGAACTACATCATTGTTGAAGATTTGGCCCAAGCACCTTTTACGATGTCAGCCCTCGAAGTCCTTCAAAGTTGTCCTACACAACGAAAGGCACTGTTGAAAGCTATCAATGGAATCAACCCAATGGACACGAATTTAATAATTTTTGACTTGGAAGATCACATTCCAAGGTTACCCCCTCAACTTGCGTTCCAAATCCAAGTGATTGTCTCTGACAAAACATTTGTAGAACCGTCATCGATGAGGGCGCCTCGACGTGTGTCATGTCTGTTACCTACTAGAAAGCCATCGGCTCTCCCTCTTTGACTGAACCCCATAACACCCTCAAATCCTTCAATGGCTCCGGTTTTAAGCCCTACGACATCCTTCCTTCATTGTCGATCACGCTAGAAGGCAAAATGGTCCAAGTCGAAGTGGAAGTCTTTGACGCTCCTCTCGATTACAATCTTCTAGTTGGCCGTAGCTGTATCGATTCCATGCATGCAATTGTGTCGACTCTTTTTCATGTGGTACATTTCCCACATCAAGGAAAGGTCATTACCATCGACCAATTGGCCTTCTTCAACTCGGATACGCGTACTGGGAACATATCATTTATTGCTAAAACCCCATCGGGTTACGAGAACGTCGGTGTAGGTCTTCTCAAAGACTCTTCATTGATGGGTACTTTCCCCATTCCACCACCCAATGTTCCACACTTGTCTGTCACTTCAATAAACATGATCTCCACCTCAATTCACGGAACCCTTGTATTTCACAACCCATGGATGGTACCTGACCCCGGTGATCATCTTTGTTACGGTGACGCAATGCCTTTGAGTCTGGTCGAATCTTCTTATCAGGCCATTCAATCGGTAACCCCCTCTACCTTATCTCTTGGTGAATTATCTCCAAATCCTTTCCGCGTCATTTTTCCCATGGATGATATGATTATGTTTATCATGGAAGACACCCCTTGGAATGATGGACATCACCGTTCCATCCTCTTCCTAGAACAACGCACCATTGAGAGCTACCAGTGGATCTCGACCCCGTCGACCGTTGTCATCATTTCAACCATTCCTAAGTCCACACACGATGTGTTTTCTAAAGGGAACTTAAGCACTATTTCATCCACTATTCCCCTCAACATATCCATCAAACCTGGAATTGTCGAAAATGTGCATATCGGAGCTTCGTGTTTCCCTGATGACATTGTCACCTACAAGTCACTTTTCAAATAATTTTGTGATGTCTTCACTTGGAGCTACAAAGAAATTTCAGGTATCGACCCCGACATTGTGATACATGAGATCAAGACATACCCAGATGCTAAACCTGTCCGAAAACGCCTTCGTCCAATTCACCCACGTAAAGCGGTCGCTATTAAGCTTGAAGTCGAGAAACTTCTCAAAGGCAGCTTTATTTACCCAGTGGCCTTCACTGACTGGGTTTCCAACCTCATCCCGATCAACAATAAATAAGGCACAATTTGTTTATGCGTCGATTATAGGGATATTAACAAAGCTTGTCCCAAAGACCAACTTTCCTACCCCCTTCGTCGATTAGATTTTCAATGATTGCGCCGGAAGTGAAATCTTCTCTCTGATGGATGGTTTCTCCGGGTATAATCAAATCAATATTGTTCCTGAAGATCAACACAAAACCACTTTCATTTTTACTTGGGGCACTTTCACCTATCGGAAACTTCCTTTCGGTCTCAAGAACGCTAGCGCCACTTTTCATCGTGCTATGTCTTATGCTTTCCATGATATCAAGCACATCGTGCAACCATATCTTGACGACTTACCCGCTCATTCCATGCACCGAGTCAATCATCCAATCCACCTCTGAGTCATTTTCATCCACTGTCGATTTTACCATATACGCTTGAATCCTCACAAGTGAATTTTTTGTGTAGAATCCAGCCGACTTCTAGGATTTATTGTTTTGCATCAAGGGATCAGGGTAGATCCTTTAAAGGTCAAGGTGATTCTTAATATCCCTCCTCCTTCTACACTTTGCCAGTTACAAATTTTGCAAGGGAAAGCAAACTTTCTTCGTCACTTCATCCCGAACTACGCTGAGATAACTCGTGGATTTACGCGACTACTCAAAAAGGGGTCTGAGTTCGTATGGGATACCATCACAAATAAAGCCTTCGAAGCTTTGAAATTTTTCCTGACACGTGCTCCGCTTATCTTCCCCCCCTATTACAGTCACGATTATTTCCTCTACCTCGCAGCCTCAGATTACACCATTGATATGGTTCTCATCCAAGAGGATGATTCTCATGATGAACATGTTATTTATTACTTGATTCGAAGTCTAACGCCTACCGAAACCAAGTATTTACATGTCAAAAAACTGACCTTGGCAGTCGTCCAAGCAGTTCAACGTTTCCGGCACTATATCCTCTCTCACAAGACTACGGTGATTTCTAACTGCAACCCTATGCAACACATTCTCACGCGTCAATTGCTAGGGGGAAAATACTCCAAATGGATAGTTATACTCCAAGAGTTTGACTTGAAATTCGAATGAGCTAAGTCCAAGAATTCCTTAGTGTTTTTCGAGTTGATATGCGACTTTCCCTACTCTGAAACCGAAAATGTAGTAGTCGATTCATTACCTGGTGAATTGCTTTTCCTAATTAGTTCCGATGATCTTTGGTATGGCGATATCATCATATATCTCCAAACCCATACTTTCCAGCCAAATTTGTCCAATACTGACTGGCGTCGAATATGCTACCAAGCTCGTCAATATATTATCCTCAGGGATACTCTTTATCATCATGGGATTGGCTCAGTTTTTCGATGCTACCTCATGTTCGACGAAGCCGAGAAAGCCTTAAATGACTTCCATTCTAGAGCCTATGATGGTCATATGTTCGGGTATGCTACTGCCCAGAAGATCTTACGAGCAGGGTATTTTTGGCCTTCTTTATTTAATGATTCCATAATCACCATCCAAAAATGCCACACTTGCCAGACCTATAATCATAAGATATGGTCACATCCCGCTCCTCTTCACCCTATGGTCTCCATTGGTCCCTTTGCAAAATGGGGCATCGATTTCATGACATGTCACCCCCACTCGGTCGGGGGGCATGGATACATTATTGTAGCCATAGATTATTTTACAAAATGGGCAGGGGCAATGTCGACATTTGACAATACTGGAAAGACCGCATCTTTATTCATTTTCAACCACATCATAGCTCATTTTGGTGTTCCCAAGGCTATTTTCATTGATCACGATAGCCACTTTAGAAACTTCATGATGTCCGAAGTCACTAAAAATTTGGGTCTTCGCCATGAAAACTCAACGCCCTATTACCCACAAGCCAACGGCCAAGTCGAAGTGATTAATAAAGTTCTCATAACTATGCTTCAACGAATGATAGGGATTCACAGAACAAGTTGGAACACAATGTTGTTTTCATCATTGTGGGCTTACAGGACATCCGTTAAGTCCGCTACTGCGTTTACACCTTTTCGATTAGTCTATGGTTTAGAATCCATTCTCCCGATTGAATGCGAGATACCCTCTTTAAAACTAGTCATCGAACTCCTACCGAACACTTCTACAGAAGAAGAACGTCTGTTATATCTCATGCGATTAGAAGAAACTCGATGCGACACTACCCTAGTCATAGAAGCCCATAAGAAACGTGTCAAGGCCCAATACAAAAAACATGTCAAGCCTCGTTTTTTCTCCGAAGGATATCTTGTTCTCCTCTACGAACAAGATCGAGATATGCTAGGAGCTGGAAAATTCGAAGCCATGTGGCAAGATCCTTATATCGTTAGACGAGTTTTGGAGAAAGGAGCTTATGAGTTAGTATATTACGATGGTATCCCTTTGAGTTAACCCAGAAATGGGTTGTACTTAAAGAAGTACTATGCATAAGATCACCTATGCACAAGTACTTGTATTTTATTGTATCATACTTCTTGTGTGTTACTGTAGTTTGTTTTTCATTATCTGGTCTCTGCCCTTATATGACGTTGTGTTTGATTTCTAGATGTCGAATTCTTCACTACCCCACATTGGCTTCGCTAATGGCGCTAGCCGTAGTACTCATAACCTTGATTTTGTTGCATGGGCAATTTATGCCCCTACAAATGAACTTGTCACTCTACGAGGTGTGTGCCTCGGTCATGCGACCAACAATATTGCAGAGTATAGTGCTATCATCGAATTATTGATTGATGCTATCTTGCTCGGTATCCGTCACTTGGTTTTACGAATCAATTCGCAACTCGTAGTACTACAGTTAAGTAATGTCTATGTTATTCGAAGTCCTACTTCGTTATGGGTGTATTTGCAAATTCGCCTCTTGGAACGTTATTTTTATTATATTGAGTATCAGCATATTCCTAGATGTCTAAATACATTAACTGATGCATTAGATAACTATGTATTAGACATACATTTGGGTCATTTATAAATCAATCACATCATAAGTATCACACAACACAAGATAAACCAGTAGAAGCCATATGTATATATAACGACCAAAAAGTTTTTTACAAAAAAGTTCTGTCCAAGGAGAAAAATTTCAAAATCTGAAGCTCATAGCTTCTACAAAGTGACATCATGGATGACATTCATGGTAACACACGACTTCCCGGGAAACCCTACGAAGCAGTCAGCCAATAGACTCTGACACCCCCACTGTATGACGTTGATAACGTCGTGGAACCTCTCCAAGAGGCATGTCTGGAATGTCTACAGTCAAACCCTCTAAGTTTTGTTCCACTGCTTCATAATCTTCAGCGTCCCATCGTGGCACCGGAGCCACCTCTCCTCGTCGTTGAATAGGATAAGTACCCGAAGGTCGATAAGGCCCCATGTCTGTGTCATCAAAAAAGAATTTTTGTAATTAGACCTTGGACAAACATAAAAACATTTGCATATGATAAAATTCACAAAAACATTTAAAAAGTGAAAAATGTGTACTTCTTACCAAGATCTCCCCACTGAGCACCCTCGGACAGGGCCAAGTCCGGATCTCCTCTAAATTCCAACCCGGCATAGGCATAATCATTGACCATCAGCATCTATTGTCGCAACTAGTCAAAGAAGGAATCATTGTATTTGATGATTGGTCTAGCTACATGCCTAGCCATGAGGTTACACCACCTTATCATTCTCGGATGATCTAGAGCTCGTAAACCCCACTCAACCTGCAACCTCAACAAGGGAACCCTCTCAAGAAAGAAGGACACCAACAAAGACCCATACCTGAATTGCTCCAGGTCGCCTCTCCTGCATTTGGTCAAATGCCTCTTCACGCTACGAAGGACTGCGTCTGCCCAGTTAAAGACTCGAGGCTTAGTACACTCTATGGCATACTGAAAGTAGCTCTGGAGATCCATGTGAGGAGAAGTGCTCCCAGTCATATGAGCAATGGTGAACAAAATAGTGTGAAGGGTCAAATCCTGCACCCCCCAAATGGCCACTTTTCCCTTGCTCATTTCCGACTCTGGAACACAGTAAAAATGGCAGTATTCATTCATAGGCAGCCCACCACCTCTGCTACCAGTCAAGCTAGCATGGTACCCACGCCATAATAGTCTTGTCAAGAAGTAAACATCTTCGATATCCAAGGACAATGTGTGGACCCCTACGTGGAATACTTGATGGTCCACGTCCCACATATGCATGAGGTACTCCAATAGCCTGACTTGGGCCCTCATACTCGGGATATGAAATAATTTTAGGAGACCACAGTCTCGCAAAGAAGCTACGGTGCCCGGGTTATTCCCGGCAATAGCATCATCTTCTTCATGCTCTCTTTCACACCATTCCAGAATCATGGTGATAGCCAAATGCCTGCATAAGACACATAAGAAGAAGGTCAGCAACTCTCTTCAAGACTTGGTATCTTTTTCATTGAGCAAACTTTAAAGAAATTTTTCACTTTGCGGTTCTCGCAGGTGCCCTTTAGGCACAGTGTGAGGTTATTGCAGATTCCTTTGGGGCCACCTGCGAGAATGATGCATTCTCGCAGGTCCCATGTGGCTGGCCTGTGAGAATGGCTGAGCGCAAATTTAACCCCTAAAACAAGCTCAAAAACTTGAATTTTACCAATGAAAATGAAAAATTGAACCATGAAAAGATAGAAGACAAGGATCTTACCTCACTGCCGGAGACGGTTCGTCAAATGGATGCTCATACCTTCTGCAATCAAGCACTGAAATTCAAGGGCAAAAGAGGGGTTTGGGGGCTAAAATATTGGCAAAGTTACAATGACTATGGTAAAAAGAACTTTCACCCCCTTATATTTACTTTTACCATTTTTATTGGTTTTTTATAATTGTTTTATTTATTAAACCTAATGCCTAATACCCTTATGAGTGTGACTTTTGCAGATGTAACGACTTCGGTGTTCATACATAGGGATACAGATATTTTTTCTCTTTTTCATAGCATGTTTGAATTGTTTTTATGGTTTTTACACAAAACCTCAGGCTTGGTCTTTATCCGTTCTCACGCTCGAAAATATCTAAGAATGCGATCGAGCATACTTTTATCACTTTTTCAGGCTCAATAAGGTTATATGAAAAAGGAACCCTCTGGAGTCATCTTTAAGCTCTTTTCAAACTCTCTAAACATGAAAAGATCGTCGAGCAACCTTGCTATTTTCACGCTCGTTAAAGTATTTGAAGAAAGCGTCTGTTGGGCGATAATTTATCTCTTTTTCGGTCTCATCAGACTATTCTATGAAAAAGGAACTGAGAGAGTTCTCTTTTAAGTGTATTTCCAGACTCTATAATCACGAAAAACCTTCGAGTTTTCTATCTTTGGACTCGTTAAACAAACATCGAAAGACCCGTAATGGGACCGAACCACTCCTTCCTAGGGTTCATTAAACATACTCAGAAGGACTCATCTGAAGGATTAGCTTACATCAACAAGCATATGTTATCCTCTTCAAGCTTGTGTAAAAATAAAGAAGTACTCACCAGAAATGGTGGGGAAAAAATTTGGGAAAGGGATATGTTTTTGTATTCATATTATTGGCAGTAAGTGTTTCTCTTGAACATGACACCCCCCTATTCATTATCGGAAGCTAGTTTGGGAAATCCATTTGTCTCTCATTTGATTTGCTACAAGGTCATATCCTGGGTCGTCTCTGAGTCAATGCTGCCAAATCATTGGTCGTATCATTCATATGTTCAAGAGAAGTTCATCTGAAACCTCCATCAAGTCGGCCATCTGCAGTTGTCCATTCTCTCTATGTCGGCCTTCCCTGTGTCAGTTCAACTTACATCATACTCTGTTCCACCTTCAAAATTTGTTACTCATTTCATGTCATTGATGGGGGATACATCAAGGCCCTCCTATGATGAGTTTTGTTCCATCGACTCTAGCTCATTATCCAGAAACAAGACTTAGAAATTCTTTGGTACCTTGGAACTTTCATGCCTCAATGGCAGGTTTCCTCGCTTTCGACGATGGGTTTTCATCATTGACCCTTGATCGGGAGATTTCGTCGTATGTTCGACCTCAACTCATTTATTCACATTTGGTGGATTGTGCTAGTCTACCTTGGGAGTCATTGACATTAATGGTGATTTACCTCGCACTTGTTAACGATTTCATCAATGACCAGTAATAAAGTGGTTTCTACCATGTTTGACTTCAACACATGTAATCACATGGTTAGATTCATACTTTCAGGTGACGAGACTGAAGACCCTGGGTCTCATCACTTTGATCCAGGTTACGATGGAGTATGTATAATTTTCTGACACATAGATCCACTTTGTATGTCTCGTGGCTATGTCATCTTAATTTGAATTTTCTTGCATGGATCCACAGTGTATTCTTGGTGGCTATGCGATATTTTGATGGCATGGATCCACAGTGTATGATGGGTGGACATGACCTATGTTTATAGTGTCATCTTTCCATGATTTGAGTATGGGAATGCCTTCCTCAGAACTAGTATGATATTATGCAAGAAGCCTGGTTTTTTGCAAGTTTCTGATTAGGTGCGCTCCTAGTTTCCGACACACACACGCAGTTTACAAAGTATTTTGGTTGTCACTGATTCTGGCGTCATACTTTGGGGGGAATTACACATGATTTTGGTCATCTTGGTGATGAATTAACAATGGTGTACTTAGGCTCCCAACAAGAACTTTCTCCTTAGAAAAGTGGCATTTATCTCCTTCCAGAAAACATATTTTCAAAGTGAGTTTGCAGGCTGCTTATAGCCTAGGGTGTGAGAATGACCCATTCTCGCAGGACACCTTTAGCTAGGGTGCGAACTTCTCGCACTGTGCTCTATACTTAGGGTGTGAACTTGTTTTCAAGCTTGGAAAAGGGAAGAAGTCTCGAGGTTTCTAGAAGGGAATCTTCTAGAAAATGGGTTGGAATTCGAATGGTTATCATTTTACTGGTTTCCCTGATTTGGTGGGATCATTCTCATCCATGTAACCATCTCATCCTCTCCTATATATTGATAGGATTCTCATGGAAAAGGTTAAGCAAGATTAATTGAAGAATTAGTGAAGGAATTGTGTGAAGAGCCCTGCTTGAATAGAAGCTTGGAGACTCTAATAGGTCTATCAAGAGGAATTGGATCTTCTTCATACAAGGACAGAGCAAGTGTGTGTGTTGGAACCAAGAGTCACTGAAAGGAATCTTGTGACATCAAGGCGATCAGGTTGTATCTTCTACTTTCGATTAATATGATATGGTGGCATGTCCTTTTCCCATAAATTCATTCTTATTTTATTGTGTAATTCCTTGATCATACACATAAGTTGACGATTGAATACATTTTGCTATATTCACTTTGGTTGGTTTGTATTGTCTTGGTCTTGACCTCATGAGAGAATCAGAGTGAAGTGGGAGCAACAGAGACCCTAGGAAGCGATACAAAGGTATGTCCCTTGTTCCTCCTTACTAGCTAATTCAATGGTCATAACTTAGGGAAAGATTCATGTCCTGTCTTGTTTTGTTCTAGATCCAAGTGGATCTAGGGAGATCTGTTAGTGTCTGCACCTACTGATTAGTCTGATAACAAGAGTGTTATCTTTGAAGTGTGAAAACAGAGTATTGGTTTTTATATGGTTCTCTTGATTGAACTATACTCATCATACATAGGAACCTATCTGTTATCGACACATATAGTGCATCAACTCTTTTGATTACGAATCCTGATTGATAATTTATGTTTGGTAATATATTATGAAAATAATTGCACCAACATTTTGGCGTCATTGTCGGGGAGTTGTAAATGGTAATCGGTAGTATTTGAATCAGATTTATTTAATGGTTTTGGATTGGTTTTATGGATGACCTAAGGGAAGAGAGAAGATGGCAATATGTACGGGAAGAGCCCACACATCCACTTTGGTGGGGTTGCTCTAAATTTAGGTTGTCCTCTCTTATTTTAATGCAAGTTTGTTTTTCCTTATTTTATGAAAAATTGTGCTTTCATGATGAGCTAACTTGTGCGAACAAATAACCTGGTGACAGCAGGGTTCTAGTAACACAAGGAGTTCAAGTTTGGTGTGTTTTTCTTTTGCAAATAGTTTTAAAATTTAGATATTTAATGATAAATCATGTTTGGGGTGTTGTAAGAACCCCCCGAGTACTAATCTGTGTTGCGAAATAGGTATCATCAACCAACTAGAGTAATTCAAGGATGATCAAGAGCTTGAAGAATGTTCCTCGAAGAACTTTCTTGCATTTTGGCAGTAGCTAGGATATCCACCATAATCTATTTGTCTCTCCACAGGAAGATTTGGAAGTCCCGTCGGATTCCTCTTGTCAATTTGTTGAGGAGAATAAAGAATCATGGATAGAATTCAATGGAGAGAAACCAATGGAACTTGAGATTGAGGAGTCCTTAGAATTCCTCTCAACAAATCATGTATGTACTCCAAATACCAATCATCTTGAAGAGGATAATATGCATAGCATGGTAGAGGAGGACATTCAGTGTGACCTAAACAAAGAAGAGAAACAAGAAGATAGTGATCCTATTGAAATATCATTTCAATTAGTTATTAGGTCACACCACTCTTATATTTTTCATTATTGCTTGATCTCATCATCAAAGCAACTAGTCCTTCATACTCAGGTATGCATTAAAATTTATCTTTTAAACCCGAGTATGGATATATTTCTAACCCTGTTACGCACATGGCTTCACTGGAAGTATTCCTATACTTGAAGGGCATTTTATTTTGTTTAATTAGAGTAGGATAGGTAAATAAATAAATAAATGTTGCACATAAGTACAATGCAACCTATCTTTCATACTTTTCATAAATGAGAATGTCAAAAGCTAATAAAGAAATTAGTTTAAGATCTTCTGTTCCTATAGTAGATTTCTTTTTAAAAGTTATGATGATTTTTTTTGGAATCTTATGAGAAGGGAATCTCTTCATCCTCCAAATGCACAAATAATACTTGAAGGGTTTCAAAAGAGGAGAAGGCATCCTTGTCAACAGAAGATAACACTTAAGGGACTGCTTCACGACCTATTTCTTCAAATTTCTTCTTTTTCCTTAAGTTGTTAAAAATGATGCATTTGTTCTTTATCATTACCTATCTATTTTAAGACCACCATTTTCACAAGGATGATTAGTTAAGTGATATTTTTAATAGCAGTTAAAATAGAATGTTAATTCTGAACTATTTTATTCATAGATAAAAATTCAACTTTTGACATTTTCCCTAAATTTTTTGTTTGTAAGCATGAATAAAAATCTAGTTTTAATTAGTTATATTGGTTTGTTTTTAGCAGATGTTCGCAACTCTTTGAGTAGCCTTTTTTAGAATCTCACATTCTTTTCATGAGGCCATAAAAAACCTTATGCATGGGGGAGTGGTTGTTGAAACCTTGATATTCTTTTGCAACTTTCGTCGGCGAGGCCAAATCAACATGTTCAGTGATGGGATTTGATAGTCATTTCTAGAATTTTGGTACCATTCTATTCTGGTACTACAGAATTGCGTTCATCCGATACTGCAAACAATGTTTGCCTCTACATTCATCTGATACTGATGGTCATCTTTTTGCTCATCCGGTACCAAAGGAGAAATTCTGCATTCATCTGGTACTGAACAACATTCCTATGCTCATCCAGCATTGATGGTCGCTTGTGTGCTCATCTGGTACCAAAGGAGGAGGTCTGCGTTATTCCATTACTGAACCACAACTCTACACTATTTTGGTACTGAACCACAACTCTGCATTATTCTGGTAATGAAGCACAACCCTGCGTCCATCTAGTACTCATGTGATTCGGTACTAGTAATAAGGTGTCGGTATCTCTAATCATATATTCAATTTTTGTTGCTCGATTTAAATGATTCAAGCAATAGGACGTATAAACTCAACATTTTTTCATTTTGCTAAGGAATTAGACTAATTATGATGTAAACATATGGTTACTCTCAATTATTGCACACTCCCTACCATGAAATTTTGCAAGCCCTCATACACATCTCCTCATATATTATCACTGAATTGCTTGGTGAAGTGGTTGTCGTCATGAATGAGAAAAAATCATCCATCATGTCACTCTATTTATGTCGCTTGCTTTGTTTTGGTATTGCTATGTTTTGGTACTATTTATTTTGGTACCGCAAAAATATGTTCTGATACCACTTACCAATCTGGTACTATTGCCAAGGTGATATGGTCTTTGTAATGTGCTTAACATCATTTTCACTTCAGGTAATTGGAGGTATGAGCTAATATCTTCATGTTCTTTCTATCAAGGATCATTTAAGTCTTGTGTTGAATTGTTTTTACTCTCATGTACATCTTCCTCCTACATTTCTACACTCAACCCTAAATGAATCATCCTTGCTATCCTTTAAGAAGATATTTCCACATTTAGCTCTATATGATAATGGGTGCACTTGTCTTATTACATCATCATTTTGAAGAAGTGATTGCTAATTGAAATATCCATTGAAAAGTGGTAACACCATTATGTCAAATACTAACCTAGTTGATTCAAACAAGTTTTTATCCAAGTTTATCTTTACAAGTTTTTCTTGGGAGGTATTAATGAAAACCTCATGTGGTGGACCGCCCTTGAAAAAACGCAATGCACTTTCATGAGAACCCTAATAGGATTAACTAGAGGGACCCCTTAGTCATTATCTGAGATGTTCCATTATACATTGAATAGCTGAGATTTAAGTTGAATGTTGATGATGTCACCCTTGGGATAATTGCAAACAATTAATTATGTGCCTAATAAACTCTAAAACACTCTCGTACCACCTGCCTTCCTTATACTCTAAAACTATCAATGAACAGTATACATTATTCTAAATATTTTGAGTAATATAATAAAAAGGAAGTATCAAGAAGTACAAGTAAACTTGTCGGGGTACTGAATAGGTCTGTTGGTAGCGGGGCCATGCTTGTATGGTACTAAGGTAAACCCGTCAGGGTACTGAATAGGCATGCTAGTAGTGGGGCTATGTGGGGTAAAGGGAGTTGAAAAACATAAAGTGGCACACCTAAAACTGAACAAAAACCCTTGGGTCTCATTCTGAAGCAATCATTATTGAATCAAGGCCGGGAAATGACCCTTATGTCTCTCGGATGATGTTCTTAAGAACCTTCAAGTATCCACTTTAGATTTCTATCTTTAAAAATAAGTAGTTTTGCATGAGAAGTGGGACCCTCAGTATGTGTAATTCACCTTACCCTCAATAAGAAGAGCATCATCTCTAAAAACTTGGATCAGAAACGAGTTAATCATCTTGGGATGTATTCCTTTATGTGTTCCTCTCTTCAAATGAGATCTAAACTATGCTTACATCACTTTTGTTTTAAAGTTAATCTAGCCATGGGGGCCTATTAGTCAAATTCATTATGAAAACTCTTGGCCATTATCCTATAATTGTATTAGAGTCACATCCATCCCTTTCTCCTAACTTTGATCGAAAACAGATTGGATAAGACTTAACGTCAAATCACTAACATATATAATCTATTACTCATGACTCCACTTTGTCACGATAACTAATTTTCCATGAGTAAGAATGTGAAGCATAAGCCAGGAAGTTAATATTGTTTAATAGGAACTTAGGAGCTGAAGAAGGATGAAACTTCACGGAATGCTTGATCAAGTAAGGAGTACCATCAACTATGAAATTTTGAAGATCATTGTTGAATGAGAACATGCAATGAATTAAGAATGGGGGAATGTTGAGTCTCCATTTTGACACTTTTAATTCCCTATATTACTCCCTATCTGAGCCTATTTTACATATGTCATGTGTATCTAATTGATTGTTTCCTTCATAAATACACTTGATGACCTTGTTCACGTGCATAAGAGGTAACTTATGATTAAAGCATGATTTGTTTAGTTTTATTGAGCTAATTCAATTAAATTCTTGATTATGAATGATACTAATAACTTTGACTCTTAAGCAGCATGATCTGGTACCCAGTCTATTCCGGTACCAAGGCTCCACCTATTCTAGTACTAGACATAATTCAAAATTTTCAAATGTTTCTAGAAGAAAATTGGACTCGTGGGTTTTATCCAGAGAAATGTTTTCATGTGGACATGTGAGTCATAATTCACCCAGCTCGCACATGTGGACCTCTATCTCAGGGGGAATGATTATGCCAAAATTAGCAAAAAAACTCAAACTACCAACTTGCACCTCGATTTCCATGCATATGGTATCAGATCTAGAAATTCTAATACATGGGTATTGTCCGGAATATGAAAAATTGAATAGAGTGTGAGATGTTTTGAAAAAATAGAATTGGATTGGGAGATATGGGTGGGGGAATAACTTGAATCTACCCAAATTGTTAAAAAACACAGATTTTTGGGATTTATCCTAAAATTGTAAAAATTGTTTTCTTATCTTGGGGGATTCGATTTCATCCATTCCTCCATGGATTTTATGTATAAATAAGACCTCATAGGTCTGAGTAGAGAGGAATTATTATGATGTAATATTGGTTCTTGAAGGAAGAGGAATTGTTATGTTGTAGGGTTGATTCTTGAAGACTGTGGATTGTACCTTTGCTTTTCTCAAGTAATGATATAAAATGTAGTTCATGGAATTGATGCATGTTATCAGACCTTTCGTTCTGTAAGTTTCTTTTAAAGATACCTTTTTGGTACGGCAAGGGCCCACCGACCCAACCAAGGTAATCTTCTTTGTATTTACTATATATATATAATTCTAGTTTGTGTATGGATGAAATCATTTTTGTTTTGATCATAAACATCTAACTTTATTTATGTTTTGCTTCAGTAAACATTTGACAAAATAAAACAAATATGAGTGGAAATTGTTAGTGAGTAAGTGAGCATTTTTTTAGTGCAATATAGATTTCTAGAGTGTAATATGGATTCATGAGTGCAACATAGATTCCTAAGTGAATATTTGATATCCTTGTATGTGTGTGTAGACAATCATTTGATAGATTTAATGTTGTAGTGTTGTTTCTATCTTTCAAATCTAGGGATAATCAAGACCTCCATATCTCACCCTACATGTGCCTAAAGTGGAGTGTCTTCCTTCACATGTGATTTCCTTTAGCATTGATTGATGTTTTCATTTGAGAATATGCATAGTATTGGTTGTTTTAATTTCTTTAGGGAACAAGATATGATTTCATCTCTTCATTTCATGAGCCATCAATGAACAGGTCCATCACTTAAGCAAGAGTCTTTTCAATTGAGTATTTGTCTGAGAGTTTTGTTATTAGTTTTAATCTTATGTTTTGAAGTTGTGTGAAGAATGTTATCATTGAAGTGTGCCCATATTTTCTTGCTAGTTGTTGTTAAGAGTAGCATATACATATAACTAATTCAAAGTCCATCTTTCCACTTCATGATCTTGTAAATGGGCAGGGCATTATCTGAGCAAAATCTTTTGAGTGCATGATTGCAAGTTTTTCTTTCTAATTTATGAATTGTGTGAAGAGTGTTATCTTTGAAGTGTGAAAATAGAGTATTGGCTTTTATATTGTTTTCTTGATTGAACTATACTCATCAGACATAGGAACCTATCTGTTATCATCACATATAGTGCATCAACTCTTTTGATTACAAATCCCGGTTGATAATTTATGTTTGGTAATATATTATGCAAATATTTGTCACCTGATTTCCTCATTTTCCATCAACGAGCGACGATAGACTGGTCCATTAGGTAGAGGTGCACCGAGGGTCATATCAATTGGAGGCTTGAATTGGAAATGTGTCGGTACCCATGTAGGTGAGGAGAATATGTCTTTGTATTCTTCCACAATCCCGTCCACTTGCTTCTGCTGCAAAGAGAGGCTCTGCATAGAGGCCACAAATGTGGTGGTGACCTTCTACTTAATGTGAGCACGGATCACAAAAAAGACAAACTTCCCATTCAGTGAGATGACCTTACTGCATTGCGTAGCAGATATTAAAGAAATAATAGTATGTGACGCTACCTCTGGTATCATGTACAATTGTCTACCCAAAGTAATAATAACATTGTGGGGTCTAAACTCATACACAACATGATGATTCCAAAAATATGGTTGTCCTAAAATAACATCACAAACATCAAGGGGATAAATATAACATAGTACCTCATCTTTGAAAGGCTTTATGCCCTAGGGAAGATGACATTGTCGGCTGACACAGAGATCTCTTCCTTGGAGAATCTAGTCAATGGTGTAGGGTTGCAGGTGTGGTGTCATTGGTAGGTCCAGCTGCTTGATGACCTCTACTAAAATCAAGTTCTTCTGACTCTTGCTATCGATAATGAAATGAAGCAAATCCCCCTTTACCCACATATGCGAGTGAAAGAGTCGTTCTCCTTCCTCTAGTTCTTCTAGTTCGTTTGGTCAAACGTTGGTGGTACAATCAATAATCTACTTCCCTCCTTCAGGATTTGATTAAGAATCAGAATCGACCTTTGACTCTGAAGCCTTCATGTTGACCATGAGTGACTGCTTGGAAAGGAATTCTTTAGTGTTGTTCCAAGGGACTTTATGGTACTCACACCATTTTCCATTGTCCTTATTCGTCTTCGCATTTCCCTTCTTGTGTTGTGGCTTGGATTGGTTGTCATGAGGGCGACTGTCTCGACTTGGTACTTTTCTATGTGGTTTGGGGATACCTTTTCCCTACTTCAGATGTGAGGGGCTTACAGATCCAAAATCTCACTTTTCTTCTTAAATTTCTACTTGATCTTGACCGCATATCTATAAGCCATACAGTGAGATGATGTCCAGAAATTCCATTTTTATTTGAATGTATCTATGCAAACAACTGCAGTATCTGAGAACCAAATGACACTCAGAGAATTTGGTACCCAATTTTTTTCACAGGGTATGGAAAATATTGGTGAAATATGGTACTGTTTGGTCCCTTTCTTGACATAGGGTGGTCCATCTGGTGAAAAAGTGATCCTTTCCCTATCAGAAAATTTGTGGACCGAAAAAAACCCTTCGAGAAGATTCAACCATTTATCTACAAAATTCCCATCTTTCAGTCCTTCAAATAATGGGATATCAAAATTTACCTGTACATTGAAGGGGCTTGCATGGTCGCTTGATCAAGATGCCTCTCCTATGGGAAGTCGTCGAAGGATCTGTGCAAATTTTTCCATCATTTTGTTCCTTTGTCGTGTGAGGGATTCCTTGAGCAACATTTTAATAGGATCTCCTACTCCATCATATTTCTTTTCATCCCCCATGGGTTGTTTTCAGGCTCAGTGCGACCGATATTTCAATGGATCGATTTGTTTGAGTCCCAAATTTTTGTACCCAGATCTTTTTGGGGACATGCACGAAGAAAAATAAATGAAGAGAAGACCGCTTTGATACCACTGATCTGGATTTAAGAGTGGAATGAAATAATTAATAGACTGAATACAATAAACACAGAGATATGAAGAATAAGACAAATATCCAGTGAACAATATCTTCTATTGAATAATGAAATAGGCTAAAATTGTAAAACTGTAGAACTGAAGAACTTGCTCGAATGGTGGTAACTATCTCTAATAAGAGATGTGGCTGCTACGCACATTTGTCGGAGCATAAAATGGATTACAATGACGCTCTAGAGGCCTTTTCATATTACTCATGAATGCTAAAACCCTAGACATCCAAAAACCTAACCCTAGAATGTGAAACGCCAAAAGTTATGTGGGCCCATATGCGTAATTTGGTACCTCAAATTCCCAAGGTTGTAATTGTTGCATGCAACCTTTGTTTTAGGTGTGTGATAGCCCGTTGGAAAGGTATTTCGGAGAACTACACATTTCACCATCAAAATCTAACTACGTCTGTTGTAGGAAAATCTCCCTATGGACAGCTAGATCGCCTCTAAGAGCTTGACCCTAACTCTAGACAAAAAATGCTTAACGTGGACACTGACGTCCTTTCAAATCTATCTAAGCTAACACTTGGGAAGGAAGGATAACAGAAGTACCTCTTTATCGACATTTGTCCCTGCATGCTCCTAGTTGCGCTTCAATCCTTTGCTTCTCGCTGGATCCTGTGGACAAAACAAGATACGACCACTTCCTACCCTTTTGATATTAGCTTGAAAACAGATCTATCAATTAATGATAAGTTCATGTGACATTATACACAAACTAGAAAGAAACAAGCCAAGCGTGTCATATTGATGAGAATAACGACAGTAGTACTTACAATCGTAGATGCGAATGCGACAGCTTCGTCGAGTCCTCTTCATCTAACCCTTGCCTGAAAGATCCACAACCTGGACAACAACAGCTTCACTGATCACTCTCCTTTGGTTGGCTGTGTGTTTTCTCCAAGATCATAAGTTTCATACTAGCAGTTCTTCCCCCTTTCCACCATCATAGAGCCTGCTTATATAGGTTAAGAGGAGCTTAACCTCTTGAGTTATCTTTAGAACAAGTTGGGAACTTCTTCCTTAGATCAGGGATCTCTTGATGAAACCAAGAATTCAAACACAACTGCCTCCTAATCTCGAAAGATCCTCCCCTTATTCTCCTCAACGGGCCAACTACTACCTCAGATTAGGCAATGCTCCCTTAGAAGGGGCATCAGAGCACTATAGCGCTTCCTGGTAATCTTTGGGGGTGTGCCAACACTCTCAAGATGAGCAGTGCTCCTTCAGAGGGGGCAGGGGAGCGCTATAATGCTCCTTGAAGCCTTGTAGGGGAGCGCTAGCACTCCTAGGGCTGATATAGGGGAGCACTCCCCCTCAAAACCTTTGTTTCAGATCTCTCTTCAGGTGTCAAGAGTTATTTGACTTCAGTAAACCAGTTCTTCTTCTTCAAATCAAGAACATGAGATGTTTTTAAGTGTCTCCTTAGTGTCGTCGACATGGTAGTATTCTTGAACATCATTTGTGACACTTGTGACCAACTTGCAACACTTGTGAAAGTTGTAAGGAGGATGCGACACTTACGACGATTGAGAGGGACTTGCGACACTTATCCAGCTGAGTAATTTTGACGTGTAACAATGTCTATAGTTTGACTTTGGCGGGCCAAAAAAAACAATGTTTAGGGCCCTAAAATGTCCCTAAAAGTACAGCAAGATGTTTTGACATGAAAACATACAAAATAATCTAGTTGGATTAGGCGAGAGGCCACCAGTATCCACATGGAGGATGTGTGGGGCTTTAGACAGCCCTAGAAGTGTAGAACCCATAATTACAAAGAAGTACAAAAGAATGTGTTGAACAAAAATGGAGAAGAAGAGACATTTGGAATAGGTGGGTGGCCACCAATATCCACCTAGATCATTTACACTAATCCTTTAAATGAAAAGAGTTTCAAGGAAAAAAAAATCATGAAAAATCCTTCAAATTTGAAAATTCAATCTCCTCTCCTTTCCATGCAAAATGCACATTGCAAATTTTGAGTGAAACAAAAGAGAAAATTAAAGGATTTTCTTTCTTATTTTTCTTTTGAAATGATTTCAAGATGAGAAGAAAATGCAACCCTGTGCTAATTCTTTTTCTTTTTTCAAATAACAATAAAAAGAAAAGAAAAGAAAGAAAGAGACCTAAAAAACTAGTTTATCTTTTTTATTTTCTTCCAATCAAAGCATAACTAACAAAATATGATAAAAGAAATTGGGAAACATGTAGAGACAAGAGGAATTTTTTTTTTTCATAAAAAATCTGATCCGACAAACTGTCTAAACCCCAAACAACATAAGCTTCTGGAACTCAGGAAGACCTTGGAACCACAAGTTTCCTGTATAAAAAGGAAAATATTTTGAAAAAATTCTCCAAAACAATAGAAACATGTATTGTGCATGACCAACCTGTGTATGTATGCAGGTTGTATATAATGTAGACCGCATATGTACGCGTGATGTATAGGGAACATGGCGTGTAAACCTCTGTAAATTTTCAAAAAAAAAAAAAAAAAAATATTGGACAGACAACTTGGGAAAGGGAGGCCGGTAGGCACCATGAAGGTGACCAGATACCCAACCTGACTCAGAACACTTATAAAACTCAAAAATAAACTGAAAATCAAATCTAACCAAGATCTCCCACTAATACTCTAGAGAGACTCGCCAATGGAGTCGCCAATTCTACTAGCGGGGGAAATCCCCCTATTACTATATTGGGTCAAGGTATAGGTATAGCACTAACTTCCCTTAAAAGACAGTTCTATTCCTAAGCTACCCCAAGACTATATAAACTAAAATACAAAATATAATAAGGAATATTAGTAGTTGTACCTTTGTTCCTAACGTATGATGTATAATTCCTTCACAATTGTAGTTTCCTAGGCTACGGGTCTCCTCCTAAAGATGACCTGCAAAAACACTTAGGCAAAAATTGCTACAAATATACAATCCCTAATTGTTACTTCCAATATTTAGATATAATCATAGATGCATTAATAAATAAATATATAAATATGCAATGTATTGGGACAGGAAATAACTCTTTTATTCAAAATGAAGATTAGAAAGATTACAACCTTCTTATCATAAAATGCTCTGCGAACCAGGTATGGGCTCCTCTTACTGCTTCTATAAGTGCATCATTCTCATGCTTCCTCTCACAATCAAATGATCTCTTTAGGGTAAGGGAAGGGATTCTATAAGGAGAAAGGGATGAATGGGAATGTTGAGGCCAAATCTTAGAAAGGGATGCAAAATTTGGGCAAGGAGGGGAAGGGATTTTGGCAGAGTTTCTTTGTTCCCATCCTTGATGTTCTAAATGGGACCCCAAGACCTCTTTTTATATGATAAAAATATGGTTATTTAGATTGGGTATGGGATACAATGAGTAAAATGGTTTGGAAACACTCTATATCCTGTAAACTCCGTCGAATTCCTTGCAATTATATATATTTTTGCAACTTTTGGAGGTAAACGCGAGTTCTCTAGCATGCAGCTCATGTATGTACGCAGTATGTCTAGTATGCATATAGTGTGTGTATGGGGGAATTAGTTCAGTAGGGTGTGTACATGTTCCAAAAAATGGTTTTTTAAAGAAGGAGCCTTAGCAGTAACTTGAAAAATTGTGTAAGTGGAAAGGCCAATGCCATGTATGCATAGGTAGGGAATTTTTGGACTATAACAATAATATCAAGTGTATCACTGAAACATAACATGAATAAAGTTAGATTATATGATCAAACACAGAATTATTTTATCCACACACAAAAAACCATAATTATATTCACAAATAAATACAAGGAAGCTTACCTTGGTTGGGTCAATGGGCCCTTGTTGTACCAACAAGGAATCTTTTAAAAGAAACTTATAGAAGAGAAATTTGATCACACACACATAGATTCCATGAATTGCAATTTATATCATTACGTTAAAAATAGGGGTACAATCAATAGTATTCAAGAATCAATTCTACAACATAACAATGGTTAACTATGTCTCTGTCTCTCTAGCATCTACAAGGCTCTCTTTTTCAAAGAGAAACAGTCGTTACAATCAAAGTCTAGAGATAACATCAAATGACTGCATAAATATTATAATTGGTTGATGTATAGTTTTTCAAGGAAATTATTAACACGTAGAATGGTAGGGGTCAAAAAATCATTTTAGTTTTTGTTTTTGAGTCATAGGGTTACATAAGTCATAGGTTTTTATGTCTTCTCATTATGGTCATAACTTAAAGTCTAATTTGAATAAGATAAAGTTTGGCTCAACCTTGGTTTAAGAGTATTGAGGTCATGTAATTAGACATCATGACAAGGTAAATAAAGTCCCTATGAGTCACACCTTGCATCATTACCTTGACATGTCACATCTCCAAGTTGTACACAAGGTTTCGTTTATCACCATCCATCTATTTAAGTGTCAAGTCAAAGTCGGGTGTATGTGTTGCCAACTCACTAGAAGAGTTCGCAACATACTCATAAGTACTTCATGCATTCATTTGTCATCATTGCAATTAAAGAATCATGTCAAAGAGGAATTCATTATTTTCAGAGCCTAAATTTAACCAATTTGTATGGATTATGTCATAATATATTCTAACAGTCTCCTCAAAGTGTGAAATCTGTGTTTGAATTTGGTACTACAAATATGGCGCTACAGTACAGGTACTGCAAACATGGTGTTGCAGACTGGCTAAAGAGGAGCATTGCAGGTTGAATATTTTGCAGACATATTTTTTCAAATTCATAGACATCAACATCAAGCCTAGGTCTACCAAGTACTCCTTGATGGTTTCCATGTTATTTAAAGATTGAGAGAATTTTTTTTGTTTATTTATCTACCGACATTGTGAACTATCCAAATATTTTGTTGGAAGACTTCAAACTCACCTCCATGGTGTTTTTAAACTTTCCCACCAATCATGGTTTCATTTTGACCTCATCCATATTTACCACTGCTAAGAAACCACCTGCCTCACTAAATTTCCCCACAGCACTGTGAACTAGGTGTTGCCAATAAGGCACTGCGAACCCTATGTTCCAGGACTGTTGAAACCTTCATATTCTGCATCCTTTGAAATTCATCCTTAAACAAATGAATTTTTCCCCTATCAAAATTTAAATGTATGGTTGATCATTTGTTGAAGTAGGTTTAAAGTTGCACACATTATTAATGTTGCTAACCAATTTTTATGCTGATGAAAGACATGTTTTAGCAGAGATTTATCTGTTGTCTCCTTTTTATTATAACTCTCTATTGTTTTTCCTTATCCTTCTTGTTTGAATAATTATCCGTATCATTTATAAATATGTATAGAGTAATGTGTATAAATATTTGTGCAAGGTCAGCCTATTCAAAACAATTTTGTCATCAAAACTCTAAATTCTTGTATTCTTTGTTTTCATGCACCTAGTTGTCATAAACAATTTGCATGAAAGTATTTTTTCAGTAGAAATATGGATAATAAAGAACACAAGAAGACTCACAAGGGAGGGGAGATTGTAAGGATATAACCTTATGATATGAAACTCCTTAACTACAAACCTTTGTTTAGGGAATTGTAATGTCTCTTTCCAAATAGGAGCCCCAGAGAGGAGGCTTAATGGTCTAAACCACCCCGTTAGACTATAACTAGGGCCAAAAAGGGGTAAACAGGGTCATTAGAGGTCACTTCAGTCACCGGTGTTATATTCATAAAGTGACATTGAGCTAAAAAGGGTAAAAATCGCTTTTAAGTCAGTATGAGCTAAAAATAGAAGTCAACAGTGAATTAGGGTTTCAATAGTGATTTAGGGTTTTGGAAGTCAATAGTGAATTAGGGTTTCAAAAGTGATTTAGGGTTTTGGAAATCTATAAAGGAAGGGTCAGCGACCTAATTCATCATTATGCAGATTATGACTTGTCATTGAGGAGAAGAGGTGCATCTTAGGAGAGATAGTTCACTGGATTCCAGGAGGAAGACACCAGTTGGATGATTTCGGTGTTGAGAGACACACCCTAGTCACCAGGGAGATCATTCAGGTTTTTCATCATTCTTCAGCAGCAAATACACAGTGTTTAGTAGTAAGGGCGCATTCATCCAAAGTGAGGGTATAGCTTCTAAGAGGGTTTTTATTCAAATTATCCCATCCAAGAAGAATTTCAAAATTTCCCTCCGACCCATTTGAGAGGAAGGCAAGGCACATCTTTTGCCTAGTTCCTCATTATATTTCGACAGAGGAATCAACTGGGGTGCATTTTCTAGACTTGGACGTGTGTCACTTTTGGCGGATACATTTGGGGTTCCAAAGAGAGCATCAGGCCATATTCATGGAAACCCTTCCAATCCATTTCCCAGTAGACCAAGGTGGTCATTTTGAGACACATCTCTTCTAATTCCAATGGTGGAATCACTACAACGCATTTTGCCAAAGAAAGAGGGTTGCATTCTCCCAGGGGGATCCATCTGAGGTTCAAACTCACCAGCAGAAGTGTCTGACAGTTACCAGTACTGAGGACTAGAGAAGGGCGCATCATTTGGGATAGTTTTCAGTCCATTCCAAGAAGTACATCTCCCAGGGTGAACTTTCTAGACTTCCAGCAATTACCGTCAGAGTTGCCATAGTCCCAGTGCATCCATTGATTCCGCAGTGCTCCCATATTTCGGGTATTATATTTTATTTTCTTATTTGTATTCTGGCTAAGATCCTTTGTATGTTGATCTAGTCGAGTATAGTCAGTTTATTCAGCCACATTCGGCCATTTTGTAATCCACAGAGATATCATAATATAAACTGTGTAGTCCTTTGTCGCATTTGTTATTTGTATGATCATTTATATGTTGTAAACGATTAATCCTACACAAACATTAGTAGCATTTCCTAGACTAGCCAAGTCAGGAACATTATAGTGGTATCAGAGCTTTATTCCTACCAGCCTGTGACTAAAGACAATGAGTGCAACAGAAGACCCAGAGGGCCATGAACATGTAGGTGACGAATATGTCACTTACAGCAGGCATAAGGAAAGAAGGCATAGGCGTGACTTTCCCCCTTTTCCTCCTAGCTTAGAGGAAGAGGAAGAGGCACACAGAGAAGAAGAGAGAAGGGAAGAGTGTGAGGCTAAGCGCAAGGCAGAGAGGATGCTAGGAGATAGATATGAGTGACCAAAGGGTAGTAGCAAGGCCCATGTAGATCCAGAGACAACTTTCATGTAGTTTATCAATGATATGTTAGCTAGTCAACGAACCATGTCTCAATCCTTGGCACAAGTGGTTGATATATTAGCTAGAGTGGGCACCCCAGACACACAAGTCTCGCATTCAACACAGGGGAAATCATGAGCAGGCAGTAGACCCCAGTCACCCTCTCGCACATACACCTCTGTGAGTAGGATTCCCAAACCCTTGTTTCCCAGTTTGCAAAGGGCACCCCCGGTAGCAGCACCGCCACCAACAGCACATTGGCCACCCACTCATGCAGAGGACATTGCAAAGTATAGGAGGGAGTACGCAACATTGGGTCATGAATTCCATCAGGACATGACCCTAGTCGAGTACTGTGGACTTAGACTCAGGAACCACCCCAGAGAGCTACAAAGAGGAGGACCACAACATCAACAGGGGAATAACATGGATTTCATCCGAAAAGTTGGGAAACTCACCATCCCTTCTTTTGATGGATCATCCAAATACACCGCTAGAGCTTGGGTATAGAAGCTAGACATGTACTACAAGCTCAACCAAATGACTGAGACAGAGGTTATCAGTTTCACGACCTTGCACTTGGAGGGTGAGGCAAGTGAGTGGTGGTATCATGGACTGGTGACATTGGGTCATAGTCACACACCTCCTATAGGGATTTTACAGATAGGCTCATGGATAGGTTTGATAGGAAGGATCATGAGATACACTTCAGGGATCTATCCCAGTTGAGACAAACTGGCACAGCAGAGGTGTTCATCATAGATTTTCAGTGGGTAGCCATGGCAGTGGAAAATATATCAGAGCCTAGGATGATCATGTTATTCATAGAAGGACTCACAGATCCTTTGAGAGGGTGGGTGAAGGCATACAGGCCTCCCACTTTGTAAGATGCCATCCTTCTCACTTGATATCTGGCAGACTCATTGCCAAAGACTAAAACTTTCTCCAAACCATTTGTTCCTCGGAGGGATCGAGACAGGAATCCATTCCATAGAGAATGGAAGGGCAAGGAGAAGTTGTATGATGAGACTAGGCGAGATATTATGAGGAAGAATCTTTTCTTCATCTACATAGATCCTTGGGTCCCAGGCCACAGGTGCATGGGTAAGGGAGAGATTCATTATATTGAGGTAGCAGCAGACAACATGGATAGTGAGGAGGAGGAGCAGGATATTGGATCCACTAGCTCAGAGGAGGAGTCAGCACCAGTAGAGGAGTAGCCTCCCTATAGACCACTGACACTAGCAGGAACCCATCCTCCAATAGTCCCACAACCGCCAGAGGAGGCTAACAGAAGGAAACTAGCAAAGGGAGGATTCATAGCAACCCTTTCTGGTGTTCCCAGGTATGATACCCTCCATATCAGAGGGATTATTCAGGGGAAATGGGAAATCACTCTGATATATGGTGGGGCCACCCACAACTTCATCGAAGCTTCACTATTATCGAGATAGACACTTTAGATAGAGGAGTTTGAGGGGTTTGATGTTGCGGTAGAAGATGGCCACATAGTGGAGTGTCTAGATAGAGTTCAAAACTTAGAGATTAAGTTAGGCAACTACACAGTGAGAGACACATTTTATGTGGTTGACCTATCAGACACAGATGTACTAGTGTTATGAGTTTAGTGGATGATTACCTTGGGAAAAATCACCACCAACTACCAAACCTTGGAGATTGGATTCAGAGATTAGGATGGGAAGAAGGTTGTTCTAAGAGGTATGTCGACAGGAGCACCCAGAACAGTTTCATCCAAGAGGATGGAGAGGATATTCGGACATGGGGAGGTAGAATATGTCACGGAATGCTTGATCACTACTCAGAAGGATTTAGAAGGTTGAAAACAGTGCCATACTAAGATCAAGAATTTATTGGGATGATATCAATAGGTCTTTGAGGCAATTCCACCAAGGAGACCACCTGACAGGGGGTTTGAGCACACCATTGAGTTGGAGGAGAGGGCCAAACCTATGATCACCCCCCCCCTATCGTCATCCTAGGAGGTTCAAGGATGAGATAGAAAAGTTAATCAAGGAATTGCTAGAGATGGGACACATCAGACCAAGCAACAACCCATTTGCTTCTTCAGTTTTCTTAGTTCTGAAGAAGGATGGAACCATGAGGATGTGCATTTATTATCGAGCCTTGAACAAGAAAACCATCAAGAACCGGTACCCTATTCCATGCATTGACAAGTTGATGGATGAACTGCATGGGGAAATTTTCTTCTCAAATATTGATCTATGCTCTGGATATCATAAGATCAGCATCCGAGAGCAGGACATAGAGAAGATGGAATTTTGATGTCATTTTGGACACTTCAAGTTCCTGGTTATGCCATTTGGGCTAACCAATGCACACACTACATTCTAGTCTTGCATGAACCATATATTCAGGGATCATTTAAGTAAATTAGTCTTGGTTTTTTTCGATGACATCTTGATCTATAATTGGTCATGGCAAGAGCATATGAGGCACCTAGATGAGATATTGTGCATCATGGAGGCATGGTCATTATATGCCAAAGAGTCCAAGTATGAGTTCGGTATGACAAAGATACTTTACTTGGGCCACATAATCAGTGCACAAGGGGTACAGGTGCACCAAGAGAAGATCAGGGCCATTCTGGATTGGCTGATGCCCAGGACCATGACAGAATTGAGGAGCCTCTTTGGGCTATGCAGCTATTACAGGCGGTTCATCTGGGTTTTATCTTATCTTGGAGCACCGGTGACAGATACTACCAAGAATGGGGCCTTCATATGGACCGATAAATCACAGGAATACTTTGATCACATGAAGGAAGCGATGAGCACTTGTCCAGTGTTGGCACTACCAGACTTCACCTTGTCATTTGTACTAGAGTGTGACGCATCCGGCGAAGGGATCAATGCAGTTTTGATGCAGGGAGGACACCCCATTATATTTGAGAGTTGGAATCTTAGTCAGATGAGAGATTGTACTCCATTTATGACAGGGAAATGTTGGAAATCATGCATGCCTTGACCAAGTTCAGACAATATTTGTGGGCAGCGAATTTGTGGTCAAGACCGATCACAACAGTTTGAAGTATTTCCTTGAGTAGAAGGACCTCAGTGAGCGCCAACAGAAATGGGTGACAAAGGTACAAGCATTCAAATTTGACATAAAGTATGTCAAGGGGAAGAATGACATTGTGGTCGATGCACTATCGAGGAGACATGCAGCATGTTCTTTGATGGAGATTTTAGCAGATTGGAAATCACACTTGTTAGTGGAATATTCCAAGAACAAGTCCACTTGTGAGGTTATGGATGGGCAGATACAGGATGAACGGTATAGGGTCATTAACGATGTCATATTTTACAAGGATAGAGTCTACTTGGTGCCATATTTAGGGCTCAAGAAGAATATCCTCACCACAGTTCATGATTCACCTCTAGCAAGCCATCAGGGGTTTTTCAAAACCTATAGATAGATCAGAGAGAGGTTCTCATGGAAGGGTCTCAAACAAGATGTTATGAGACACATCAGTGAGTGTGTGACTTTCCAGTAGAACAAGTCAGAGCATGCTCTTCCAACAGGGCTACTTCAGCCACTCCCCATTCCAGAGAAGAAATGGGAGAGTATCTCTATGGACTTCATCACAGGTCTACCCAAGGTCTAGGGTAAGGACTATATCTATGTAGTGGTCGAGAGATTGACCAATTTTTCTCACTTATATGCCATATCGATAGAGTATAGTGGAGTTCAGGTAGCTGATAATTTCTTCAGGGAGGTCTTCAGACTTCATGGGTTACAGAAGAACATCGTCAGTGATAGGGAAAATCGGTTCATAGGGACATTCTAGAGAGAGTTGTTTTGGTTGGTGGGGGCAGAGTTGACACCTAGCACCAACTATCACCCTCAGATAGATGGGTAGACCAATATTTTCAACAAGTGGGTTGAAGGGTATTTTAGGAATTATGTAGGAGGACAACAAAGAACATGGGTAAAGTGGTTACATTTAGGAGAACATTGCTACAACGCCACCTTCCACATGTCCAATGGTATGACAAACTTCCGAGCATTGTACAGATATGATGCTCCCACTTTGGTAGACTTGGTATTTGGGGAGAGAAGAGCTCCCAAGGGTAAGGATTGTATCATAGAGAGTTGGGAGATTCTCAAGTTGTTGAAAGAGAACCTGCAGACGGCGCAAAACCGACAGAAGATAAGTGCGGACAGGCACAGGATAGAGCACAGCTTTGAGGTTGGAGATTTGGTTTTCTTAGGACTCCAACCCTACAGACAGTCATCTCTGAAGAAGAGTGGGGCTGAGAAGCTCAAGCCTAGATTTTATGATCCTTACAGGATCATGCGTCGAGTAGGCGAGGTCGCTTACGAGCTAGAGATTCCAAAGTGGAGCAAGATTCATAATCTGTTCCATATGTCTTTCCTCAAAAAGGCAATGGGACAATTCATTAGCACATTAGAGGAGCTTCCCCCATTGGATGAGGGACAGTTGGAGATAGTTCCGGAGGAGGTTTTGGAGTTCCAAGAGTGGAAACTGAGGAGTAGGCTCATCAGAGAGTGTTTGATCAGATGGAGAGTGCTTCCAGTAGAGGATGCTACTTCGGAGAGTGGGTAGGTGTTGCAGCACCTTGGACTGGTATTGCTTGAGGACAAGCAATTTCGGGAAGGGAGGACTGTAATGTCCCTTTCCAAATAGGAGCTCTAGAGAGGAGGCTTAATGGTATAAACCACCCCGTTAGACTATAGCTAGGGCCAGAAACAGGTAAACAAGGTCACTAGAGGTCATTTCAATCACAGGTGTTATATTTGGAAAGTGGCATTGAGATAAAAAGGGTAAAAAACGTTTTTAAGTCAGTATGAGCTAAAAATAGAAGTCAACAGTGAATTAGGATTTCAGCAGTGATTTAGGGTTTTGGAAGTCAACAGTGAATTAGGGTTTCAGCAGTGATTTAGGGTTTTGGAAAGCTATAAAGGAAGGGTCAGTGACCTAATTCATCATTATGCAGATTATGACTTGTCATTGAGGAGAATAGGTGCATCTCAAGAGAGATAGTTCAGTGGATTCTAGGAGGAAGACACCAGTTGGTTGATTTCGGTGTTGAGAGACACACCCTAGTCCTCAGGGGAATCATTCAGATCTTCCATCATTCTTCAGCAGCAGTTACATAGTGTTTAGCAGCAAGGGCACATTCATCCAGAGTGAGGGTGCAGCTTCTGAGAGGGATTTTAGTCGAATTACCCCATCCAGGGAGAATTTTGAGATTTCCCTCTGACCCATTTGAGAGGAAGGCAAGGCGCATATTTTTCCTAGTTCCTCATCAAATTCTGATGGAGGAATCAATTGGGGTTCATTTTCTAGACTTGGACGTGCGACACTTTTTGTGGATACATTTGGGGTTCCAGAGAGAGCATCAGACCATATTCAGAGAAACCCTTCCAACCCATTTCCCAGTAGACCAAGGCGGTCATTTTGAGACACTTCTCATCCGATTCTAATGGTGGAATCACTAAGATGCATTTTTCCATAGAAAGAGGGGCGCATTCCCCAGGGGGATCCATTTGGGGTCCAAACTCACCAATAGAAGGGTCCGACAGTTACCAGTACTGAGTACTAGAGCAGGGCACACCATTTGGGACAGTTTCCAGGCCATTCCAAGAAGTAGATCTCCCAGGGCGAACTTTCCAGACTTCTAGGAATTACCATCAGAGTTGTCATAGTCCCAGTGCATCCATTGATTCCGTAGTTCTCCCATATTCTGGGTATTATCTTTTAGTTGCTTATTTGTATTCCAGCTAATATCCTTTGTCTTTTGATCTAGTCGAGTATTGTCAATTTATTCAACCACAATCGGCCATTTTGTAATCCACAGAGATATCATAATATAAACTTTGCAGTCATTTGTTGCATTTTCTATTTGTATGATCATTTATATGTTGTAAACAATTAATCCTAGTCACACATTAGCAGTGTTTCCTAGACTAGCCAAGTCATGAACATTAAAGGAATCCTTTCAGAGGGTAGGTTGCCTTAATTTCTGTCAAAAGATGTAGAGGGGGAATCTAGAGGTGGCCAAAGAGTTTTCATTCCATCTTTGTTGCCACAGAGATACCCAACAATGGGGAAACTTGGTTCAAGCCTATGTCATTAAATGCTTCCTTCTCCAATGAATTCCTTAAGCCAGAGTATCGGGAGGACAACGTGTCCAAAGGGGTACCTAGAAGCCACATGCTTGAAGGTTTCGATAAGATGATAAAGGTTATCCAGAGGTGTTTCACCTGTGAGGGGAGGTTTAACATGAAATATCAATACCACATCAATATTATGTTACACTTCATAGGAAAAGAAGCCATGAACCTCCCATTTTATCTTTTTAGAAGCATTGGTAAGATTTCTGACAGAGTTCAATCCAAGTCAAAGCAAGTAGACACTAGTGTCCTTCATTCTGTCCTTATTAAGATGTTAGTAATGGAGGATTTGAGAAAGACAAACACTAATTGGGAAACATTCATCACTTCATCACAATTTCAGTTAGATGTTTCCCCCACTCCACAGTACATTATGCAAAGTCCTACTCCTATTGAGAGGACTATGTATTTAGAGCTTAGCAAGAAGAAAAAAGGTACTATGAATGAAAAACTTGAAAGCACCACAAATGAAGCAGAAGTAGGAGGGCCTTCACAACTTTGTTATGAGGAAAATCACTATATGGCATGGGGTAAACCACAACACGTGAAAATGACTACAAAAATCAACTCTAATATCAAGTATGCTATATAAACAAATATGTTAACAAGACAAGATAAAGAGCCTACCTCATCTAGATGTTCAATCAATTCCACCGTTGAGCACTTGACTCAAAGAAATACACATGCAACTTGTCTTCAACAACCAAGATATGCAAGAATATGGTGATAATATATAAATTTAGCACATACAATAGCATAATCCATCAATATTCATAACAAATACGCCCACAGAATAACAATTCAAATATTTGCAAGACATTAATTGGACAAGAAAAGAGTATTTCTATTAAAATGTAATCAACAGAAGTGTATGAATGACAAACTTTCATTTTGGCACATTCAGAACCGAGAAACTAAGTCCCTTCTAGTTGGGCCTCCACCACTTCGATCCTCCGCCAAAGCCAAACTCATATAAGAGAGACAATGAGGTTCTCCATCAAATAGGGAAGATCTTGGGGAATGAACAATGTGATCAGACTTAAAAGTATAAAGGGATGAAGACTCAATATGAAGTGAATAATTTCTCCAAAGTAACTTTGCTCTAAAAGTTGAATTCTTCTCCTCCTCTCCACAGCTTGGATATGGCCCATTTATAGCCTTCAATAGGAAATTAAGGTCTGAGTTGGAATATTTCCAATATATGGAAGGTCAAGGATCATGGATCTCATGACGTGACATGGAAACCTGACACCATTTTTTTAATTTTGGGAAAAAAACATGATGTGCGTGGGCTGTAATGGTACAACCTATGTATACGCATGTCATATAGCTATTAGGCTGCGTATATGTGGAAAAATACAATTTTCAGCTCTGGGAACTACAAAAGGGGACTTCAAGTCTGCATAGAGAAAAGAAAAAGGCCTTATGAGCAAGTTTTCATAGGGTGAGGAAAATAGTTCTATACAAAATGCCCCCTAATGTGTGAGGTCAGAGGAGTATCTGTGACGGCTGAAATATATTATAATTCCCAGAAGTGGAGTAATGGAGACCCAGTTGGACGAACTAGTTTCTCATAAGAATATTACATTTCATAATGACTTTGTGCACATGGCTACCAATTTGAATTACAATGTAGATCCATGTGGAAATATACCAAACAATTGTTCATGGCCATGAATAGGCAATACAAAAGTATATACATGCCATAGGTTGTCATAGTCACGAACAAGGCCCAGTGAAAACCAGTCTCAAAATCATACTAAAGATATATGTATACAATGGAGTACAAGATGACCTCCCATGATCACTGAAGTCATTTAGGTATTGGTCCAGTGAATGATAGAAACAACTCAGGAAAGATGCAACTATGAAATGATGTCTTCAAGTCTTCTACATGATCCGCCAAAGGTGCAATTCTACATCATGTGAATAAAGGAGTTGAGGTTGAACACAATGAGACTTTGTTTGATTACCGGTCATTAAGGTATATCGTTAACAAACACGAGACAACCTATCGATAATGAAAGTAAGTATCAAGGCACCGAGTACATTCTTGCAAGTGTGATTAAAGGTGTTCAGGTCGAACACTTGAAGAATTCATCGATCATGAGACATTTATGTATTCCCAACTGTCGATGGTGAGAGAACATGCCACTGATGATTTCAAGCCTCTAGGTACTCATAGGGATGTAGTTCACATTTCCAGAATATATGGGATGAATTCGATGGAAGGAGACCCACTGAAAGGAGAGCATTAAGGCATGTCTCATCATTCAGCACAAAGTACAAAGAAATATCTTGATGATTTGGAGGAACTTGGACGAAGAACATGTTCACAAACCAACGACCATGTGTGTCTTTTGCATGGACCATATACAAGAAGTGCACAAAAAAAGACCCTCTAAATAGAAACCAATAAGGAAAATCATCGACAAAGGTGAGGAAACCATCAATAATGCTAATAGCATCCAATAAACTGCATGAATCCCACTGTGTGAATAGATTTCTTAATTTCAAACACAAGGGAAACCCCCTGTAACACACCCACCCTGGGGCTAGAAATTTTTGGATTTCTTTCCTTATTCTCGAGGGACAACTCTCCCCGAGATCCTAAGGAGCCTAGCATAGACCCTCCTTTCCCTTTAAAGTCCCTCATATGACCGTGGCTATGCCCACAGTCCTTACCAAGAAGGCACTTCTGCTATCATGATACGGGGAGTTGTGAGGCAAGTGATCCCTTGCTCTCTTGACTTTCGAAGAGCCGAACCCCGAAATGGACCTAACCACTTATCAAGATTAACAGAAACCCAGAATAAGTTTGGTACTCTACCCTTCGAGGTTTCCTCCATCGGGATTTTGGGATGTGCGACGACAGGAGGTCTCGCACCTGGGTTTCCTTGGAGCCGAAACTTCGAAACCTGCACACACACACACACACACACACACACACACACACACATATATATATGTCACTCAACCTATTTCAGGAATTCGCAAACTGGGTTTTCAGGTCTAGCAAGTACAAGAGAACTTGTCGATAGGTATCTCGAGTGTCGAAACACCGAAACACCATATCTCGTCCGCAATATTATTATTTTTGGGTTCTGCAATTCGGGTTTTCAGGACTGGTGAGTACAAGAGAACTTGTCGATAGGTATCCCGGGTGCTGAAACACCATATCTATCCATGCTAAGCCATTTCAACATTCCTTCTTTCAGGATTTTGGTATATGTGATGACAGGAGGTCTCACACCTGGGTTTCTCGGAAGCCAAAACTCCGAAACACCAAACTCTAAACATACTCCATTGTTTCAGGATTTCCTCCATCAGGATTTCATGGATCGAGTTTTCAAGACTGGATAATACTTGGGGCCCGCACTTAGGTACCCCGGGTGCCTAAATACCAAAGTATACTAACTTCTCCACACTCTATCTTTTCCAGACTTAACTACACAATATCATTTCGGGACTTCGCGAGTTGGGGTTTTGGGACTTGCGAGTACAAGGAAACTCGCTCTTCGGTTTCCTAGATACTGAAACTCCCAAATACCAACTCTTAAACCTGCTCATCTTATTTCGGGGTTTCTTCCATCAAAATTTTGCAAGTCAGGGTTTTGGGACTTCCAGGTACAAGGAAACTCACACTTAGGTACCCCAAGTGCCGAAACACCAAAATGTCCTAACCCATCCAACCGTTGTCATTTCAAGATTTCGCGAGTCGGGGTTTTGGGACTTGCGAGTACAAGGGAACTCGTAATTAGGTACCCTGGGTGCCGAAATACCGAAATGTCGAAGTCTAAGAAGACCAATCTCTCTCGTGCAGGGTTTTAAGACTTACACCATAAAATCCTCCAGCAGATCCTTGGATAAACTTTCAAAAAAGGTGTCCTTGTGGGGTAATCTATACAGGGCATTACTTGGGACAATTAGGGGAATAAATTTCTCGAGAACAGACTTGAAAACTGAATCTGTGCAAAATATATATATATATATATATATATATA
>JZKD02S0768674.1:67934-87568 GCA_000966675.3 Picea glauca
CTCTCTCTCTCTCTATATATATATATATATATATATATTTATTTATTTATTTATTTATATTTATATTTATATTTATGCAAGCCATAGGGGGTCTTTCCAATATAAGCATACAACCACCATTTCGGATCAAAATACCATACAGACAGTCTTATACTGAAACCATTCATAACTGCATAAACCAAGAGCATACATGTCAAAATATTAATTTTCAAGATACGAGATATAACACTTATCAAAAAAACACCAAGTTTGATGCAACTGTTGAGAGGGGTGCTTGTTTCCACCCAACCATAGGCTCAACGATTCCGAATTTATTTACCACTAGCCACCCCCGAGCTTAGACCACGATGTTGTGAGACTGATTCTCTGTTAGTTAGAAGTCGAGAATGAAGGTTACTCTCCTTCTTCTCTGCTTATAAATCACTCTCTATATTTTTCCAAAGTCCTTCTGATTTCTCCCCTTTTGCTATCTCTGTCGTGACTGCCCCCTCCCACACCTCTTTCCTACCTTTTCTTTTCCAGCGAGGTTGCATGTGGCATGAACTTCCCCATGGTGGTCAGGTTTGAGGCTTCCACAAATGGGCGGTTCATCCCCCATCCCTCATTAACTCATGAGGAGCCTCTTCACCTACCAACCTGGCAAGAAATTCATTTCGGGGCCAGCGAGCCACTCTTGATCTTCAGGCCAGTAAAGACCAAATATGGTATTGGTTTCGGTGGAAGTTAATGCCACCAGTCCAGGTGCCTTCCACCACCTTTCATCAGCCACCGTGGTCTCTTTTTAGCACATCCCCCTCCCAACAATCTTGCAACATATATTCATAACATTATTTACATTCATCGACCGTTTATACTAAGGTCCATTCAAAATCACACATTCACATCTTTGAGTCTGCCATAGTTCTTGACGAGTATAGTTATTTTTACAGACTGGGGGAAACAGGGTGTTACAATTCCCTCCCCCTTAAAGGAACATCATCATCGATGTTGTATCTATCAATATGACATGTATGTGCAGAGGTAAACAAAATCAGATATGCTTGTTTCATGGCATCCTCCATTTCCCATGTAGCCTCATCTGGGCCAAAATGTCTCCATTGCACCCTAACCTGTGCAATGGTTCGGTTCCAGAGTGGGGTTTCCTTTTTGTCCAGTATGCATTGAGGTTCTGGTAGGAATTCTCCCTCTGGTTCCACCTGGATCACAGACCAGTCAATTATATGATTAGAATCATGTACATATTTCTTCAATAATGAAACATGGAAAACATTATGTGCTTTTACCGTGGGAGGAAGTGCTAGCCTATGGGCTACAGGTCCCACTCTATCTAGAACCTCAATGGGTCCACAATACTGAGGTGCCAACTTGGCACAAGCTCCCATTTTTAGGGAACTCTTCCTGGGCCTAACTCTGAGATATACATGGTCTCCTGTCTTGAACTCTCTTGAAGTTCTCTTTTGGTCGGCGTAACTTTTATGTCGATTCTGAGCGACCTTCAGGTTTTGTTTTATCTGAGTCACTTGTTGTTCCATTTCTTTCAACATGTTGGGTCCAAAATAAATTATGTTTATGGGATTACTCCAACTGACAGGAGTGTTGCACGGCCTACCATAGAGGACTTTGAAGGGACTCATATTTAAGGATTCTTGGTAGCCTTTGTTGTAGGCGAACTCCACCAGTGGCAGGTAGTCTTCCCACTTCTTGGGTTGATGCATTACATGCATTCTTAGCATGTCTTCTAGTATTTGGTTCACTATTTCCGTCTGTCCATCGATTTGAGGGTGATAGGCTGTGCTAAATAGTAACTTGGTCTCCAAACCAGCCATCAGTGATTTCCAAAAGTTGGAAGTAAATTTCGTGTCTCTGTCAGACACGATCTCTTTTGGCATACCATGCAGTTTAAATATATCCTTCATGAATACGTTGGCGATGTCTATTGCCTTACAAGTTGACTTGATGGGGATAAAATGAGCGAACTTTCTCAATTTATCCACCACTACCATGATGGTGTCATTCTGTTTGGTCGAGGTTGGTAATCCAGTGATGAAATCCATGGAGATGGTTTCCCATTTCCATTCCGGGATTGGTAGAGGTTGTAATAATCCTGCTGGGTGTCGGTGTTTTTCTTTTACCTGTTGCCATTCTATGCATTTGGCGAGGTACTCAGCTATGTCTCTCTTCAACCCAAGTCAATAGAATTGTTTCCTAGTGGCCGTGATCATTTTTTGGTATCCTAGATGACCAAAATAGGGTCTTTTATGTAGTTCATCTAGAATGAACCTCTTCAAGTCGTCACAATCTGGGATATACAATCTGCTTCGATAAGTGAGCAGACCTCCTCCCATCATCTGGTAGCCTCCATACTTTATCCCTGTGGGTTCTTACTGCAGGTACAAGGCCACAGTCTGAAAGAATGTGTCTGTCTCTTGTGCATTTCTGACTCTTTCCTTGACATCCGTCTCCCAGGTGCTCACCGCAGCCAGGTGAATTATTTTCATGATCCTGCTAAGGGCATCAGCCACCCTATTTTCCTTTCCCTTAATATGTTTGATTTCAAAATAAAACTCGTTGAGTAGGGCCATCCACCTAGGTTGTCTGACATTGAGCTTTGGTTGGTCAAACAGATATCGCAATCCACAGTGGTCTGTCATAAGTACAAATTTTCTTCCCATGAGGTAATGCCTCCACATTTTCAAGTCTTGCACTATGGCAGCTAGCTCTAGATCATGAGTCACATAGTTGACTTCATGCTCATTCAATTTCCAGGATTCATAGCCGACTACACTTCCTCCTTGCATAAGGACTCCTCCGAGCCCTTCCTTATAGGCATCTATGCACATGAGGAAATCGGCTTTGGGATCAGCAATCTTCAACATGAGTGCATGGATCAGTAGACATTCCAGGGTTTGAAATATTTCTTCACATTTTTGTGTCCATGTGAATTTTGTCCCCTTCTTCTAGAATGAAGTGATTGGAAAACCAATCTTGGAGAATCCTTTTATAAATCTCCTATAGTATCCTGCTAATCCCATAAAGGATCTAATATCCGAAATGTCCTTTGGGGTAGGCCATTCCATGACAAACCTGATTTTGTCAGGGTCTACTGCTACTCCTTCTTCAGATAGGACATGGCCTAAGTAATGTATTTTCTTCTGGAAGAATTCACATTTGCTAAATTTGGCATAGAGATGATGTTCTCTTAGCACTTGCAGCACAAGTCTAAGATTCTCTTCATGCTCTTCTCCATTCTTGGAGTAAATTAATATGTCGTCGATAAAAACCAGCACAAATTTGTCTAGGAATTTGCTGAGTACAT
This sequence comes from Picea glauca, assembly GCA_000966675.3. Lineage (NCBI taxonomy): Eukaryota > Viridiplantae > Streptophyta > Pinopsida > Pinales > Pinaceae > Picea > Picea glauca. Next base: position 71,251 of record JZKD02S0768674.1, read on the forward strand.
TGTTCATCAAGCACATGAAAGTGTCAGGGGCATTGGTTAACCCAAATGGCACTACCACAAACTCATAGTGACCATACCTCGTCCGAAAGGCAGTTTTATGGATGTCTTCATCCTTGATTCAGACTTGATGGTATCCTGACCTCAAGTTAATCTTTGAGAAAATAGACGCACCCCCCAATTGATCGAACAGGTCATTGATCCTGGGCAAGGGGTACTTGTTCTTTATGGTTACCTTATTGAGTTGTCTATAATCTATACACGGTCTAAGGGTACCATCCTTCTTTTTCACAAATAGGACTGGTGCTCCCCATGGAGACACACTGGGCCGGATATAGCCCTTATCCATCATTTCTCTCAATTGAAATTTGAGTTCAACTAGTTCAGGTGTGCTCATCCGGTAGGGTGTCCTAGACACCGGCACTACTCCTGGTGCAAGTTCTATCGAGAAGTCAATGTCCCTTCTCGGAGGTAGACCCGGTACCTCTTTCAGAAATAAATCTTTGTATTCTCTTAGGGTAGGGTGGTCTTCGAGGCTTGGTTTGTCACCTTCAATTGTTTTCAACACCTGTATTGCATATAGGGGACATCTTTTTTGGAAATATCTTCTCATTTGTAGAGTTGATATTTGTCTCATGGAGACAGGTTTTCGGATCACTTGAAGGGTTATCCTTTTTCCTTCTTTACTTACACATTCTAAGGTTTTATGGTAACAGTCCAATCTGGCTTTATGGGCGGCTAGCTAGTCCATACCAATCAACAGATCATACGATCCCAGGGGTAATATGTTAAGGGTTTCTTGGGTGGGGAATTTACCCAACATTAATTGGCAGGCTGGTATGACCTCTTCTACCCTTCTTTTGGTGCCAGTGGCTAACTGTACCAACCATGGATTGGTAGGTTTATGTGGTTGTAGTTTACACTTATCAACAGTCTTAGGGGCTATATAACTCAAGTTTGAACCAAGTTCAATCAAAATAGACATTGGATGGTTGGAAATCGTACCTTCTATTTCCACCATTGAAGCTTGGTGGTCGGCTTGGTTATTATCCAAGGCTACATAAACTTGTAGCACACTTCTGGCCACATCATTGACGGTGGTAGCTTCCTGGATGTTGTAAATTATCCAACTATTATGTTGTTAGTGTGGACAGTCTCTCAGTAGATATTCTTCTCCGCAACCCCAACATTTCAAAGGTTCTCTCTTTGGGTTATCATCTTTCACTGGTACAGATCCAGAAGTTTTATTTCCACCCAAGGAGGGAAAGTTCTACTGGTGTACACTCTGGGCTGGGAAGCTCATCCTTGAGTTCTTCTTATAGTTCTTAAATATTGGGTATTTAATCCCCTTTCTCTAAAATCCTGAACTATTCTTCGGTTTCCAGCCTTCACGATCTTTTGTCCGATGTCCAAACTATTCATGACAATATCTTGCCTTTCGGATAGTGCCTTCTAGGGTCTTTGGCTCATCAAATTCAATTATGTTATGATAGTCCTTAGGTAGTCCACTGATGAAACATTGCATCTTGGCCTTTTCTGCTTTTATATAAGGTACATACCTTAGCAACTCAAGGAATCTGCTGACATATTCCTCTATAGTGAGTTGCCCCAGTTTGAGTTCGTAGAATTCTTTAGTCTTTTCATCGAAATACTTTTCCAACAGATACTTCTTCCGAAAGTATTTCTCAAACCGTTCCCACAACAGGTCCTCTTCGCGAACCCCTTTCACATTCTTAAGGTCTTCCCACCAAATGGAATCCTTTCCATTCAAGTTGAAGGTGGCCACTCGGGCCTTCAAATTTTCTGAGAAGTCATGGACTCTAAAATACTTCTTTAGTCCAAGAAGCCAAGCCTCTGCTTCCTCTCCCTTCTTTATTACACCCTCGAAGGAGGTTGATTTGGCCTTCCTGAATTATTCGAATTTATGATCCTTGGAAATCTTTCACTTCTTTTGTCTTATTCAGGAATAAGAACTAGTTCTGCTACTAGAAGAGCCCTCCGAACTGCTAGCTTCCTTCTCAGGGGAATCGTCCACCGATGGTCCTTTACCTCTGGGATGGACCTTTTTCGAGGTGCTCCTCTCAGTGTGGCCACTGATATGACCATGTTTCTATAGCTCAGGTTCATGCTACATTTGTCTTTGTAGGTCGGATAAGCTTTGCAGTAAAACTGTGTTAATTTCTGTTTGCTTTTCTTGTTCTTTCATCATCCTCTCATTGTCATCCTTGCAGCTTTGTAATTCGACCATGAGACTCCTCACAGTCTCAGCTAGATCTGGAGGGGTCCCTACTGCCCTCCTTTCGTCAGACTCTTCGTCTCTATTGTGGGAGCCTTCCCCCACCTCTTGGTGATTCACCATTCTCTATGTCTTCAATTTCCCTGCAGTTGATTTTCTGCTTTATGCGCAAAAGAAAAACGTTGGTTGTTAGTCAATATTTATATTCATTTATAACCAATACATAATTCATATTTTTCACATGCACCCACACATAATAGGATTTTTCATTCTTAACTTCGACTTTTGATTAAGAAGGTTAAGACAGGGGGGTTACTCCTTTTAGGAGTGTTTCAAATGGAGCTCCTGCTCAACTCGTTCATGAGCCCAAGAAGGCCAAGTGTTGTAAGCAAGCTCTGATACCAATTTGTAACACACCCACCCCAGGGCTAGAAATTTTTGGCTTTCTTTCCTTATTCTCAAGGGACAACACTCCCTAAGATCCTAAGGAGCCTAGAACAGGCCCTCCTTTCCCTTTAAAGTTCCTCATATGATCGTGGCTATTCCCACAATCCTTATCGAGAAGGCACTTCTGCTATCGCGATACGAGGAGTCGTGAGACAAGCGATCCCTTGCTCTCTTGACTTTCGAAGAGCCAAAGCCCGAAATGGACCTAACCACTTATCAAGATTAACAACAACCTAGAATAAGTTTGGTACTCTACCCTTCGGGGTTTCCTCCATTGGGATTTTGGGATGTGCGACGACAGGAGGTCTCTCACCTGGGTTTCCCGGGAGCCAAAACTCTGAAACCTGTACACACACACACACACACACACATATATATATATATGTCGCTTAGCCTATTTTGAGAATTCGCAAACCGGGTTTTTGGGTCTGGCGAGTACAAGAGAACTTGTCGATAGGTATCTTGGGTGTCGAAACATCGAAACACCATATCTCGTACGCACTATTATTATTTTGGGGTTCTGCAATTTGAGTTTTCGGGACTGGAAAGTACAAGAGAACTTGTCAATAGGTATCCCAAGTGACGAAACACCGAAACACCATATCTATCCGTGCTAAGCCATTTCGGCATTCCTCCTTTGAGGATTTCAGGATATGCGATGACAGGAGGTCTCGCACCTGGGTTTCCTGGGAGCCGAAGCTCTGAAACACCAAACTCTAAACATACTCCATTGTTTCGTGATTTCCTCCATCAGGATTTCACGGGTTGGGTTTTTGAGACTGGATAATACCTGGGGCCCGCACTTAGGTACCCCGGGTGCCGAAATACCGAAGTATACTAACTTCTCCACACTCTATATTTTCAAGACTTAGCTACATGCTATCATTTTGGGACTTCACGAGTCAGAGTTTCGAGACTTGCAAGTACAAGGGAACTCACTCTTGGGTTTCCTAGATACTGAAACTCCAAAATACCAACTCTTAAACCTGCTCATCTTACTTCGAGGTTTCTTCCATCGGGATTTTTCAAATCAGGGTTTCGGGACTTGCGGGTATAAGGAAACTCACACTTAGGTACCCCAGGTGTCGAAACATCGAAATGTCCTAACCCATCCAACTACTGTCATATCAGGATTTCGTGAGTCGATGTTTTGGGACTTGCAAGTACAAGGGAACTCACACTTAGGTAGCCCGGGTATCGAAATACCGAAATGTCAAAGTCTAAGAGGACCATTCTCTCTCGTGCAGGGTTTTAAGACTTACGCCATAAAATCCTCCAGCAGATCCTTGGATAAACTTTCGAAAAGGGTGTCCCTGTAGGGAGATCTATCCAGGGAATTACTTGGGACAATTAGGGGAATAAATTTCTTGAGAACAGACTTGAAAACTGAATCTATTCAATATATATATATATATATACGCAAGACATAGGGGGTCTTTCCAATATAAGCATACAACCACCATTTCGGATCAAAATACCATATAGACAGTCTTATACTGAAACCATTCATAACTACATAAACCAAGAGCATACATGTCAAAATATTAATTTTCAAGATACGAGATATAACTCTTATCAGAAAAACACTAGGTTTTATGCAACTGCTGAGAGGGGTGCTCGTTTCCACCCAACCGTAGGCTCAGTGAATCATAATGGATTTACCACTAGCCACCCCCGAGATTAGACCACGATGTTGTGATATTGAGTCTCTATTCATCAGAAGTCGAGAACAAAGGTTACTCTCCTTCTTCTCTGCTTATCAATCACTCTCTATATTTTTCCAGAGTCCTTCTGATTTCTCCTCTCTTGCGATCTCTATCGCGACTGCCCCCTCCCACACCTCTTTCCTACCTTTTCTTTTCCAGTGAGGTTGTGTGTGGCACAAACTTCCCCGCGGTGTTTAGGTCTGAGGCTTCCATAGATGGGCGGTTCACCCCCCCATCCCTCATTAACTCATGAGGAGCCTCTTCACCTACCAACCTGGTGAGAAATTCATTTCGGGTCCAGTGAGCCACTCTTGATCTTTGGGCCAGTGAAGACCAAATACGGTATTGGTTTCAGTGGAATTTAACGCCACCAGTCTAGGTGCCTTCCACCACCTTTCATCAGCCATCGTGGTCTCTTTTCAGCACATCCCCCTCCCAGCAGTCCTACAACATATATTCATAAGATTATTTACATTCATCGACCTTTTATACTAAGGTCCATTCAAAATCACACATTCACATCTTTGAGTTTGCCATACTTCTTAGCCAGTATAGTTATTTTTACAAACTAGGGGAAACAGGGTGTTACACCCCCCAGTCAGTGACCAATGAGGATATGTCGACTGTTGGGTTCAAGTTTACCTACCCATAAGGAAAGTAGGACCAAGGTGCATGGTAGGACTACAACTTCATGTAACTCTGAGACACACAAAGGGTATGGACAACATGCAAAGTCAAAAGTTCTAATAAATGGATGACGTAGGATGATAGAAATCATTTTAACAAGAGCATGAGACATATGGATGAATCTGGCAGCATAGACGCAAAGATGAAACTTTGTGATGCAAGAGGCACCAATTAAACTCTCCTTAGGGACTGGAAGAGTAACCAGTCTGGGGAGTAAACTCTAAATACCAAGCTCATCTTCCTAAGGTCATGTTAAGCCCAAAATTTTGATGACAAGAGGACTCAAAAGTTTGTGCTCTGTTCAAAGGTGACACAACTACTGCCAACATAAGATAATATTATTTTGTCACCCGTCTTTTTTTGTTTTTTTATAGTCAAATGAATGTTATGATATAGAGGAGGAAATGAGTGTTGTGAGTCATAAAATAGTTCCAACAGTGGAACATACCTGTGCTCAATGAAAGGACGTGCATGCAAGATATGAACACCTGGGGGAATGTTTCCTCTTAGGGTATAGGGTGTCAAGTTGCAAAGGATATAAACAAGGCTTTGCTTGGTTGATAATGAAAACTACTGAGGTGATAGGCTTATAATGCAAAAGAAAGAACCAACAATAGGCTCAATACTACAAGCAAGAGAATGAGATGAAATTACATCTTAACTCCAAAGAATGTTTTTTTTCATAAATTTAGTATACTTAGTTTGAAAAAGGGTTAAACTTACACCAAATAGATATCCTTTTAAATCCAATTTATGAGTGAAAGAGACAAGTTCACTCGACAATCTTTTCACTTTTTGAGAGAGTTGGAAAAGATATTAAACAAGACTTGTTGATTTGTTCTAAGAAACCTATCATGGGGGAGGCTAGGGATCCCATGCAGGACTTCTATGGAAAGTTGAAAACTCATAGATAGCTAACACAAGATTGGGAAAACCCAAATCTTTCCAATTCAAGGAGGATAAAATACTTGCATAGGTTACCTTATCTACAATATATCAAAGAATTCCCCTTATTTGGAAGGGTGTAGAAGAAGGAATTCGAGGCTCTACAAGATCATTCCAATCAAAGGAAACCACCCTAGGGCTTGGAGGGAGCGTACTCAAAGATAGTGAAATGCTCCCTTGTTCAGAAGGTAGATGACTAGAAATGCTAAGGACATGGTCTAAAGATGCATCACCCTCCAAAATAAAAGTGGGATTGACCAAATATTGCATCAATAATGTCACTTCCTTATACTTGTCACTCTCCAAGAGAAGAGTGGGATCAACCGAAGATTGCATCAACATGACCACTTCTTCAACTATTGGTTGAATAGGATGCAAGACAACAAGTTCGAGAGACACATCACCCCAAAAAACAGGAGTGTTGTTGGCCAAAGATTGCATCAACGCAATCATTGGTTGAATAGGATGCGATAAACATGGTCCAGAGACGCATCACTTCCCAAAATGGAAGTGGTGTCAGCTGAAGATTGCATCAGCACAACTGTTTTATCAACCAAAGAAGGTTGGGAAACCAAATATGAATCAGAACCTGAAAGGCCCCCAGGAAAGGACCATGCTTCTTGTACCACAGCAGTAGTAGGGAAAAAACGAGCAAGGTGATCTCCTTTTCAAATCCTATAAAGGAACTGGGGCTTACATCTTACACGTCTAGGCTTCTCAATCGTATGAATGCCCCTAGCATGACCTGCAGTGGCTGGTGACATGCTCCTAGCATGAATTGCAAAGGCTAGTATTAAATCTCCAATATGACTTGCAAAGGTTGGTGATGAATGCCCAACATGACTAGCAAACGTTGGTGATGAACCTTCAACATGACTAACAGAGGTTGATGATCAACCCCCAAAATAATTAGAAGAGGTTGGTGATGAATCCCCAACATGACTAGCAGAGGTTGGTTATTTAATTCTAGTATGACTCATAGTGACTAGACTTATTTTCCATCATGGATGGTGGTGGCGATTGGTTGCGGCATTTGAGACCAAGGCTTCAAGAAAGACTAGTTTTGAGAAATCTCATACCAGGAAGGGTTCTAGTATACACCATGGCCATGTCCGGTAGAAAAGTATCCTCCTCCAAACTGATTCATAAAGGCTTGTAAGGGCATCGTCACCAAGGAAGTGTAGATTTTAACCTTGTACAATATTTACTGCAAACAGATTTTCAATAAAAGAACAGAAAAGATACAATGGAAAATAAAAACATTACACAGAGGTTTTTCCCCTAGAATCCCAAACTGGGAAAACCAACATATTCTATATTCATTCAATGTGATACATTGTTTACAATACAATATACATATAGGATCCAGTGGCATCCAAAACCCTAACCCAATGACTTGGATTAGTCAATAACCCTAATTCCTTAACCGGAAATAGAAAACCATCAACAAAAAACCATGTGTTGAAAAAACGCCCAACAATGAACATAAAAATCAAGGCAACATGAAAAACGAGGAAAAAATGAGACATTACTACTCGTGCAAATAATATAACACATACCCAACACTCTCCCACTTGGTGTTTTCTTTGCATACAAGGGTTATAGTGTTACATAGTCAAAAATCGAGGGCAGCAATGCCCATGGATCCTCTACACCAAAAGAACTTCTCAGTGCCCACATATTTTGTTAATGAATCTACAACATTCTTAAAAGTGTCCACCTTGATCAGCAACACTTTCTTTTATTCAACCATGTCTCTCACAAAGTTATATTGAATATCAATATGCTTTGTCTTTGAATGATAAGTTGGGTTCTTCGCCAGAAAAATTGCACTCTGAATGGCACAATCTATCCTTACAACTTGGTGTACCAACCTAATACCTGAACACAATATTTTTAACGTTACTACTTCCTTAATTGCATGATTGGTTTCCATGTATTCAGCTTCTATAGTTGTAAGTGCCACTATAGCCTGTCTTTTGCCCATTCAACTTATTGCTCCTCCAAACAGGTTAAACACATACCCACTTGTAGATCTCCTATGATCCAGATATCCATCCTAGTATGCATCTACAAATCCATGTATATCCAACACTATGTCCAATCCCAGTCTTCCTTGGTAGCATAATCCATAGCTAGCAGTGCCACACAAATACCTAAAAACCCTTTTTACCATTGTCCAATGCTCCTTCCCTGGTTTTGACATATATCTTCTCAAAACTCCCACTATATGTGCAATGTATGGTCTAGCACATACCATTGCATACATCAAACTACCAACTGCATGTTGGACACACCTACCACACTTAGAGGGGGGGTGAATGAGTGTGGGGATATTTTTCCCAAGACTTCCCTGTTTCATAAAACTCATTAATTAGCATTCAACATTTTACTCATTACTCATTGTTTCCATTTAACTAGTTAGATGTAAACATATATCAACAGCATATATTAGCAATATATCATCAACAAGTCATCACCACAAGGAACACAAAGAATGCAATATGTATGTACAATTTTACTTTTTATTATGGACAACAATCCAGGGGGGGTTTCAGCAATAACTGAATAAAGTACAAATCTACAAGAGCACTAGCTCCATAAGGGAAGACTCGGCTTACACCCTTAGAACCAACTGAGATGAGGCAACAATCCTCAATAGATATCTATCTGCAATAGGTATGCGACCTGTAAGTAGTGCAGCTCGCATGTGTACTCTCTCAGGCTCACTATAGCCCGCGTATGCACACGGTCAATGTATACAACAACCTTTGTATACCTTCTGAGTTGTTAGGGTTTTTCCTTCAAGATAAACTTAGATTCTCTACAATCAATATATCATTCTCTTTTGTCTTTGACTATCCAATATGACCACCAACTAGTCACAACATCTCCAAGCTCTCCAATAGCTTGCTCATACTCCACAATAAATCAATATGAATGATATCTCAAACATGTATAAACAACTAGTATACCTTAGAAATCATGTCACCACTGAATCCAAAGAGTATTTCTCACTCCATCAACCAAATCATACAAACTAAACCATATCATAGAGGCCATACTCAGAATGCCCTAAGCATTCACAACACATCAAAGAGTAGTATCCATCAAGACAATAATGTAACCATACCAGTGTCTCAGTGATAGATTTAAGCTCGTAGAATGCATATCTGGAACCTGTCTCATTATCCAAGAGCTTGGCACTAGCTCAAACACAAGTCTTCATCATTCCATCCACCATATGTGCCCTGTCCTCATATAGCCTACGTGTGTACACTCCCTGGTCCATTACAAACCGGGTATACCTCAGAAACTAGGGTTTCTGAAGCTCCGAGACTTTTGTCGTCAAGATCTCTAACATTGTCAAAACTTTGATGAGTCTGTGAGATCCTCCTCTCGCTTTCTTCCTCAGAATAGATCTTTAATCATGCTCAAGAGATCCACACCAAATATGCTCTCACAAGAAGCTCTCCATCAATACTCCACAAGATAATCTAAAAAGAAGCTCTCCATTAATCCACAAAAAGGATGGTAGTTAGAGTCCATAGCTATCTTATTTATACTTCCATCCTCGAGGTCACTTAACCCATTTCTAGGTTACTTAACCTATTTTCCTTATTTTAGGGTTAACCACTTTCCATAAATAGAAAGTTCTCCAATATTTTATCATTTAAATATTCCTTATTGATTTTTTCACTTCTACTTTATCATTTAAATAGTAATTTCTTCTTTTAGGTCACTTTGACTTCTTTTACCTTGTGGGCTTCAAGCCAACATATGACAGTCCTCCAACTTCGTAAAGCCATAACTCTCAAACCGTGAGGAGTTATGTGACATTCCACATACCACCGGAAATGGCATGACAAGCACTATCCATCTAGGATAGTTTCACCAACAAATTCATTGATCTTCATCTCATTATTTCACATACAAGCATGGGTCCTTCAACTGTTCTTCTAGGATAACTCAATCCGCAAAGCATCTTCCCATGAGGGATTTCACCATAAGGGGACCACTTTGGAGTTCATCCATTTGTGCACCTTAACAATCATGATAAGACAATAATGAGTCATCTTTTCATCAAACAAACTGTTATCACTGAAATTTCGTCTGCACATGGTTACAAGAACTCAGCATCGTCAAACAGTGATGAAGACATTCATGAACCTAAATTAATACCACAGCATTCAAAAAGGTCAAAAAACTATACAAAGTAGTGAAAAATTGAAGAGCGCTTTGCAGACATTGGGCGCACGCGCGCATGCGCGGAACATGAACGTAGAAATCGCGCACAGGCGCATGATGCATGATTGTTAGCGCAAAAATCCGTGCACCTGCTAAACGATGCATTTATGGAAGTGGTCGGCCTCCCAACCACTTATGGTTCAGCTCCCAAGCCGATTTGACCCTCAAATATGGGTTGGATCCGACTGGTGGGATGGTCAAAGACCTAATAATGCCCTAAATGGCCTCTTTTCACACTACAAAGAAATTAAATAATAACCCAAAGCAATGCTATAAAAAGCCATGAATGCACCTCATTTTCTCAAGGAATTCAAAGTAATGTTATGTTTCCTATATTGTTTTGAGGAATCCATCCTTGACACAAGCATATTGGCACCATTACATTGGATAATCCACCTCACCATTGAGTGGATTTGCAAAGAGTTCTTTCATCACCATTTTCCATTTTCTTTGTTGTAAGAAGAGCTAGCTAGTGAGGGTCCAAGAGCCTTCCCTTGGAGGAAGAAGGGACTCATAGTCCCCTTTCTTCTTGGTGCTTTGTTTTCATCAATAGATCAACCTCAAACATTGGTGACATGGTTCTTTTGGTTCTTTTTGTTTCTATGTCCCAATGCTCATGAATTTTGTTTTTATTGCATCTATTAGTTTAATTCTTAATTATAGTTTTTGTTTTCTTTCCCTAACTCTTTTCTCTACAGTTGTCCTGCTTAGTAGACCCAACTAAGCTTGCAAGAACCTCTGATTTGCTCACTAAGGTGACGAAAGAGGCGCAACAGATTGGTGACCATACTGGGGAAAGGTATCAATTTCCTACCTCATTTGGGTTTATTTTGCTCTTCTTTTAGTTTGTTTAACTTGCAGGTGCACTAATCGGCCTAAGTTGGCCTGCCAACCAACCAATTCCAAGTTGAATTGAGAGAAATCCATTTGGATTTTTTCATTCTCAGCCGTGTGCCACATATGTGCGGGTTTTTCAGCCCACATACGCTCATCGTACGCCCATGCGCTTGACTCACGTTTCAGTTCTGCGCACATGCGCTTTTTAACTTGTCTCTGCTCGCGCGCATGCGCTCTGTGTGCCTCTGTCTTCACTAGGACCCACGCATCTGTGCAAAATTTCACATTGTAAAGTTGTTGAGATGTGGGGAAGGCCATTTTCCTTCTTAAAAATGATGTCAAGCATGTTTTAAAGCTGCACCACACTTATTCCCCTCATCATATAAAGGGGATAGTCAAACACACATAGGCACTTAGGAGGATAAAATCAATTTCCCTTCTTTTCTTTTTTCCACATGTATGGATTTTTTTGACTTACAATATAAGTTGGAAATCATTTTTAATCACATTTAACTTACATTGGGACTAGAAGCTGAATTACAATCGCTTAGTATGCTCTTCTCTCGTGCCTCCAAGCGACCTTGAGAATCAGAAAAAGATTGTGAAACAAGTTCATCTCCCTTAAAAGAACATTAAAAACCTTTTAGGAGAGGACAATAGCCCTTCTTGGGACTCCTCTTAGTTTGCTTTTTTCAAACACATCTTAATATTGTAATGGGCCCACACATGCCCACATGCTACAAATATCGGATAATGTTTGAATTTTTGCTTTCTTAGATCAAAACACTAGGGAAGTTTAAAGGTTTTGTAATGGACCCACACATGCCCACATGTTCAATCTAGGATAGTTTCGAAGTTTTTCTTAGATTACATCACAATAGGGAGTTAAAGGGATAGTAATGGACCCACATGTCCACATGCTAGCTTCCTAGGGACTTTTGAATTACGCAAGGTTGTACCAAAGGCACTTAGTTAATTAGGTAATCAAACTCTTGTAAGGACCAAGCGAAGTCCACATGCAGCAAGGAGACATCTAATTCACTAAAAATTGGCACACTTTCACTCACACACAAAAGTCACTTATCACTCACATAGCTTCTTCTTGAAACGTGGAGGTCAAAGTAAGTTTCCTCCCAAGGGATTCAGAAAACACCCCACCCTTTTCTTGACGAAACTATCCACTCCCATTTTTAATCAACGAGGTTGGTTTGCACCCCCAACCTCCCAAAAAAACTACATCTAAAATATTTCTAAAAACTCATTAAGTTTTCCTCCACAAGAGGTGCCAAAATAATTTTTTTAGTCTAGGTAGGATTTTGGGGATAGGCATCCAAAAAACTCTCCGTTATCTGGTTCTCACATTGTCAAAACATAGAGGTTGTCAAATAGGGAACTGAAAATCCTCCAAGTCAAGTGTTCCAATTACCATAAGGCAGGGAGATACCCGTGAAGGGTTGAAGGCCGAGCTCTGGTTGTTCTTTGTGTCCCCCCTTGAGGCACCCACCTCTTGGACGGGATCCAGCTCGTGACCCATTTCTTAGGCTGAAAATCTAAATGTCGCACTTTGACCGAGGTACCTAGTGACCAACTTTAGGACATCTACCCAGGTGGCAATTGTGGGTTGCAATTGCACCTTGATTGGATTTTGTGTGGCTATTGGGAAATATCGCTAGCTATTTCGGGATATGCCCCCTTTACCCCTCATTATAACCAGTTATTTCATCCTTCACTAGTTTCTCTTCCAGTGACTTCATACCCCACTATTGAGTACTATTGGAAGGTCTAGTGCTATTTGAGAGGTAGGACGTTACGTCTTCTAGGACATGAGCATTTGCTTTCTTTTGATTCCCCCACGCGGAAAAAACCCACTTACCCACATATATGAATCTTTCTCATTTTATGTATGATGCACATCTGACTACAGTTTGATTTGGATATATATATATATATATATATATATATATATATATATATATATATATATATATATATATATATATATATATTGTGTAAACAGAAAACGCAATGGCTCTTGCTTCTATATTACTCTCACCACTTTTTGCACACATTCACACAGCTAGTCTGACATCATAGGGGAACCACAGAACCCCCATCGTTCACGACGCTTTCTAAACCTCCCTCCTATATTAGGGGGAGTATCTGGTCATGCCCTCTCATCGACACCTCCTTCACACACTTCTGTGAGTGATACTATTTTAGGATCATCTTTTCTTGGTTCTACATTACTTAGGTCAACTTCCCAAGGTCATCCGTTCACTCTCTCTTCTTTACACAAAAGCGGGGGACCCACTTCCTCTCAAGGAGGGAGCACCAACCCACCTAGCCCCCCTCAAGGGTCAGGTTCACAACACACTATGGCTGGAGCTAATCCTCCCCCCCACTACAGATGCCATATTTGGCCTCTCTCAACATACCGGATCTCACCAAACTCAACAATGATCCTATATTGCATGATCCCACATGGCCTGCAATGCCAACCAAACTACCTTCAAACATACCCAAGTTTGAAGGAAAGGTAGGTGATGACCCTGCCAACCATGTCATGACCTTTCACCTATGGTGCTCCTCCAATAGCATTATGGATGATTCCATCAGACTGTGATTATTTCAACACACACTCACTGGCCCATCGACTAAATGGTATGTCGAAGAAAAATCTGGGTACCACGCAACTTTTAAGTCATTAGCCAAAGCATTCTTGACCTTCTTCCAATTACCCATCCGCCACGACAATGGTCTAGAACTACTTTCTAATTTCAAACAAACCTCAACCACACACATCGTTGACCACATTCACGAGTGGCGTAGGCGACGTAGTTTGTGCAAAGCAGAAACCACCAAGCAATAGTGTCTCGACTGGTTTCTTAGATCCCTTGTCTCTCTCCTCGGTAAGGATGTAGCTTCCACCTTCCCTCAATCTGAAGAGGAAGCCATCAGCAAGGCCCAATAGTATGACCTCATCTATGCATAGTCAGGGTACTTATACATAGTACTTCCTGATCTTCCAAAACCTGTGCCATTTGGCCAAGACAAACCTGGGATGTCTCACTCAGCAGAAGGACTGATCGGTGCCACCACACACCATGGTCCACAACCCCAACCACCACCGATGTATGGCACACCTCAATACCCACCGGCATACGGGGGCACTTCTTATTACCCCCCACCACCTTATCAACAGCCATATCCTATTGTTGTACCTCCACCCATCAGTGGACCACCACCGGCACCTCCCATACATCCACCTATTACAACAAAAAATGGTACTCCCTTAACCTCAGCTTATAGTACTAGATAAAGCACTACACCTTCCTATGTACCTTATGGATCGGTACCACCATAGAATCTGTACTTCCCATTCCCTAGTCCTCCACAACCCATGGCTCCCCCACATCCTCATGTGGGGGTGAATTTTGTTCAACCCTCTGTTGTTCAACAATACCAAAGTTTTGAAAAATTGAATACAGCCAATCCAAACCATTCATCAAACAATGCCAAGAAGAAAGAATGGAACAGGAATAAAAACAACCCAGGTCAAGGCGGGAATCAACCCCCACAACACCAACCCACTCGGGGCAACCAGAACCAAGGGAACCAAAACCCCCAAGGGGGAAATAATAATAAATGTCAAGGGAAAAATAATGTTAAAACCATCTTCCCTTGTGCCCTTTGTGGTGAGTTCAGCCATTACACTTATCATTGTCCCCAGATCACTGATTTCAAATGGTTGAAAGACTCTGGTAGTCTTCCCAATTCTCCTACACAGCTTGCCCCTCAGCAGGCACCACAACAATACGTGCAACAACCCCCTCCTGTCGTGCTACAAAATCCTATTCCACATCAAGGTGTGATAAATACCCAGTAGGACACACAGCATCCCACACCGCAGGGGGGACAATACCTCAACCCCAACAATCCAGCAGATCGTACAATTCTCCTCACAAGTGAGGAAGAAATCCTTCGACAAACACGTACTCATCAGTATCATGCATCCACTGAGTCTCCTCCCACCCCTCCTGAGACAAACCCTACACCAACAGGACCCTCATTGGTGATCCCTCGCCCTTCCGTTGAACCATCGCTTTGCATCTCTCGCATCCCATTGCACAGGAATGTACACAAACCATAGGCTAGGGAAGCTCATAAGTATAGTTTGGTAGACGACTTAGCGCAATCCCCATCTGCCATGTCAGTCTTGGAAGTCCTACAGACTTGTCTGACTCAGCGGAAATCACTACTTTCTGCCTTGGGGGCAGTCGACCCTACAGATACTCAAATCATCACCTTTGATCTTGACAGTGGAGAACCTCGTCTTCCCGCCTTGATCACTTTTCAAATACCAGTCAAAATACAGAACATCATAGTTCATCGGTGTATCATCGATGAAGGTGCATCTACATGCATCATGTCCAAAACAGTATGGCAGAAACTTGGTTCCCTGGAACTCATACCCTCTGCCATCACATTACAAGCTTATGACGGATGACCATCCTCTCCTAAAGGGCTCTTCCAAAATGTCCTTGTCAAACTCAGGGGAAAGACTATTCTCATCGATATCGAAGTTATCGACACTCCGCTCAATTATAATATCTTGTTCGGTCGTAGCTACATGTACGCTATGAAGGCAGTGGAATATTCCGTCTTTCGGACAATGATGTTCCCTCACAATGGGAAGATCGTTACAATTGACCAAGTCTCACATTATGAGCCTAACCCATCTGTCGACATCGATAACATTCTTCCTCTCATTCACACAAGCCATGACACATATCCACTCGTCGAGATGGGTCCTGGGATTTTTAAAGATCCTTCCTTGTTAGGGACGTACCATGGAGCACCACCACTCCTTCATCCTGCTAATCAAGTATGCGTCATATCATCTAACGGAACTCACACATAGGATACCCTTCCTCCTGTAGAGGCTTCTATCATACTTGACGTCCAACTCGTCACAAAACCCCCCCCTCAAGAACCTCTTGGACACTCTTCGACCCCACTAGTCCACGATTCCACGTCTCCCCAAGGACATAGTCCAGTTTGGGAGACAGTTCCCCAACCCCTCACTCAAATTCCCTTATTTTACCCTCCACTAGTTATCGAAGCATTTCAAGTAGCCACAATGATCACACTACCTAATATGGTGTTAGCAATCCCAGTTTGGTATTTACACCCACCAAAGATGGTCCCCCGACCA
>JZKD02S0768674.1:142251-181012 GCA_000966675.3 Picea glauca
GTGAAACCCAAATGTATTTATGAAAATGGTATGATGAAGGTTTAATGGGGTGATGAAATGTAAGGAATAGTGAAGGGAAAGGTGGATGAAAATACAACATTTCTGAGTCCCAACACAACTCAATTATGTTGAGGTGTATATGGAGTAGTCTTATACCTTGCTATACTACACTTCTTATATAATTCTTCAAATTCATTCCAGCATAACTCTCCACCATTATCTTTCCTCAACACCTTAATTATTTTCTCTGCTTGATTCTCAACAAGAGTCTTAAACTCTTTAAACCTATCAAAGACTTTATATTTCTTCCTTAGGAAATATATCCAAGTATGCCTCGAGAAGTCATCTATAAATGAGACATAGTACATAGATTTTCCCAATTATGGGACCAACACAGGTCCAAAAAAATCACTGTGAAATAGTTGTAAAATTCCTTCTGCGCTCATTGCACCAGAGGGGAATCTTACCCGATTCTGCTTCCCATATACACAATGTTCACATAAATCAAAATCTAGAGAGAAATTAGACATACCTTCAACCATACCTTTACCATGTAGTAGTCGAAGACCCTTTTCTCTGATATGCCCCAGTATTTGATGCCACAACATAAAAATTTCTCAAGAGACTATAGGAGTTATTTATTCTTCAAATCCAATATTAGAAACAATGGAACTATTATAAGATTCCTTGTAGCTTATGCAGAGTTCCAAACTGAACTCCCTTCAACAACACCATTTCTCCTCGAACCATCCTACAGGTTTCCTTTTCAAATATTATTTTTACACCTGCATTGTCCATTTTACTTATAGAAATCAAATTTCTGGCCAATCCTGGGATGTGCAGAACATTAGGCAGTGTTCTAATCCTTCCATATATTATCCTCAACTTGAATTTTCCTCAACCTATGATTATGGTTGTCGAGTCATCACCTAGAAAAACATTACCTCCATCATGCCTTTCATATTCATAGAACCACTCCCTGTGGGAAGTCATATGAAAGGATGCACCTGAGTCAACCAACCATGCCTCATGATTTACATGTGTGCTTGAAGAAGCCAAGTACACATCCCCTCCTTCTTCCTTGGAGTTATTTTCTTTTATAGAAGGAGATTCTTCAGAGACATTATTTTACTCAACTTTGGATCTACATTGCTTCTTGTAGTTCCCTTCTTTTCCACATCTCCAACATACATTTACAAACTTTCTGAGAGATTTAGATCCAGCCTTAGACTTAGATATTCCACTTGAGAACTTAGATCTATTTCTTTCCTAGGAGCATCCTCTTGCAAATATTATGTATGTTCTTTGTCCTTCCATATTCTTTCATCTCATATCCTATGACAACAAGGATGAGAGCACTTTATCAAACTTCAAGGAAGTTGTATTACTACCTATGGCCACAACACGACTATCCCACAAGTTTGGTAAAGAACACAATAAACTGATACACTTATCTTCATCTAAAATTTTAATCTGAACATATACTAACTAACTTACCACGGTATTGAAGTCATTCAAATTCTCTACCACCGAGTCTCCATCTCTTATCCTCAAGTTATACAACTTATTTTTCAGAAATAGTTTATTTACTAGGGACTTAGACTAATACAAATTCCCCAACTTATCCCATAAATTCTTGGATGTAGCTTCCTCTAACACATTCAGTAATATTGAATCTGATAGGCACAATCGGATTGTGCTCTTCGGTTTCCAATCCAACTTTTTCCAATCATTTGTTGAAGTTCCTATAGGTGTAGTACTTGGATCTACCACAATCCACCAATCTATGTCCACCAACATATCTTCCATCTTGAGCTTCCACAACTCAAAACTTTGCCCATTAAACTTCTCAATCTCCATTTTCGAATTTCTCACCATTTCTTTTCACCTGAAAAATCAATACCACAGATATGTCATTGTAACAAAGCTTATCACAGTCCCTAGCCAAACCCTTGACCACAAAGGTGCCCCCCTGAAGCCAACAAATCTCTGATACCAAATGTTTATTTTATCCTTATACAATATTTACTGCAAACATATTTTCAGTAAAAGAACATAAAAGATACAATCAAAAATACAAACATTATATCAATAACCCTAATTCCTTAACCAGAAATAGAAAACCATTGGCAAAAATCCATGTGCCGAAAAACCGCCAAACAATGGACATGAAAATCGAGGCAACAAGAAAAATGAGGCAAAAAATTGACATGTTTCTCGAGGAAAAAAATGTGACACTACTACTCATGAAAATAACATAACATATACCCAAAAGGAAGCCACTTGCAAAGATAAAGTGACATGACAAGGGTTACTCAAGTGAGGATATATGTTTCTCCCATATGAAGGAACTTCGTGAAGGGGGTTCCCATACTATAAAACTGACTCCCTCCATATGAAAAACTAGAAGACAGACAGAGGTCCGCCATGGGAAAAGCATTCGTAGGAACCGGCATAGCAGAAGAAGGATAGATGGATGGGCTAATATGCACACAAACATGATAAAGTGGTTGAAAAGGGGCCTCCTTCCCTAAATTAGGTATGCCTCGCCCAAGAGGGGGCTAAGACTCCCTTCAAAATATCAGAGGTATTAGAATCTGTTATAAGGGCCCTCGTGAGCTTAAAAACCATTTGATCAAATCCCCCTAGAGAGGTCATCTTCCATAAAGGATGTGTGTTTTCCAACCCTTATCTGACCCAGGGTACCTGCAGAATAACCCATGCAAGTAACCTATGTGGCTACCTATGTCAAGAAAATAAGCCACCACAATATAACTGATGCATAGGAGAATAGTCGTAAGTCAGGTCTACCATATGAGCATGGTAAAAAAGCCCAAAATCTCAAAAGCACCGGCTCTTATAGAGGTAAAGGTACTAGAAAGACTCCCATATACGAATAGATCCACAAAAATATATTTGATGCTAAGAAGGTATTGGGGGGATATCCCCTCATCCAACTTCACGCAACCTCATGCTTAACTTTGATGTGAGTGGAGCCTCCTAACTTTACTGATTATACAATGGATTTCACCACTCCCTTAGTCAAATACATATTTTGAATTTAATATCCTTGGAGAAGTTTACTCACAAAATCCTATTCCAAAGATCTAAATCTTAAGGTAGTCTGTGCACCCTGAAAAATAAAATCGTTTCTAATCAATGTTAAATTTATCAGCGTTACTTTTAGTGGATTTTCTTACTCAAAAGATACAGTCATGAAATTGATGATGTTATGACCCAACAATTAAACAAAATAAATATGAATATAATGCAAAGTCGTAACTTCAATTCCCAACAAATGATAAGCTTCTCAAAATGCAACCTTCAATTCAATTCTTCAATTTCAAATAATATGCAATATTTTCATACATGTACTAAGATCAATGATAAGAACCCAAAAGATCAAATTCCAACAATGAAAAATGTATTTTTTTTTGTATTTACAATAAAAAAGAATGAAAATGCAAGGATTGAACAGTAGCTTGATATAAAGACCCTACTGTATGTAAACAGAGACAAACCAAGTAGAATATCAAGAAGCAAACACCCAGCCCAAGATGCAAGGACAACCAATAAAAAGGATGATGAGAAATAAAAACAAACCACCCAAAAATTCAACCAAAGAAAGGTTTCCTATCACTCTTCAGGCACTTTAGGAGTCATGAAAGAGACCTAAAAAGACTCAACAACCATCAAAACTTAACCGTCAAACATCAAACTCAACAATAAGGCAAACAAGTATGATGTACGTGAATGTTCAGGAGAAAACTGCATACATACGCTTCCTACATAACGAAAACTCGCGTATGTACATGACTGTCAGGGAAAAAACCGCATATATGTATTGAAACATTGCCAAGTTAAGGATAATGCCAAGAAACTCAGATTCAAAATGAACAGAGGATTTCAAGCAATCAGATGACAGGAAACTCAAGATTAAAAAGAGCAATCAAAGGAGAAAACACTCCAAACCTCGAAAATAAGATTCATTCCCCAATATGGTCGCCAATTTTGTTACAAGGAAAATCACTCTATGGCATAGGGTAAACCACAACATATGGAACTGACTGCAGAAATCAACTCTAATATCAAGTATGCTATATAAATAAATATGCTAACAAGACAAGATAAAGATCCTACCTCATCCATACGTTCAATGAACTCCATCGTTGAGCACTTGACTCAAATAAATTGATCCGAAATCGGATTCAGAAGCCTGTCAGGGCTTGAAAAATGCTCAAAAATTAAAGTGCTCGGAATTCGACGAAACCAACACCATTGAGTCCAACTCGTCTTCCTGATTCTGGTGGTATATTTACTTTGTCAAACGGAGTCTGTATGAAGAATATATCGCATTCTGTCCACCAAGCCAAACAGGCAAAATTTTTGGATGCTGATTGTACATGTCCGTACAGTCCGTATAGTCTGTACAGGACACGTGTCAGTCCATACAGGACACATAGCAGGTCCGTACAAGACACATGGTAGCACCAGGAGATGACACATGGCAGGTCCGTACAGGACACGTGACAGCCTCAGGCAGTGACACGTGTCAGGCAGATTTGGCGTTTTTGGTGTACAGCTGGACCAATCCCGAGGTGACATGTGTCACCACTGAAAGGGTGAAACATGGCACAGATGATGTCAGTGGATGACGTGGTGATGACTGGATAGTACGACTTCCAACGTGGCGATGATGTGGCAAGGCTGACTGGGCGTACGGCATGTGATGACATGGCAAGCGATTATTGGTTGGCAGTTGTCGAATCATTTGTTGACACGTGGCATATATTGGGCAAGTGATTGGGTGCCACGTGGCCCAATCACGGGCTGCCATGTGGCACCCCAGTTTTATTCAATGAGGGCTTTGTCAAAAGTTTTTGGAGCCCGTGGGATTCGAACCCCGGACCTCCCCAACCAACTACGCCTTTACAAAGTTTCCCGCGACCATTATGCCATTCATTGGAGCTTGTAATATGAACGGGATTCATTTTATTTAAAGTTACAGTATGCGTATTGTACGGGGGGTCGGGCCAGGGCTTATCCCTGACCCTGTTTTCATTGTGTTCGCATACGACCGGGAGCGCGGTCGTTACCATGTGCACAGTTGCGGGTTAAAGTTTGATTTCAACATTTGACCACCGGATTTATTATTAACCATTACATATAATGTGCAGGTTAACACATGTGGCCAGGAGTGGAGTATGCGCGCAGTTATATGTGTGGTTATGTAAATGGTTGCGGGAGTTAAGGTTTGAGCCCGGGTCCCATGGCTATACCATCAAGAACCGAGTGCTAGCGCCAACATGTAAAGGCCAACGCTTAGCCCGTAGGGCTAGCGCTTGGCCATATTAACACTCATATGACCTAGAAAGGGGGCGTGCATGCCAATGAAAGGGGATAAGCCCAAATATAACTACAATATAGTTTAAAAGTGGGTTTTTATAACCAATTTTGGCTTTTAATTATTGATTAACCTCTTTTTTAATGTAATTAACTCATTTTTGGGAGTTATTGGGCATTTTTAGAGCCTAAATTCGTGGAGGAAGTTGGAGATGGATAACCAACTTCCCAACTATTTAACCAAGGAAATTTTGAGGCCATGGGGATAGATTTTGGAGAGCATTCAGAGCAGAGATGCTGAGGAGAAGCCAAGTCAAAGCTAGTTTGAGGCAGGGAGACCGTTGAGGAGGAGATGTTGTCGGACCGTTTCTGAGAGCTCCGGACGTTCGTTTCGAGTGTCGTTTTTTGTGCATGGTTCTAGAGATCTGGGCGAACATGACCAGATCAGTCTTGAAGCCATTCGGCATTGTAAAGATGTACTATTGAGCTTTCTAAAAGAAATAAAGAAGCCTCCCCCATAGAGAAAAGGCCCGGAGACGTAGGCAAAGTTGTGTCGAACTCCGTTATCAACCTGTGTATTATGGTTTGTTGTTTTTCATTACATTTCAGATCTGCATATATGTAAATGGCTGTATAACTCCTTTTCTTCCTCGTTCTTTCATTAAGTTTCTCAATGGTTAATTAATGCATGCAAATAAAAACTCAATCATAAGTCATTCGAAAAATCCTGACGGATCAAGTGGTATCAGAGCTAGTTGACGTTTGGATTTGAGTTTTGCATGTTAACCAGGGAAAAGATATAGCGTGGTGAAGGCGAGATTGTTGCAGAGAATCCATTAATTGGATTGAGAAGAAGAGATTCTCACCGCTAGAAGATGGCATCGGAAGAAGGGATTTCTCAAGATGAGAAAGATTTCCGGAAAACATTCTTTGCCATGTCAGAGATGGTGCAAGTTTTGTACGAAGATTACTTGGAACGGAAGCGACCAGTTTTGGGTAATTCTTCAAAAGGCAAAAGTGAAGAGGAAGAGGACCAGCCTCAGATTCCTCCTTCACCTCCATCAACACCTCCTTCTTCTCCTTCTTCTTCAATTTCAAGTTCTAAATCTAGTGGAAAGAAAAATGTGCATAAAAGTAAACATGAAATGCCATTGTTAAAAATTGATGTAAAATTTGAGTTGCCCATATATAATGGTGAAGTGAATGCAGAAAAACTTGATAACTGGATCAGACAGATGGAGGTATATTGCAGTGTGCAACAAATCAAGGAGGAGGCCACACAAATCCAGTTGGCATCTTTGAGACTTCCAGGTACAGCTCTTATCTGGTGGCAGAGCAAGTTGCAAAAAAGAACACAAAATGTGGGTAATGTATTTCCATCATGGAAGAATTTCATTTCTGCACTTAGGAAACAATTTTATCCTTTGGGTTATAAAGAAAAAGAAATAATTGAATGGCAATATTTAAAACTAAGAAAAGGACAAACAGTGCAAGAATACATCGATGGATTTAGAAAGATGGCATTAATGTTAGACATTCCTTTGCAAACACAAGAAACCCTTATGAAGTATATAGGAGGTTTTCCTATGCATATTAGAACCACTGTCTTCATGTTTGGACCCACTAACCTTGATGAGGTTTCTATTCAAGCTACGTATATTGAAGAAGGGAAGGCAGGTGTGTCAGGGGAATCGTCGTCTTTGAGGAAAGAGGACAAGAGGAAAAGGTATGGCAATGGCAAGAATGCAAATGCAGTGTCAAAGAAAGAAGGAAATCCCTCTTGCAAGCATTGCAATAAAGAAGGACATGATGAGGAGAGATGTTGGCAGTTGCATCTCGAGAAGAGGCCAAAGTGGTTCAAAGGAAAGAAGGGAACGCAAACAGTGGCGACGACATCAAAACCCATAGAATTGGGATCAGATTCAAGTGATGAAAAGATCTCATTGGTTGGTATGACAGGTAAAAATGGTGAAGATATTGATTGTAGAAGCAAGTTGTTTCATATAAGAGTAATCATGTGACACACTAAGGTAGATACATTAATTGACAGTGGATCTCAATCTAATCTAATCTCAGAAGAGTTGGTTAAGAAATTGGGATTAAAAACACAAACGCATCATAGGCCTTACACACTTAAATGGATAAGAAATCATCATCAAATGCACATAACAAAACAGTGCACAATCAAATTTGCAATTTCATCTAAGTATGTGGACGAAGTAAATTGTGATTTTGTGTCATTAAGAGAATGTGGAATGATCTTAGGTAGTCCATACTTGTTTGATCGTAAGGCAATCTTCTACAGAACAAAGAATCAATATCATTTCACTAAAGCAGGTCATGATTATGTGGTTCATGCTCATCGTGTTAAAGCAAATAAAACACTTCAAACAGGGGAACAGTTAACGAATGTAGTTGTTTCAAATGAAGTAATTGATCTTAAGCAAGAACAAGATATGGTTGTTGAATGGAAAATCAATCATAGTTTGCTTCAAGATAAGCTCATGTCGTGCAGATGTCTAAAGTATATCAGTTCATTTGCAGGTGCACAGGACAGAGTTTAGAGACAGAGAGCAAGTTGGGCGGCCTATCCCAAGCTTGTTGACTGAACAGTAACCTTTTGGGGACCAAAAGGTCTTATTGTGGGGAGGTGTGATCCGAAATCGGATTCAGAAGCCTGTCAGGGCTTGAAAAATGCTCAAAAATTAAAGTGCTCGGAATCCAATGAAACCAACACCATTGCGTCTGGCTCTTCTTCCTGATTCTGGTGGTATATTTACTTTTTCAAACGGAGTCTGTATGAAGAAGATATCGCATTATGTCCGCCAAGCCAAACAGGCAAAATTTTTTAATGTTGATTGTACCTGTCCGTACAGTCCGTACAGGACACGTGTCAGTCTGTATAGGACACGTGGCAGGTCCGTACAGGACACGTGGCAGGTCCGTACAGGACATGTGGTAGCACCAGGAGACGACACGTGGCAGGTTCGTACAGGACACGTGGCAGCCTCAGGTAGTGACACGTGTCAGGCAGATTTGGCATTTTTGGTGTACAGCTAGACCAATCCCGAGGTGACATGTGTCACCACTGACAGGGTGACACATGGCACAGATGACGTCAGTGGATGACATGGCGATGACTGGATAGTATGTCTTCCGACGTGGCGATGACATGGCAAGGCTGACTGGGTGTATGACATGTGATGACGTGGCAAGCGATTATTGGTTGGCAGCTGTCGAATCATTTGTTGACATGTGGCGTATATTGGGAAAGTGATTGGGTGCCACGTGGCCCAATCACAGGCTGCCACGTGGAACCCCAATTTTAGTCAATGAGGGATATTTCAAAATTTTTTGGAGCCTGGGGGATTCGAACCCCGGACCTCCCCAACCAACTACGCCTTTACAAAGTTTCCCACGACCATTATGCCATTCATTGGAGCTTGTAATATGAACGGGATTCATTTTATTTAAAGTTACAGTATGTGTATTGCGCGGGGGGGTCAAGCCAGGGCTTAGCCCTGACCCCGGTTTCATTGTGTTCGCATACGACCGGGAGCGCGGCCGTTACCATGCGCACAGTTGCGGGTTAAAGTTTGGTTTCAACATTTGACCACCGGATTTATTATTAACCATTACATATAATGTGTGGGTTAACACATGTGGCCAGAAGTGGAGTATGCACGCAGTTATATGTGTGGTTATGTAAACGGTTGCGGGAGTTAAGGTTTGAGCCCGGGTCCCATGGCTATACTATCAAGAACCAAGTGCTAGCGCCAACATGTAAAGGCCAGCGCTTAGCCCGTAGGGCTAGCGCTTAGCCATATTAACACTCATATGACCTAGAAAGGGGGTGCGCGTGCCAATGAAAGGGGATAAGCCCAAATATAACTACAATATAGTTTAAAAGTGGGTTTTTATAACCACTTTTGGCTTTTAATTATTGATTAACCCCTTTTTTAATGTAATTAACTCATTTTTGGGAGTTATTGGGCATTTTTAGAGCCTAAATTCGTGGAGGAAGTTGGAGATGGATAACCAACTTACCAACTATTTAACCAAGGCCATTTTGAGGCCACGGGGATAGCTTTTGGAGAGAAATCAGAGCAGAGATGTTGAGGAGAAGCCAAGTCAAAGCCAATTTGAGGCAGGGAGACCGTTGAGGAGGAGATTTTGTCGGACCATTTCTGAGAGCTCCGGACGTCCGTTTCGAGTGTCGTTTTTTGTGCATGGTTCTAGAGATATTGGCGAACATGAAAAGATCAGTCTTGAATCCATTCGGCATTGTAAAGATGTAATATTGAGATTTCAAAAATAAATAAAGAAGCCTCTCCCACAAAGAAAAGGCCCGGAGACGTAGGCAAAGTTGTGTCGAACTCCATTATCAACCTGTGTATTATGGTTTTCTATTTTTCATTAAATTTCAGATATGCATATATGTAAATGGCTGTATAACTCCTTTTCTTCCTCGTTCTTTCGTTAAGTTTCTCAATGGTTAATTAATGTATGCAAATAAAAACTCAATCATAAGTCATTCGAAAAATCCTGACGGATCAGAAATACACCTGAAACTTGTCCTCAACAACCAAGATACGCAAGAATATGGTGATAATATATAAAGTTAGAACATACAATAGCATAATCCATCAATATTGATAACAAATACACCAATGTAATAACAATTCAAATATTTGCAAGACATTAATTGGACAAGAAAAGAGTATTTCTATTAAAATGTAATCAATAGAAGTGTATGAATGACAAACTTCCATGTCAACACGTTTGAAACCGAGAAACTAAGTCCCTTCCAGTTGGGCCTCCAACACTTCAATCCTCCACCAAAGGAAATCTCATATAAGAGAGACAATGAGGTTCTCCATCAAATAAGGAAGAGCTTGGGAGCTGAACAATGTGTTCAGACTTAAAAGGAAAAAGGGATGCAGACTCAATATGAAGTGAATAATTTCTCTAGAGAAAATTTTCTCTCAAATTTGAATTATTCTCCTCTTCTCCGCAACTTGGATATGACCCATATATAGCCTTCAAATGGAACTGAAGTGTCGAGTTGGAATGTTTCCAGTATAAGGAAGGTCAAGGATCATGGATATCGTGACATGACATGGAAACTTGACACCATTTTTTAATTTTGCTCACAAAACCCAATGTACACAGGTTGTAATGGTGCAACCTACATATATGCATGTTGTATAGTTGTTAGGGTGCGTATATGTGGAAAAATACATTTTTTAGCTCTAGGAACTACAAAAGGGGACTTCAAGTCTTCATAGGGAAATGGAAAAGGCCTTTTGAGTAAGTTTGCATAGGGTGGGGAAATTATTGCTCTAACAGATGCCCCCTAATGTGTGAGGTCAAAGGAGTATCTGCAATGGACAAAATATATTATAATTCCCAGAAGTGGAGTAATGGAGATCCAACTGGACAAACTAGTTGCTCATAAGAATATTACATTTCATAATGACTTTGTGCACATGGCTGCCAATTTGAATTACACTACAGATCCATGTGGAAATATACCAAATAGTTGTTCATGGCCATGAATAGAAAATACAAAAGTAGATACATGCCATAGGCTATCATAGTCATGAACAAGGCCCAGAGAAAACCAATCTCAAAATCAATCTGAATTTATTTGTATACAATGGAGTACAATATGATCTACCATGATCACTGAAGTCATATAGGTATTGGTCCAATGAATGATAACAACAGCTCAGGAAATCTACGACTATGAATTGATGTCTTCAAGTCTTCTACACAATCCGCCAAAAGTGAAAGTCTACATCATGTGAATAAAGGAGTTGAGGTTGCACACAATGAGACTTCATTTGATTATCGATCATTAGGGTATATCGTTAAAAAATGTGAGACAACCTACCAATAATGAAAATAGGTATCAAGGCACCGAGTAAATTCTTACAAGTGTGAATAAATGTGTTGAGGTTGAACACTTGAAGAATCCATCGATCAGGGGACATTGATGTATTCCCAACTATAGATGGTGAGAGAAACTACCACTGATGACTGCAAGCCTCTAGGTACTCATAGGACTCTAGGTATTGTTTCCATAATAGATGGGTTGATGTTGATGGAAGGAGACCTGCTGGAAGGAGAGAATTAAGTCATCTCTCATCATTCATCATGAGGTACTAAGAAGGAGCTTGATGATTTGTAGGAACTCAAATGAAGAACAAGTTCATGAACCAATGACCATGTGCATCTTTTGCATGCACCAGATGCAAGCAGTGTATGAAAAAAGACCCTCTAAATAGTATCCAATAAGGAAAACTTCTTAAAAAGGCAAGGAAACCATAAATAAGGCTAATGGCATCCAAGACACTGCATGAATCCCACTGTGTGAATAGATTTATTGTTGTCGAACACACTCCCACTGTGTGAATAGATTTCTTTGCAAGCACTTTGGCTTCTTTGATCTTTTGGGGTTTCAAACCAATCATATGAGGTTCCTTCAACTTTGTAAGGCCATAACTCTCAAACTGTGAGGAATTATGTGACATTCCACATGCCACCGGAAATGGCATGACATGTACTATCCATCTAGAATAGTCTTACGTACAAATATATCAAAACTCGTACCATTATACATCAAACAAACTTGGGTCCATTACCCAAACCTTTGTTCTACCGGAATTCTCTACTGGACTTTCTTCAAGGATTGACATCAATGACAACCATCCCAATTAATCAACAATATCCCCCTTTGGAATTGATGGCAACACTCTGATGCAATACTGAAATCATATCACTCACGATCCCCCTAGAACCATGTCTACATATTTGTGACCAACGCTCCCCCTGGAACCATGCCTCTATCCTTTTCATCCGATAAATCTCTCCCCCTTTGTCATCAGTGGAAAAGGTATATTTCCATTCGAGGTTGCTCCCCCTAACTGACTCGTCTGATCTCCCGACTTGAAATGTCCACTTTATGGTGCTTCCTCATGTACATATAAGATATATAATATAAGCATTCAAAAGAATTCATTTTAGAGTAGAAATAACTCTGAGTCTCTGGCAAAGATACTCAAAGGCTTCTCGTGGAAGTGGTTTTGTAAAGATGTTTTCCACTTGTTCTTTTGTGCCCACATATTCAACTCTGATGTTATTTTTTGCAACATGTTCCCATAGAAAGTGATACTTTATTGGAATGTGCTTTGTGTTGGATTGCATCACCGGGTTCTTTGATATACCAATGGCACTTGTATTATCACAATATATTGGAATGGGCTCATCATACTCAACCTGTATATTTGATAGAGTTTGTTTCATCCATAGAACCTGTGTATAACATGTTGCTTCTGCAATATACTCTTCCACGGCTGTAGATAAATATATTGATGATTTTTTCTTGCTTATCCATGATACTAAACACTCGCCCAAGTAGAACATTTCTCCACTAGTACTTTGTTGGTCGTCAATGCAACATGCCCAATCTGCATCTGTGTAGGCAATAAGTGATAGATCCTTTCCTTTTGGATACCATAATCCAAACTCTTGTGTTCCTTTGAGATATATAAAAATCCTCTTCACTGCTAATACATGTGATTCCTTTGGTGTTTCTTGAAATCATGCCACCTATCCAACTTCTTGCATTACCTCAGCTATGGATGCTATCACATATAGTAGGCTACCAATCATTGACCTATATTGCCTTTGATTTGTAGACTTTGAATCATAATCTTTGCTTAACTTACAACTGTATTGCATGGGAGTGATAACTGGTTTGCAATCTTCCATTCCAAACCTATTTAGCATTTCTCTGATATAATTGGTTTGAGAAATAAAAATTCCTTGGTTGTGTTGAGCGCTCAACAAACCCTAAAATCCTTATGAAATTTTATCACTTTTTGGGTACCACTTGTTTTCTTTTACTGTCTAAATTGATTTCACTTTGGGGGGGTGTCTTATTTTGTTTCATTTTCATAACTCTTATTGATCAAATCGGATGTGTTTGAACTTGTTAAAAAAAACCTTGTGCCTAAAGGAACTTGAATTTCCAATTAAGAATCGGCAATTAACATCGCTACTGATGCACCTATGTTAGGCATTGGAAAAAATGCATGAAGGTAAAGTGAACACACAGTTGCACTAATCGTCGATCATTGATCCTTGATACATTTTCAGCATCAGCAAGATAGGACGTTGTATCCAGGGATGTATGTCTAAAGGGAAAATCCCCAACGTTGAAATAAAACGCTTCTTATTCCCCTCCTATTTCATTTTCCCTATACCTTCTTGAAAAGCATTCTTATTTTGGTTGGTTAATTCAATTTACCATTACTAAATGACTAGGTTTTTCATCATTATATTTCTTGATTGATTCTTTGCGAAAATTGTTTATATTTTATTGAAGGATAAAAGCATGTTGTGACTTGGTTCATAATACTTGTCATCATGTTTTCCATGGATTGAGTATGCAGCAGGTCCACCAAGTTTTTTGTGTACGCAGGAGACATCCAGGACAACCAAGTATTGTGTATGCACAGTAAGATTCCACAGGAAAGACGCGACAATTCGGAGCATTCCATTTCGAGCTTAGATTTCAAGCCAAACAAATAGGTCAAATATTTAATGGTGAAGATCTAATAGCCAATCAGATCAACGACTCTCATCCATTTGGGGGTCCATAATTGCGTAGGGTTTAATATAAGGCATTAGGAAAGTCACTCCACGACTTCGTCATTTGAGCGTTCCAAATTTTCATTTTTTTGATTGTTGAAGTATCGAACTCCCAAAGTATTTAATGTTAAACACAGATTAAGATTGATTTAATTAGTGATAAGCATTGGCTAATCACTTCGCAAGATCATTACTTCAGGATGTTTTCATGCTTTACATACAGAAACTTCTGAACGTCGAACTGTCAAAATGTTGAAGTAACGAGAGATTTCCACGTCACTCTGGGCCTGTACTACTCTAGGAGAACTTCTTCACAATCCAAAACTCTTAAATCCCAAAGTGCCTAAGAACATGGAAACCATCAGTCGAGACATGTGGCACACTCATCAGTCATAACATGTGGCACTCATTCCAAGTCATTTGGTTGCATCATTCGCCCATTTCCACGTGACACATGTCATCCTTCTTTCTATGACACATCAGCAATATGACATCTGGCCGCCACGTCAGATTCGGGAGATGGTCCTTAGGGGGATTTCCAAGCACAACATTCAAAAGCTCTCATACTCCAAAGTGTCGAAGTGACGAGAGACTTCCATGTCACTTTGAGAGAAAGTCACTTCAGGAGATATTCATGCTCTGCGTTTAAAAGCTCCCGAGCTCCAAGAAATTTTGTTGTCATCGCTAAGTATGGCTAGGGAGGTTCTAATATGGAATACAGATGGAAAATTTAGCAAGGGTGCTAAAATAGAAGGGTTACCCAGATCACAGATTGCAACACGATCGATGGTCACACTTCATTGCGGGGACGAAAAATGATCAAACGTTAATTTTCTAGAGCGGTCCTACAATTGAAACCATGGTATAGCTTATGAGGTATGTGGTAGATTGTGGTGGATTACGAGGGTCGTAGCAGTGTGGACCAAAACCACCCTCAAAAACTTCCACAATCACGTGCTTATATGACGTTAGGTCACCATGTCACTCCGGGAGATTTTCACGTTGCACATCTAGTTATCTCTAGTGGCCTACAACAGCGTGCGTGCACACCATGATCAATACAGAACTCAACCTTGTCACTTTGAATCAGTTTCTTCCACAACTACAGTTCATCCAATGCATGCATTAGTTTATTCTTAGAGACAATAGTAGTTTTTAGTTAACAATTTCATAATTGTTTTAGATTAAATTAATAAGTGGTCTTCTATGTGTGATAAGAACCACTCTTTTTTATTAAGTCAATTGTGAAGTATACATTGTTGTACTCTAGCAGTGTTTTAGTCAAGTTAATTAGTCGTTATACAATTTTTAGTGTAGATTTAAGTCTCAGTCCCATATGGACGAGAGCTTCGACAACTCTGATAAATATGCAGTTTATGTATGTTTAAGGGGTCAATGGTTTTGGGAAAAGACCCTCATTTTTGGATTTTTAAAGAACTATTTTAGAGCTACCTTAATTGAAAATTCATGTTTAGGACCAGAGACAAGTTTTGTTTTTCATCAAAATCATGTGTGATTGGATCTAAGGGAGAATTATTTCTGAATTTACCTCATGAATGGATTTTGTAATGAGCAAGAGCCTCTGAATCTATTGATAAGTTATCTGATTCAATATTTTTATAGTTCTTGTCTCTAATGATGGAAATTAAATCGTTGTGTTAATGTGCGTCTAATGATTAGAGCTAAGGAAACTATTTTTCTTGCCATCGTTTATTGCATGTATGTTTTCTTTCGATAAGTGTATCTCAGTCAATAATTGGAACATCAGAAATTTAATGTATTAGTACTAGGCTTGTCGTAGGTGTAAGAATCATTTTTTGCATGCTTGAGTACGAGGGTTATCCTGAGCTCAGCCTTCATCAGTAGTTAGGCCTTCTCCCATTTGTTACCCAGTTGGTTTATACCAATGCATATCTTGTATCAGACCCACCTATAAGAGAAAAACACAAAAAGAGAATGTTCAAACTGAAGGAGGATCTTTCGCGAGAAGATATCATGTAGATCACTACGTAAATATCATCTATTAATTGGCCAGATCACATAGATCTAGAGAACCATTCCACCATTAAATGATGGAGATTCTGATTGTCCCTCAGTAGCGGGTTTGTTCATATTGTTGAGTTAAAGTGACTTAGGACCCCTCAACAGAATTGGCACTAGAAGGAGGGCCTAAAGAATGAATGGCTAAGAATATTTTTGGTATAATATTTTGCACAGCCTATAGATTCAAACATCCCACATGCATGGCCAGTCATTCTCAAGACAACCCACACACACTAAGTACTCCTGAAATGAGTAGCTCACCCCAGCAAGAGGAATAACACTTATTCCCTAAAATACCTTACACTCTTCCCCACAAGGAGTTGAACCACTTCAAAAGAATCACAAGAGCTTACGCCTGACAAATCAGAGCACTGCCCTTAGGTTTGTTACTTCCTCATAGAAAACAAGTAAGCAGACCATTGGTTGATACCCCTAACCAGGTTTTTGTTCACACAGTAGAAGACCTGATAGATTTCGCCCTCACCAAAATCAAACATCCCCTTAATATAATCCCCGAAACTCTAGTTGGTAACTACTCTGAGCCCAACAATTTTTCTAACGAGGAGGGTTTAACTCAGAACGCTCAGATTTGGAGTCGGGCAACATGGAAGATAACAATGATCATAATGAAGAAAGGAGAAACCAACCTCAGAATAATCAACATTGGTTGGCTAGAGATGCTCTTTCCATCCTTGGATGAGTACATAACCTTCCCCGACCTCCAGAAAAGTTACTCCCTAAATTTGACCCTGAAACCTCAGGATTTCCTGAAGACCATATCAAAAAATTCATACTAGCTATTAGACGGATAAATGTCCAACATGAAGACGTAGTATGCAGGATTTTCCCCCATACTTTTGATAATTTGTCCTCCACTTGGTATTTCAACTTAACTGTAGGGTCCATAACTAGTTGGAAAAAGTTTCAAAAGGATTTTCTAGATAAATTTGCAAAAGAAATCACTACGGGATCTTTGATGGTTGAGTTGTTTGTTGCCACCATGAATTCAAAGGAGAAGGTTAAAGACTTTAATCAATGGTTCACCACTATCCTAAACAAATTTCAACCCCAATCTAAACCCACTCAGGAGCTGCAAATTGAGGTATACGCTAATGCGCTCCAAGCTTCCATTTCCATGCTTGTGAAGAGGGTTGCCAAAACAACCTTAGCTAAGAATTTTGAGGAAGATAAGACAATAGAATTCCAAATGAAGGGATGTAAAGAAGGCAAGAAGGAAGTTCAACCTCCACCCAGGAGAGAATCCTGTTGACCAGACCCCTAGGGAAACAAATAGAACAAGGTCCCGAAAAAGGAAGTGGAGACATAGAAGACCTACAACGCATGGTAAATAAGTTGTCAAATGAAATTATAGACATGAAAAGAAGTGAAAAGGAAGGAAACCAAGGCCAGAGGCCCTATAAACCCTTTTTTAAAAGAAACCCACTATGCAAAGCAATTGAACCTCCCCTAGCCAACTTAAACATCGACTTGGGAAATGTAGCATTTGACTCGTTCTGTACCTATAGCCAAGAGAAACATTCTGAAAGAGACTTCCCACAATGGGTGCATGCCATGAATTTGATGGCCAACTAGTTTCTAGATGAGGTTTCCCTAACCGAACAATCAATTGGCTCAACTATGAATATTTTTTATCATGAAGAAGTTGATCTAGTGGAAGAAACAACCATGTTGATATGGGACCCTGACCTACCAAATCCTTCTAATGATCTATTTGAGGTTCAAGAACCACCCTCAGAGGTCTTGGTTGTGCAAACACAAAGTAGGGATCAATATGTCTCAAACAACCTTACTACAGCCCAAACTTCAAGAGGAAAACCAGCGCCTGATCACCCAAAAGTACCCTTTGTTCCCCGAAGAAATCCTATAAACATCCATACATGAGAATCACCCAAGCTAGACTACAACATAGTAGAAGATTTTAAAAAATTGAAGGCAAATATATTGGTCATGGACATGTGTAGAAAAACTCAACATAAGGACTTTGTGTTACAAGATTTGAAGCCAGTAGAAAACCCTTTAACAAGAACTAACCCAGGAGAAAATCCAGCTCCCATGGATCTAATAAATAAACCAATAGTAAATGCTTGCTCTGAAGATAAGAAAGGAAATCCTTTTGTCCTACCATTCCTTTTGACATTTGAATTATTCAACAGAAACCTCCATAATTGTTTGGTTGACTCGGGAGAATCCTCTAATGTTATTCCATTGTCTATATGAAAGAAATTAAATGCAGTCCCTCTCAAAAGTGATAAACATGTGATACAACTAGAGATAACCCAGGTGAAGGTTATGGGAGAGCTCAAAGATGTCATGATTAGGATGGCGACACACCCAAAAAAATTTCAAGTAATTGACATCATTGTAGTATATATCCCAGAAGCTTATGGATTGCTACTTAATTGAGAGTGGTCCATGAAATTGAATGGATACTTTAGCATAGACTGGGATAAACTTTGGTTTCCATTAAAGGGACATGCAAACATGACTAGTATCGATAGGGAGAGGTATCTCAAACATACGCTCACCAATTTAGAATCCCTCAATGAACCCTCTTCGACATATTTCCCCAATCTAGGCAATTATTCATGCGACTCCAATTTTAGGAATTTATCCCCCCTCTCATATAATGTTCCTCTTACTCAAAACTATGAAATGATTTTTCAAGAGAATTTTCCAACAACGGAGAAGGAGACCCTCTTTTTTCAGGAACCAGTCTTAGAAGCCACAGAACATATAGGAGGAAAGAAGGAAAGTGGTAGAAAAAATAAACTAATGGTTTTTGTTCACAAATTTGGACCTTATACTTTGACGGATCTAAATCGCAAGAAGGGTCAGGGGCAAGGTGCATCCTCATTGATCCAAAAGGTAAACGAAATTTCCTATCATGTAGACTAGAATTTGAATGCACAAACAACATCACTGAGTATGAATCTCTAGTATAAGGGCTAAATAAATCCATAGACTTAAATGTTAAAGAATTGAAGGTTTTTGGAGATTCTAAAATCATTGCTAGACAAGTAAGGAACACTGTACATTGCAACTCTCCCCACCTGAGGAATTATCAACATGAAGTGCAAAGACTAATAGAACATTTTGAATCCTTCAACATTGAAACGATCCCCGGAACAAAGCACACTCATGTTGATTCTCTAGCCAATGTTGCCTCTAGGTTATCCCCTCTAGAAGGCTATGAAGCCTCCCGATTGATTGTGGAGTTACTCTACAAACCGTCGTTGCCCAACAATATTTCCAATTGGAAGGTCTTTGAAGGATATGAATAGATCATAAACTTTTTAACCAATCAGGATAATTTTAAAGATCTAGCTATTGACGATGAAGTGTTCCAGGAGCAATTCGTAGAACCTAACCCCAATGTACAAAAACCTGAAACAAACAATCGACTGACACACCAAGGTCTCACACGATACCGAAGGGAGTAGCCATTTTTTTTTACTTAAGGGAGATATTCAAAGGATCAATGAACACAAAAATGATGAGTTCATGTCCCATGTGTGAGACTATAAATCTAGGAACCCTGGAAAAACCCAAGAATATAAATCTAGGAAAGACAGTGTCTAAAGAAGAAAGGAAGGCCTATCTCAAACTTTTCAGAGAATATCAAGATGTTTTTGCATGGTCCTACCAAGATCTAAGGAATCATGACACTCGCATCATTCAACACACAATCCCGCTAAAACCCAGAGTAAAACCCTTCCAAAAGAAACTCTAGAAGTACCACCCATCTCTGGAACCCCTCATGTGTCAAGGGTTAAATAAATTACTATATGATAAAATTATCTTTTAGGTTAGATACTTTGCCTAGGTAGCAAATTTGATTCATGTCAAGAAAAATTATGGGGAGATTCGCCCGTGTGTGGATTTCATAAACATCAACAGAGCATCAAAAAAGGATTATTACCCAGTCCTGCCAGTGGAAAAAATCTTGCAGACCGTGTTTGGTTCTGATATTTTCTCCCTGATAGACAGTTTTTCAATTTACAACAAGGTTCTAGTTTCAGAGGAAGACCAATTGAAAACTACCTTCCAAGCCAAGTGGGGAACCTTTACTTATAAACACGTTCCCTTTGGGTTAATTAATGAAGGGGAAACCTTTCAGAGGGACATAGACATAGATTTTTGGGGATTGATCAACAAGTGTGTAGTATTCTATTTGGACAATGTAACTGTGTGTTCAAAGAACAAAGAAGATCGCATCTAACATCTAACCCAGATTTTTGAAAGGTGTAGAAAATACGGTATATCTTTAAACCCTAAGAAAAATATCTTTGGTGTCGAGGAAAGGGAGAAATCAAAATCAAATTTCACATCTCATCAACAGATAGTTAAAAGGTGGTTTGATAAGCATAAGGCCAAAGAGAAGAATTTTGAAGTAGGAGACTTAGTAAAATGGGACAGAGCAAATGAGTCAAAGGGAAAACATTCAAAGTTATAGAATCTATGGCTCAGACTTTTTCAGGTAGTCGAGAAAATTGGGGTAGGCATGTATCAGTTGAAAAATATGAGGGGGGAACCTAACACCCTCCCGGTGAATGGCCAAGCCCTAAAACAATATTTCCATTAAAAAAAATATGTTTTCATGATGTTTTGTTTTTAGGTAGGTTGATTGCGAAGTTCATTTTTGTTTTTTGTTTCTTGTTATAGTACTTCTGTGCTTTTGAAGTTTTTGTTTAGAAAGACATTGGTCGACCTTAATTCACATGATATGAAGAACTCTGTTCCTGACAAATGTCTTGCATACAAAACAAGAAGCGTTGGGAGACCTGCGGTTGTTTTAAAGGAGTTATCTATCTAATCTGTGCAGATAAACAACCTCAAAAAAGTAATGAAGTGTCTATCTGGTGGTTTGGTAAAAACCTAAAGGGAAAGATGGAAAGCTAGAAAGGAATACATGTACGTCGAGATAGAGCTAGAAAAAAATTCACCTTAACCATCTCATTTTTGAAAATAACAGACGTCCTCTTCTCCCACTTGCTCAGGGCATTCTGTCAAAATAGAATTAATTATATCAAATGAGTGCATAGTAGGATAGGGTATGCATATAACTCTGTCGAGTCTATGGATTCTCCCTAGCAGTGGAGCAAGGTATCTAACGTCGAGGTGACTCTATCGGGGCTATGGAAGCTTGCTGGCAGCGGAGCAATTCCATAGCAAGTGAATGATGATAACTAAAAGGCATGGTGTCAGTGAATTATTTACTCGATGCTTGTCAAAAGAGGGCATGGTTCATGGTTACATGAAACGAAGGTGGAATAAAGGTTGAAACCCCACAGGCAGACCCAGATTCACTAACCAGGGGAATTTCAAATGCAAGGATAGAAGAGGCTCTGATAAAAACAAAACCAGTTAGATTCTTAACCAGTTGTTGCATCAGCTAAGCCCAGGGAAGTAACAGAGATTCTTCTTTCGCCCAGTAAGTCGCCATTTGTTGAGCACTCAACAAACCCTAAAATCCTTATGAAATTTTATCACTTTTTGGGTACCGCTTGTTTTCTTTTACTGTCTAAATCGATTTCAATTTGGGGGGGTGGCTTATTTTGTTTCATTTTCATAAATCTTATTGATCAAATTAGATGTGTTTGAACTTGTTAAAAGAAACCTTGTGCCTAAAGGAACTTGAATTTCCAATTAAGAATCAGCAATTAAAATCACTACTGACGCACATGTGTTAGGCGTCAGCAAAAATGCAAGAAGGTAAAGTGGCCACACAATTGCACTAACCACCAATCGTCGATCCTTGATACATTTTTGGCATCGGCAGGATAGGACATTATAGCCAGGGATGTATGTCTAAAGGGAAAATCCCCAATGCCAAAATGAAATGATCTACATGCCCTTCCTGCCTCATTTTCCTCATACCTTCTTGAAAATCATTCTTCTTTTGGTTGGTTGAGTCAATTTCCCATTAATAAATGACTTTTTTTTTCATCATTATATTTCTTGATTGATTCTTTGCGCAAATTTTTTATGTTTTCTTGAAGGATGATTGCATGTCATGATTTGGTTCAAAATACTTGTCATCATGTTTGCCATGGATTGAGCGTGCAGCAGCTCGACCAATTTTTTTGTGTACGTAGGAGACTTCCAGGACCCCTAAGTAATGTGTATGCACAGTAAGATTCCACAGGAAAGATGCAACAATACGGAGCATTCCATTTCATGCTTAGATTTCAAGCCAAACAGACAAGTCAAATATTCAATGGTGAAGATCTAACAGCCGATCATATCAACGGCTCTTGTCCATTCGGGGGTCCAGAATTGCACGGGGTTTAATAGAAGGCATTAAGAAAGTCACTCCATGGCTTCGGCGTTCGAGCATCTGAACTTTTCATTGTTTCGATTGCCAAAGTGTCGAACTCCCAAAGTATTTAATGTTAAACATGGCTTATGCCCGAGCTAATTAGTGATAATTACTAGCTAATCACTTCACGAGATCATCACTTCAGGAGATTTTCATGCTTTAGATCCAGAAACCCCCAAACGTCGAATTGTCGAAATGTTGAAGTAATGAGAGACTGCCACATCACTCTGGGCTCGTACTACTCCAAGATAACTTCATGCTTTATAATTCAAAACTCATGAAGCCCGAAGTTTCAAAGCACGTGGAAACCATCAGCTGAGATATGTGGCACACTCATCAGTCATGACACATGGCACTCATTCCAAGTCATTTGGTTGTGTCATTTGCCCATTTCCACGTGACACATGTCATCCTTATTTTTGTGACACGTCAGCGATATGACATCTGGCCACCATGTCATATTTGGGAGATCCTTCTTTGGGGTATTTCCAAGCACAACATTCAAAATCTCCCGAACTAAAAAGTGCCAAAGTGACGAGAGACTGCCACATCACTTCAAGAGAAAGTCACTTCGGGAGATATTCATGCTCCGTGTTCAAAATCTCTCGAGCTCCAAGAAATTTTTGTGCCATTTTTAAGTATGGCTAGGGAGGTTATAATATGGTAGATGGATGGAAACTTTAGCAGGGGAACTAAAACAACAGGGCTTCCCAGATCTCAGATTGCAACACGATCGATGGTCACACTTCATTGTTGGGACAAAAAATGCTCGAACGTTAATTTTCCATAGCGATCCCACAATTGAAACTATCGTATATCTTGTGGGGTATGTGTCATCTTATGGTGGATTTTGGTGGTCGGAGAGGTGTGGACCCAAACCACCCTCAACAAATTCCGCAATCACATGATTATATGACGTCGGGTCACCATGTCACTCTGGGAAATTTTCATGTTGCACATCTAGTTGTCTCCAGTGGCCTCTAATAGCGCGTGTGCACACCATGATCAATGTAAAACTCAGCCCTGTCACTTAGAATCAGTTTCTGCCACAATCACAGTTCATCCAGTGCATGCATTAGTTCAGTCTCAGAGACAGTAGCAGTTTTTAGTTAATCAATTTCAGAACTGTTTTAGATTAAATTAATAAGTGGTCTTTTATGTGTGATAAGAACCAGTCTTTTTTATTAAGTCAATTGTGAAGTATACATTTTTGTACTCCATAAGTGTTTTAGTCAAGTTAATTAGTCATTCTATAATTGTTAGTGTAGAGTTAAGTCTCAGTCCAAGATGGATGAGAGCCTTGACAACTCTGATAAATATGCAGTTTTTGTATGTTTAATGGGTCGATGGTTTTGGGAAAAGACCCTCATTTTTGGATTTTTAAAGAACTATTTCGGAGCTACCTTAATTGAGAAATCTTGTTTAGGACCCCAGACAAGTTTATGTTTTTCATCAAAAGCATGTGTGATTGGATCTAAGGAAGAATTATTTATGACTTTACCTCATGAATGGATGTTGTAACGAGTAAGAGCCTATGAATCTGTTGATAAGTTATCTAATTCGATATTTTTATAGTTCTTGTCTCTAATGATGGAAAGTAAATAGTTGTGTTAATGTGCGGTTAATGATTAGAGCTAAGGAAACTATTTTTCTTGCCATCGTTTATTGCATGTATGTTTTCTTTCGATAAGTGTATCGCAGTCAATAATTGGAACATCATCAAGTTAATGTATTAGTACTAGGCTTGTCGTAGGTGTAATAATCATTGTCTGCATGCTTGAGTACGAGGGTTATTCCGATCTCAACCTTCTTCAGTAGTTAGGCCTTCTCCCCTTTGTTCCCAGTTGTTTTATACCAACACATATCTTGTATTGGACCCACCTATAAGAGAAAAACACAAAAAGAGAACATTCAATCTGAAGGAGGATCTTTTGCGAGAAGATAGTGTGTAGATCATTATGTAAATCCCATTGATTAATTGGTTGGATCACATGTATCTAGATAACCATTCCACCATTAAACGTTGCAGATTCTAATTGGGCCTCAGTAGTGATTTTGGTTCCTATTGTTGATTTAAAGGGATTTAGGACCCCTCAACAGTTTTCTTTGACGTATCTGAAGACCCAAAAAGAAGGATAGTTCTCCAAGTAATGACATTTAAAATTCATTTTGCATGTCCTTTGAAAATTTATGGCTTAACCTATCATGAGTACTTCCAAAAATAATATCATCAACATAAACTTCAATTAATAAAATATTATCTTGAGTTACCTTGATGTAGAGGTTGTTGTCTGCACTTCCTTTTATGAACCTTGTGTGTTGTATATATTTATCCAATCTATAGTACCATGTTCTAGGAGCCTATTTTATACCATACAAGGCCTTCTTTAATTTACACACATAATCTGCATTCTCTAACAATTGAAATCCTTTTGGTTGTTCAATGTAGACTTCTTCTTCAAGTTCCCCATTCAAAAAAGATGATTTTACGTCCATCTGATATACTTTAATATTTTTGGAGCATACATAAGCTAAAAGCAATCAGGTTTCTTCCATTATGGAAACTGGGGAAAATGTCTCTTCAAAGTCGATTCCTTCAACCTGTGCATATCCTTTACATACCAATCTAGATTTGTTCCTTGTTACATGTCCATATTCATTCAATTTATTCCTATATACCCACTTTGTATCAATCACATTCTTATCCTTTGGTCTTGGAACCAATTCCCAAGTGTTATTTTTCTCTATTTGATCTAATTCTTCATCCATGGCCTTATACCAAAATGCATCCTTGTTGGCCTCTTCAAAACAGGTTGGTTCAATCATAGATGAGAGTGTTATGTGCATTTGTTCTGGTAAATAGATTCTTCTTCTAGTCTCAACTCCTGCATATTTGTTTCTGATAATATGATCTGAAGGATGATTCTGTTGTACTTGTCTGCTAGGTGTCTTTGGAGGCACTTGTTGAAATTTCTCTTATGCTTCTGTCATATCCTCTTCATATTCCCCTTCTACTTATTTTTCATCTTCTGCTTCTTCTTTGTAAAGTTGTTCCATTGATTCATTTTCTTCTTCCTTTAATTCTTGTCTACCTGTTTCATCAATTGTTACGTTGATTATTTCCACAACTTTGTTCAATGTCAAGTTGTAACACTTGTATTCTTTCCTTGTACTTGAGTAACCAACAGGAACTCCTTTGTCCACACGAGAGTCAAACTTTCCCATTCTTCCATCTTCTCTTTTCATGTAGCATTTTCTTCCAAAAACTTTGAAGTGCTTCACATTTGTTGGTCTTCCTTTCCATAGCTCGTAGGGAGTTTTGTCAGTGTTGTTTCTTAGCATTACTATGTTTTGAATGTGAACTGTTGTATGCATTGCATGTGTCCAAAAGATATCTATCAATTTGGAATCCATTAGCATTGTTTGAGCCATTTCTTGTACTTTCATGTTCTTTCTTTCAACAACTCTGTTTTGTTGAGGTGTCCTAGCAACAGAGAATTGCATTTTTATTCCATGCCTACTGCATTATTCCATAAATTCCTTTGAAGTGAACTCTTCTCCATTATCATATCTCAAGCATTTTATTTTTGAATCCATTTCCTTGTAGACCTTGAAGTTTTCAAAAGATTCTGACTTATTCCTGAGAAAGAAAACTACAGTCATTCTTATATAATCATCAACTAATAACATAAAGTATTTCTCACCTTTTAAACCCTTTGTTGTAGTTGGTCCAACTAGATCAGTATGCACAATTTCTAGTGGTCTTGTCGTTGAATATTCTTTTGTTTTAAACCTGGTCTTTGTTTGCTTTCCTTGTTGACAATGCTTGCATAAAGTGTTGGTTGGATTCGTGATCTGGGGAATTTCTCTAACTACATCCCTTTTGTTGACTTTGACAAGGTTATAAAAATGTATGTGACCCATTCTTCTGTGCCATATCCAACTTTCATCTTCCTTTCCTAGGCAACACTTTTCATTTCCAATTATAATTAATACATATATGTTGCTTTTATTGAAAACTTTCTTTGTGGTTCTTTTGACTTTATATTTTT
This sequence comes from Picea glauca, assembly GCA_000966675.3. Lineage (NCBI taxonomy): Eukaryota > Viridiplantae > Streptophyta > Pinopsida > Pinales > Pinaceae > Picea > Picea glauca. The sequence goes on from JZKD02S0768674.1 coordinate 168,688, forward strand.
GTTTGTTATTTGAGTAACCTTCGTCATTTCTCTTTTTCTTATGAGGAAATTTGTTAGAAAAATGACCAATACCATCACAATTAAAACAAATCAAAGGATGCTTACCTCTATACCTGTCATCGGTTCCCTTGTTCAATATTCTAACAAAGTTGGCCACTTCTTCATCATCTTCTGAGACGTCACTATTGTTTCTATGTTCTCTTTCTTTTTTCTTTCCCTTTTTATTTGACCTTTCGGATGCTTTCAAGGCTTCTTATTTTATATCTAGATTTTCCTTATCAGTTCTCATTTCATATGCTGTGAAAAAACCTTGTAGTTCATCCATGATTATTGAGTTTAGATCTGCTCTTTCTTCTAGTGCTGATATCTTAAGGTCAAATCTCATAGGAAGAGATCTTAATGCCTTTTGAACAATTACAAATTCTTTGATTTCTTCTCCCAATCCCAAGCTTGCATTTATTGTTTCATCGACTCATAAAAAGCTGCAATGTTCTCATCTTTATTCATCTTTAGTTGTTCGAACTTACCTTTGTAAGTTTGAAGATTTGTTTCTTTGAATTTTGAATCTCCTTCATAAATATTTTGAAGTTTGTCCCAAATCTCTTTAGTGGATTTACAATGCGCAACTTTGGTGAAAATTGATTCTCCAAGACCAAATAGCTATAGAAAATATACACTGCAGATCCATGTGAAAATATACCAAACAATTGTCTGTGTCCATGAATAGGAAAATACAAATGCAGTTACAGGCCAAAGGTTGTCATAGTCACGAACAAGGCCCAGTAGAACCAGTCTCAAAATCAATCTGAAGATATATGTTTACAATGGAGTACAATCTGATCTCCCGTGATCACTGAAGTCATATAGGTATTGGTCCAATGAAAAGGAAGAAACAACTCAGGAAAGTTGCGGCCACATACTGATGTCTTCAAGTCTTCTACACAATCAGCCAAAGGTACAAGTCTACATCATGTGAATAAAGGAGTTGAGGTCAAACAAAATGAGACATTGTTTGATTATCGGTCATTGAGGCATACCATTGAAAAATGCGAGACAACCTATTGATGATGAAAGTAGGTATCAAGGCACCGAGTACATTCTTACAAGTGTGAATAAAGGATTTGGGGTCGAACACTTGAAGAATCCATCGATCATGAGACATTGATGTATTCCCAACTAATGATGGTGAGAGAACCTGCTACTAATGAATGCAAGCCTCAAGGTACTCATATGACTCTAGGTCTCGTTTCCAGAATAGATGAGTTGAAGTCGATGGAAGGAGGACCAATGAAAGGAGAGAATTAAGCCATATCTCATCATTCAGCACGAGGTACAAAGCAGGAGCTTCATGATTTGGAGGAAATTAGATAAAGAACATGTTCATGAACCAACAACCATGTGCATCTTTTGTGTGTGCCAAGTGAAAGAAACACACGAAAAACACCCTCTGAATAGCATCCAATGAGAAAAATTGATGACAAAGACGAGGAAAACACCAATAAGGATAATGGCATCCAAGACACTGCACAAATCCCAATGTGTGAATAGATGTCTTGTTTTCGAACACAAGGGAAACCACCCATTCAACAACCAATGATGAAATGTCAACTGTTGGGTTCAAGTTTACCTACCAATGATGAAAGTAGGACCAGGGTGCATGATAGGACTATAACATCATGAGATTCTGAGGCAAACTGAGGGTATGGCCGACATGCAAAGTCAAGAGTTCTGAGGAATGGACGACACAGGTTGATAGACATCCTTTGAACAAGAGCATGAGACGTATGGAAGACTCTGATAGCATAGACTCAATGATGAAATCATGAGATTCCCGAGGCATCATTCAAGTTCTCCATAGGGACTGGAAGAGTAACTAGTCAGGGGAGAAGACTCTCTGTAATGAGCTCAGCTTCATAAAGCTATGCTAAACCCAAAATTATGATGACAAGTGGACTCAATAACTTTGTTCTCTATTCAAAGGAGACACGATTGTTGCCTATAGAAGATAATACTCCCTTCCCTCCTGTCTTTTTTTGTTTTTTCATAGTCAAATGAATGTTATGATACATAGGAGGAAATGAGTGTCGCAAGTAAGAAAAACTAGTTCCATCAGTGGAACATACCTATGCTCAATGCAAGGAGGTGCATGCGGGAGATGGACACTCTGGGGAATGTTCCCTCCTAGGTATAGGGTGTCAAATTGTGAAGGATATAAACGAGGCTCTTCTTGGTTGATGATGAAAAACTGTTGAGGCAAATGGTTTATAACACAAAGCGAGAACCAACTATAGGCTCAATACTGCAAGCCAGCGCATGAGATGCAATCACAACTTAATGCCAAAAAATTCCTTTTTCATAATCATAGTCTACTTGGTGTGAAAAAAGGATAAACGTGTACCAAATAGATGTCCTTTCAAATCTAATGTACGAGTGTGAAAGAGACAAGTTCACTCAGCAATCTTTTCGCTTTTTGAAAATGAGTAGGAAAAGAGATTAAATCAAACTCATTTGGGAGTCCTCTAGGTATATGTTAGCATGTTTATGAGTGAGAAATGAGGCTCAACATAAATTCATGTATTATCTATAAGGGACTCACGGTCCTATGGAAAAAATCTTTGCATGGGCACCAAATGGAGAAGAGGATCTAACTAGGGTAACCATGTTTGGTAAGTCTCTACCATTTGATAACGACACGTTTTATAACAGATGGAAGGTTTTGTGTTGCAAAAAATGTGTTCATACCTAAGACATATGAGTGAAAGTTATAGGATAATGCAAATGTGCATGATGGAACAAATCTATATCCTATATGTTGGGTAGCGAAAATACCTGTCTGTGGTTACGTGCAGTCAAAATCTACAAGAATACCTAGTGAAAACTACAAAAACCAACTCAATCCACTATTTTATTATCCCATTAGGAGAAAAGGCGATCTAAAACTATAGAAAGTGGGTAAAAACTGCTATAAATAGTAACAAAAACCAAATTTTACTATGTCATTTTGACTTTTTACCCAAATAGTGAAAATTGGACCAATTTACCTTCAATCTTCAACTGGTGATTATGGGAGCGTCTAGTGACGGAATCAGAGACTATCTAGACCAGGTACTTCCTCTTCCCCTCCTCGTCCTTTCTAGTGGATTACATTTTTCATTTAGGTTTCAAAATTTGAGTTAATTAAGGAACAAATTGATTACTTCGGTGTACGTGGGATACCACTCATCGGGTCACGTATACACTAGGTTATACGCAATTGTGTAAAATACAAATTGCATGTACTCAGTCCTATACACCACTATGAATGTTGCAGCCTGTGTACAAGTCTATAAACAAGGTTTTTGATGGTTGTTAACTCAAAATTGATGTTTCTCTGGCAGGATGGTGCTAGAATGGAGGGAAAGGGAACACGACGAGGTATATGTTGTTGTGGAAAGATATCTGGGGGACCAAATGGCCTTGAAAATATGTGGGTTGTACAAATTTTGGGCACTCAAAGGGATGACGGCCCAGGACAGGTTGCTATAGTTGCTCGTGGATTACTAGAATCCAGACAGTGAGAGCTTCAACCTCTATGGGAAACCATTGAGGATTGAAATCGAGGATATATATTTCTTGATTGATTTATCACATCAAGGTGAGGTGGTGAACCTCAAAGCCCAGGGAGCTAGGAGTGGTATGAAGATAGAAGATTGCATGGACACTCACTATATAGTAGGGACCGAGAAGGTCGGGAGTCAACTCCCCATTTGAGCGATAAACAATATCATCCTCTAGATTGCTTTCCTCATTTTGACCAGGATCATAGGGTCGGCTTCGTTGCACCACGAATCAAGGTTGCTCATGTTCTATTCTATAGATTTCTTAAGACCCACAGTGTATGATTGGTGCACCTCACTACTGGCTAATATGAAGAGCCATTTGACAGAGTGAAAACAAGGTGACAAGAGGAACTTCAGGTTTGCCTCTATCTTGTGTAGCGTTTTCTTCAAGCGGGTTCCAGGTTTGGGACCTAGAGTCAAGATAATTTCAAGAGGACCTCATGATCCATTCATGGCACAGTGGACCGAGGTAATGAGACAACAGAGGGAAGGTAGGGTGCCCTCACCCTACAACGATGATTTTTTTTATTGGTGGTGGTGACAAGTCATTTCTCTAGATGACTACCCCTATGCAGGGATCGAATTCAAAGGGGACCCTAACATGCCACTGCCACCAAGGACCACCTATGGGGACATAGGTATGTCAATGTTTTTAAATATTTCATTTTTTTTGTATTTTTGTACAGTAAAACAAAAATATTTCTAGATGGTGCTTAAGTAATAACTAGACACTCGTGTGGCACAGACGTAGGTCCATGACGGCCGAACGAGCTTCCACGACATCATCGAAGGCACCAGGGAGATGAGGCGGTAGGAGGAGAAGCAAAGAGAATACTTCAAAAAGTGCAGTGCAACCTGTCTCATTTGACACATAGGATTTTGATGGTTCAGGTAGAGGATCTATCGGAGGCCATGCAGTGACAAGTGGTTGTTGTGCCCAAAGCTTAGATGTGACTCTTTCGGTGTCTCCCAAACTTCGTAGTTTGTTATCATGACACACATATGGCGCCACAAGAGCAGATGTTGTGGATCTTGTATTATCGGTTGTATATGTGTATTAAGGATGTTGGCCCCAATTTTGTACTATAAACACCATAACTTTTGAAATATATATAAAACAAGGATCTTCGGCTTTACTTATATGAAAATGTGTACATTGATGAGATGGTTTTATTTGCTTTAGTTATGTGACAAATGCCAATATAAAACAAAATTAGCATAAGCATCAGATACATAATTAGAACTCCTAGGTATGTGATGATAAGTAATAAAATCAAACTGGCGTTCTAAAATATGTACACGTAGGAATCAATGGAGTAAAGTAGGATCACACACATGGTAACTTCCGTTTAACTGACATACTACTAACTGGGAATCCAGCCGAACCTCCAAAGAGAGAATACCATGTGAAATGGCATTACGCAACAGTTCTATAACGGTGCTATATTCAGCCACATTATTCATGGATGGCCCTAAGCATATGCCACATGAAGACACCAGTAGACCCTCGAGTGAGTAAACCACCCAAGCGACGAAAGCCAAGTTCCATGTAGGACGAGTGGCTATGTCTGCAAATCCTAAGTAGATCAAAGACTCTATTGACATTTTCCAACCAAGGGAAAACTTGATAGGCAAGTTGAAGACAAAAGGTAAAGGGAAAAGATATATACACTAAATTACATTAGTATACTCCCTTCTCACCCATATTTTTTTGTTTTTTCATAGTCAAATGAATGCTATGATACATAGGAGGAAACAAGTGTCTCAAGTAATAAAAACTAATTCCAGCAGTGGAACATACCTATGCTCAATGCAAGGAGGTGCATGTGGGAGATGGACACTCGAGGGAATGTTCCCTCCTGGGTATATGGTGTCAAATTGCAAAGGATATAAACAAGGCTCTTCTTGGTTGAGTGTAATATCCCTAAGGCCGAACCCAATTATATATTTAAATGCAAATGTACTTAAGCTAGTGATTTGTTTTGATATCATTTTGTATGCACATTTCATGGTATAGTGTGTGCATGTACTGCATAGTAAAATGAGGAAGTGTGCACATTCTTGGATACCGTGCGCAACAAATTGAGTGTGCGCAATTGTGAGGCCAGTGAGACTTTGTATATATGCTATGTTTTATAGGCTGGTGAGCCAGTTATTATAATCTAGGATGCTTATGTTTTGATTAGGCCAGAGAGCCTAGATGTTAAAGGCAAGTGCACCTATTTTTGTACATGTCTCATAATTAATATAAATACATCATTGCGCGCAGACCGACCACGATAAAAGAGATGGGGGGATAAATTCCACTAGTTAGGGAAAGGGAGGGGCTAAGTTAAGGAAAGGGACTAATCTAGGGAGCTTAAGCCAAAAAGTAATATTATATTAATATTTCTTAAAAATAAAGTATGGATAATTATTTTATCCTAAGTTCTAAAGTTGGGGACAAGTGGGCCAAAGTAGCTCCCAACATGACAAGTGTTAAGTTGGGCACATGCATACATATTGTTGGGACTTAGTTCATTTCCTGTCATATTTTCCATCACACTCTTCCATCATTCAACCATCATTCAACCATGACTCCATGACCATTTTTTCAATCACACAGTCAGTTATTTGACAAACATTCATTTCACTATACCGAAACTGTATCCATATCCATATTTGTTGGTGTAGTTGTTATCTTGGGAGCTAGACTAAAGAATCAGGTTTTCAGGCCCATGGGATACTAAAGAGGTGGGTTGTCAAGCCCATGAGAAAATTCTCTCTGTATGAGAGATTTTTTGTGGAATTGAGTTCCTGAAGGTGCTAAACTACAGTTGTAGGGCTCTGAGACTTCCTATCCGACCTGTTGTTGAAGCCCTGGAAGGGAAGTGGGGCAACCGAGGGACTATTGAGAAGAGAAGGGGCACACTTCCTTGGGTGGGACGGGTATGTGGGGAATGAGGAATTGTAGGCTATCAGTTGAGTGAGCACCTGAGACGGAGTCTTCCCTGTTGTCTACAAGCCTTTAGCCTAGTTAGGAATCCCTTTACCTGGGTGGAGTTTAGTCCCAGCTCAGGGGTGACTCACTGTTGAGAGTGATGAATAGTGTGGTCTAAGGCTAGGAGGTTCATGGACGGTCTGCACATAGTTGGTGATATTATTACAAAGATAAGTGTCAATTATGTGATAAGTTTACATGTTGCATTATTATTTACGTGCTTATTTTTATGAGTTTCTCCTAGGCATGATTATAACTGTCTGTATGTTTGTGGGTATTTCCGGTATATGTTGCATGTCTATGTTTATGGTTATTTCAGTGTGAATCCATGAATTTATGAAATGTATTTGTTTGTTTACATTTTACATGTAAATCTTCTGCAAGTGTTCTGTGTGCATATGTTTTAATTGCATGCAGTTATAAAAATTTGTGTGGCATAGCTCAATTAGATGTTGGGTATGTTACAGTATGTTCTGCAGAGAGAGAAGAAAGAGTTCTCTGGCATAGCGTAGCCCAGCATGGATGGTTGAGAACATTAAATTGAGGATGCAAAACTGCTAAGGCAAACGGTTTATAATGCAGAACAAGAACCAACTATAGGCTCAATACTGCAAGCAAGGGCATGAGATGCAATCACAAGTTAACGCCAAAAAATTTCCTTTTTCATAATCGTAGTCTACTTGGTGTGAAAAAGGGATAAACTTGTACCAAATATACGTCCTTTCAAATCCAATGTACGAGTGTGAAAGAGACAAGTTCACTTGGCAATGTTTTTGTTTTTTGAAAACGAGTCGGAAAAGCGCTTAAATCAAACTCGGTTGGGAGTCCTCAAGGTATAGGTCAGCATATTTATGAGTGATAAATTAGGCTCAACATAAAGTCATGTATTAGCTATAAGTGACTCACGGTCCTATGGAAAAAATCTTTGCATGGGCACCAAATGGAGAAGAGGATCTAACTAGGGTACCCATGTTTGGTAAGTCTCTACCATTTGATAACGACATGTCTTATAGCAAATGAAAGGTTTTGTGTCGCAAAAAATGGGTTTGCACCTAAGGCATATGAGTGATAGTTATAGGACAATGCAAATGTGCATGATGGAATGAATACCTATCCTATATGTTGGGTAGTGAAAATACCTATCTGTGGTTATGAACGGTCAACATAACACTAAAATCTGCAAGAATACCTAGTGAAAACTACAAAAACCAACTCAATCCATTGTTGTATTAGTCCATTAGGAGAAAAGGCGATCTGAAACCATAGAAAGTGGGTAAAAATTGCTATAAATAGTAACAAAAACCAAATTTTACTATGTCATTTTGACATTTTACCCAAATGGTGAAAATTGGACCAAATTACCTTCAATCTTCAACTGGTGATTGTGGGAGCATTGAGTGATGGAATTAGATATCGTCTGGACTGTTGGACAACTGAGGGGGGGGGGGTGAATTAGTTGTTATCGTGCTTAAACAATTATTCTTATTTTAAACTCTTTACAAAGCACTCAATGGAAATCACAATAATGCAGGGAAGTAAGCAATAGAACATTCAGCATCATTCACACATATGAGATACACAGAGGCAGATATTTCCTGAGGAAACCCATAAAGGGTAAAAACCTCTTCTTCTTTATATGATAAGTAATCTTTACATTTTGTACATTATCATACTTATGAGCACCAACTCATAATGAGGCTACAACCTCTGTTTTGCAAGCTTCTACTTGTTGAGAGCACCAACTCTTTGGATTCTCTAGCACCCACTAGAAGGAAGCATCGACTCCCTGGTTTCTCTAGCACCCACTAGAAGGAAGCACCAACTCCCTGGTTTCTCTAGCACCCACTAGAAGGAAGAACCAACTCCCTAGTTTCTCTAGCACCCACTAGAGGGAAGCACCAACTCCCTCAGAGTTCCAGCACCAACGGGATGGAAGCACCAACTTCCTAAGAGTTCCAGCACCAACTGGATGGAAGAACCAACTTCCTAAGAGTTCCATCACCAACTAGATGGAAGCACCAACTTCCAATTACATAGGCACTGACCTGTATATTAGAGAACCAATGTTCTCCCTTGCACCACTCTGCCACCCTGGTTTCTTTGGATGCAACCAGATGGAAGCTACAACTTCCTGTGTTCAAGCACCCACTTGAACCTCAGAGGACAACAGTCCTCCCTAGCACCCTGAAATATCAATATTTGCTACTAAAACTTATTACAATTATATAATGTTCATCAATGGCTTACCAGTCTCATCATTGTTCTGCTACACTACCCTGCTCTGTCTGCCTCATTGTCTTCCTGCACACATCCTTGCACTTTTTTTTCTTCTGCCTTTTATGTTATGTGCGCCATGTCCATTCAATGCACCATTCCTCTTCTTTTCATTTCAGTTGTTGTACTTTGCCTCCTTCTACACACCTGAAGCACTCTCAACATCAGCAACCATCTCTTCTTTGTTTCTACATTCATATAGTCTTTGTGCACCTTATGCATGCTATATCTGCAATGCTTCTACATTCTCTCCCCATGTCGAGTGCTCTGTCTGATCATCATTACAACTCTTCAGCTTCTCTAGTGGTTAAACCCATGCGTCCATCATCATTGGGTGTTATGTCGAGATTCCTTAGCCTCTCCAGCAGTCGAGACTCTTCGTCTTTTCTGTCACAGTCGAGCTCATTCCCTCTGTTGCATTTCTAGGCTCCAACTATCTTACATTTTTCAATAGCCTCTATGAACAGTCTTCATGCCACTGGAAGATTCCTCGAGACTCTTCATCTTCTCTGGTGATCACCCTGAAGTCTCTTCGAGTCCTCTGGCAGAAACCATCAGTCGTTTCTAGCAGTTACACTGTGAACCTCCAAGAAAACGCATCAACAAATGAATCACCAACCATCCAAGAGTCATGATTCAGTTCTATTAAATGAATCGTAACTGATCGATTAACTGTGAAGAGCAACAGTATCCCTTCGATTATATTTTCAAGTATCCAACATCGTTGGATTACAAGCACAGGGTCTCACATTGATTTTGTCATTTCGCATTTTGGCATTTCGACATTCCTATGGTGAAGAGTCTCGACTCTTCATGTTACGATCGCCGAAAAGGAGATTATATTGGTGCTAGCTTCTCCCTCTCACATGACCACTAACGGTGACCACATCCTACACCAAAAGGTTTTTTTTGCAATTTTGCATTTTGCAATTTCGCATGTCGAGAATTCTTGTTGCAAGGTATCTCGACTTTCCAAGGTGTGATCTCCAAAATGGAGTTTAGTTGTTAGTGCCTTCCTCCAACTCTCAAGATGTGACCACAGCCTATGACCATTTGCTAATCATTTGAGCACTTCACTCTTCAGATCAACGGTCCGTGATCCGTCGTGATAGGATGGCTATCCTCCGCCCCGGAACTTCAGCTTTTGGGACTTTGGGAAAGAGTTCATGCTAAAACTCCCGAAACTAAATTCTTGGAATGACATCACTCGATGACGTGTCGTGATCTGTGTGTCTGCCACATGTCACTCAGAATTGTGATTTCCAAGTTCCTGAAATGCCAAATCAACTTGACACTTGTCCTTATATGATTTCTCCACGTGTCCTTTATGACGTAGGCTGCCACCTGTCCTTGCTGACATGGTCTGCCACATTCACCTCTTGGGTCTGATAGCCCAGATTTGTCCTTGATCCAACGACTAGGATTATTTCACGATTTTGCATATCATGAATTCGAGAGGTTAGGGAACCCCATTCCTTTGAATTTCCAGTCAACGAAATGATGATCTTTTTCCATGTGTCCTATGGACCCAACGGTCTAGATCTTATCGTGATTTCAAAACTTCATGGGCCTTCGTCATGTATGTTTCAGGATTTTGGGGTTCGTTACTTCAAAGGTTAAAGTGCCTTTGATCTTTGATTTCCAGATCTGCAAAACTATGAAATGGAGTCTTTGTGGATGTGTCTGTTTAGGGATTTCAGGGTTCGCTACTTCAAAGGTTAAAGTTCCTTTGATCTTTGATTTCCCGGTCTTTGAAACTCTGAAATGGAGTCTTTGTTGATGTGCTTGTTTTGGTATTTCGGCATTTTTCATATCCCAACTTTGGGACTCCTGTGATGAAGAGTCTCGACTCTTGACTCCCCCAACTCCTGGTATCCAAAACTTTGAAATGAAGTCAAATCAATGGTCCACAATCTTGATGATTCGACGGTCCAGATATTTTTGTGATTTCACATATCGTGAGTTCTTGTCGTGAGTTTCTTCCTTGACTCCTCCAACTCCCGGTATCCGAAACTCCAAAACATCGTGGTTTCGCATTTCATGATTTCATCATTCTTGTCATGATTTTCCTTGACACCTCCAACTCTCGGTATCTGAAACTCTGAAATGAAGATTAAGTCATGGTTTCGCATTTCATGATTTTTTGTCGTGAGTTGCTTCCTTGACTCCTAGAGTTTACGCTTCTGAATGGGATCCAACGAACACTTGTTGAACTTTCCATTGCCATGCCATTATCCCTTCATTATTGGTCATGATCTTTGCCATCAATGAAAAACATGCATTGTCTACACTATCTCTTTTGATCTTATCGAGCTTACTCTGTTGCGTCTTCCCAAAATAATTTTGGTTCCCACCTGGCACATTCTTCCTATACTTAAGCCATCGTCGTTGTTGTACTTTCCATCAATGACTAGAATACACTACCTGTAAAACATGCCAACAATCTCCCCCTTTGGCATCAATGGCAACAAAGGCACCCGGACTCTTTTCTCCCCCTTTGACGTCAATGTCAAAGAAAACACACTCCCCCTGAGTTGTTTCAGTATTTTTATGAGGTATCAGATATTAAACCAACACAAACTCCCCCTAACAGGATGGACTCTCTTATTTGAGGCCTGCAGAATATTTGTATCTAAACCAGAGTCTTCTCCTTCTGATTCTTGGACTGTTCATCTTCAGCTTCCATTGTATCCTCTATAGAATATTCAATATTGCTCACCTCTCTTACTGCGAGTCCTTCATCAACCTTTTCTTGTCATAACTGGATGACTCCCCCTGTCACTGTTCTCTTTTCTTTTGACTATTTCCCCCCTTTTTTCCTAAAAGTTTAGCTTTCCTTGACAAGGTCTTTCCTCTTTTTATCTCTACAGGATGTCATGTATATCATTTTGTAAAACAAAATGTTATTTTTGAAGATGTTTCTATCCTACTTGTTTTCACCCTCTTCGTCACCTTGGTGAGAAAATAAGAGGTGCTTACATGCCCAGTTGGGTCTTGCTAAGCATGACAGCTATAGAGGAAAGAGTTAGAGAAAGAAAAACAAAACTATAAGCAAAAATTAAACTAATACAAACTAAAATCATGAGCATATGGATAAAGAAATAACAAACAAAAAAAGACCAATATCACCAATGTTTTTGGGCTGATATATTGATGAAATCAAAGAACAATGAAGAAAGGGGACTATGAGTCCCTTCTTCCTCCAAAGGAAGGCTCTTTGACCCTCACAAGCTTGCTCTCCTTACAACAAGAAAATGAAAATGGTGGTGAAAGAACTCCTAGCACACCCACTCAATGGAGAGGTGGATGGCTCAATGAAATGGTACCAATGTGTTATTGTCAAGGAGTGAGTCCTTCAAACAATCTAGGCAACATAACATTACATGAAATTCCTTGAGAAAATGATGTTTCTTCATGGCTTTTTATAGCATTGCATTGGGTGATTATGTAACTCCTTTGAAGTGTGAAAAGG
>JZKD02S0768674.1:181089-213971 GCA_000966675.3 Picea glauca
TCTTTAGGGCTTCATTAGGTCTTTGACCAGCCTACCATGCGGATTCAGCTCAAATTTGAGGGTCAAATCGGCTTGGGAGATGATCCATAAGTGGTTGGGAGGCCGACCAATTCAAAATATGCGTCGTTTAGCAGGTGTGCGGGTTTTTGCGCCAACAGTCGTGCATCGTGAGCGTATGCGCTCATGGTACATTCCTGTTCTGCACATGTGCGCGCGCACCAAACTTCTGTAAAGTGCCCATCAATTTTTGGTTACTTTGTATAGTATTTGACCTTTTTGGAATGTTGTGAAATTAATTCAGTGCCATGAATGACTTCATTATTGTTTGACGATGCTGAGTTCTTGTCGCCATGTGCGGACGAAATTTCAGTGATAACACTACTGAAACACTACGTAATTGTAGCTTGTACTTTTTAAATAACCCTTGGATCTCCCCATTGATTCTCATTGATCTCTATTACTGCAATTTCATTTTTCTTCCATGATGCATACAATCCAAGGCTTTTATGACCATATTCAATCACAAGAAAAAACCGCTACAACCACTCTCATACGTTCTTTTCTTTTTCACAAACGAAGGACCTGTATCAGGTTTCTTAGGATTACTGATTTCTTCATTGTTGTATCCAACACCATATTTGTCATTTGGTGATCTCTAACTATCCAAGAGCTTATCTAGGGTCATGGAGATATTTAAGAACTTGCTTTGGGTGTTTGACTTCTCAACCTTCAAAACTTCAACTTCCATATTATGGCATGATTCTTCTTCTACTTCTTCCATGGGATAGATGCTAACTGGACATTCTTTTATTGTATCTGTGTCTTCTTCTTTACTTGCAGAGGAGGATTCAATATCAACATAATTAATTGTCCTTATGACTTTATTCACCACTTGTCTTGAGTTTACATTTACCTTACACTCTTTGGACATGAACACCTCTTCATTGCCTCTGTCACACTTTTGACTTGTACTGAGCAAATTATGTTTCAGACCATCCACAAGCAGAACATACTGGGCATATCCTTTGACATTACTGAAACTCACCATCCCTCTATCCTTGATTTTACCTAGTTCATCATTTTCAAGGATCACATTTCCTATTTTGCTTTTACTTATTGACAGAAGCTTATCCTTGCCTCCAGTCATGTGCTTGGAACATCCACTATCTATATTCCCAGAGGCCTTTTTTTTTTCAGTTGAATGTTCTAGACCACCTTTTTCACTATCTTTCCTTTTCCATGTGTTGGCCTTTCTATCTAAGAACTTTATCCTTGGATCTTCTTTGTAATTCTTCAGATGGAAGTTTACAGCTTTGTGGCCAAAGTTGTGACAGTTATAGCATTCAATCTCATTGTTCAATAGGTCAAAGTTATTGTTGCAGCATTGTCTACTCATTGACTGCTTATTATTTCTTGACCTCCTCAGTTGCATGTCTCTAGACTTAATTTGGAAATTTGCAATCTGTGATGATTTGTTACTTGGTTGTATCATTCTTTGTTGTGGTAGATATTTATTCCTTGGAAATCTTAATTTTTCATGTATAATTCTTAAGGAACAATTTACAGCTTTGTGACCAAAGTTAGAACAGTAGAAACAATATCCATAGAAAATTTCTTTGTACCTGGAAAATGGTTGTCTTCTTTGAGAAAATCAATTTCTTCCATGCTGATGATTTCCTTGAGCAGGGAGTGTATTATTTCCTTGTTCTACAAATTCATTTCTAGCACCTTTTTCTTTACTCCTCCTGGGCGGTTGATTATCTTCCTTTGTTTCTGCAAGTTTGTTGTCGTCATTGGTTGTAGATTTGACAAACTTGATGAAGTCTTTGTTGCTTAGATGACCACTACTCGATCCCTCTTCGTAACCCAACCCTGTTTTCAACTTTGGATTCCTTTTCTAATTTAGAATGGTGGTTGATCCTTCTGAGGCTTTGATACTTGATAGATTCTAATGATACAATTCTTGAAACTTCTCCAACTCTTTTCTAGTTTTCACTACTTCTTCTTCTAGATCTTTACATCTTGCCTTCTTTTCTAATAATTGTTTTTTCATAATGTCCTCAATTTTATTTGCCTCTTCTAATTCCACTTTTAGAAGGGAAAAGTCTTCAATGGGTTGTTTACTATCTTTCTCGAACTGTATCAGCAATTGTTTTTGCTTTATGTTCTTAATTCTGAGTCTGTCAATCTCTTCCAGTGCACTGATCAGTTCTCCTTCCATGTCAACCACAGCTTCTTCTTCATTAGCCTCACTTCATTTGATTGTATTATCATAATCATCTTGGGCCATAAGCATGAAGTCATTTTCCTTATATTCACAAGAGGAGTCACTATCTGTGTCTTCTGAAGAGTTAACATCATTTACACATAAACTTTTCTTTCTGCCAAATCTCTTAGGTTTGAACTTCTTTTAACCTTCAGAGTTCTGATCATGTTTCTTGTGTGGACATTTATTTGCAAAATGACCTATCTTACCACAGTTGAAACATTTGAAGGGAAGCTTACCTTGGTACTTGCCTGATCCTTTCTTTAGTCTTCTCATGAATTTTGCTTCAATTTCATCAGGCTCAGAATCTTCATTCTTATTTGCTTTAAATGATGCTTCTCTAGAGGTGGGTTTATCTGTAACTATCCTCATTGCATATGCAGACAACGTTCCTAGAAGTTGATCAAAAGACAAAGCCTTTATATCATTAAGTTCTTCTATAACTGAGACCTTTGGGTTGAACCTATCTGGCAGAGATCTCAAAATTTTCTGAACTAAAGAGGGTTCCTCAATTTTTTCACCAAGTGCTTTCATTGCATTTACTAGTTCTTCAACTCTTAGAAAATACTTCCCAATGGTTTCATATTCTTTCATCTGTAGCTTTTCAAAATGTACTCTGTAGGTTTGAAGCTTGGCATATTTTACCTTCTCATTACCTTCATAACTGCTAATGAGTTTGTCCCACATTTCTTTGGCAGTTTGAAGATGCATCACCTTTACAAACTTGGCTTCTGCAAGTCCATTCAAGATAGCATTCATTCCCTTAGAATTAACACTAAATTCTAACTTATCATCATTGGAAGCTAGCACAACAAGCTTTATGTATCCAGTCTCTACTACATCCAAAACATCAGCACCTAAGGCCATTAGGTATGTTCTCATTCTAACCTTCCAGAAGGTGAAGTTTGTTCCATTGAATAGAGGGGCCTTATTGGTTGAATTTCCTTCATGGCTTGACATGTTTAATCTCTAGGATCTACCCTTAGATAAAAGGGGCTGGATCTAGTACCAATTGTTGGACAACTAAGAGGGGGGGTGAATCAGTTGTTACCATGCTTAAACAATTATGCTTATTTTAAACTCTTTATAGAGCACTCAATGACAATCACAATACTGCAGGGAAGTAAGCAATAGAACATTCAACATCATTCACACATATGAGATACACAGAGACAGATATTTCCTGAGGAAACCCATAAAGGGTAAGAACCTCTTCTTCTTTATATGATAAGTAATCTTTACATTCTGTACATTATCATACTTATGAGCACCAACTCATAATGAGGCTACAACCTCTATTTTGCAAGTTGCTACTTACTGAGAGCACCAACTCTCTGGATTCTCTAGCACCCACTAGAAGGAAGCACCAACTCTCTGGTTTCTCTAGCACCCACTAGAAGGAAGCACCAACTCCCTGGTTTCTCTAGCACCCACTAGAAGGAAGCACCAACTCCCTAAGAGTTCCAGCACCAACTGGATGGAAGCACCAACTTTCTAAGAGTTCCATCACCAACTGGATGGATGCACCAACTTCCAGTTACACAAGCACCAACCTGTATATCAGAGAACCAATGTTCTCCCTTGCACCACCCTGCCACCCTGGTTTCTCTGGCTGAAACCAGATGGAAGCTACAACTTCCTGTGTTCAATCACCCACTTGAACCTATGAGGAAAACAGTCCTCCCTAGAACCTCCCTAGCACCCTAAAATATCAATCTTTGCTACTAAAACTTATTACAGTGATATAATGTTCATCAATGGCTTACCAGTCTCATCATTGTTCTACTACACTGCCCTGCTCTGTCTACCTCACTGTCTTCCTGCACACATCCTTGTGTTTTCTGTTCTTCTGCCTTTTATTCTCTGTGCACCATGTCCATTCAATGCACCATTCCTCTTCTGTGCATTTCAGTTGTTGCACTATGCCTTCTTATACACACCTGAAACACTCTCAACAGTAGCAACCATCTCTTCTTTGTTCTACATTCATATAGTCTCCGTGCACCTTGTGCATTCTATATGCGCAATGATTCTGCATGCTCTCCTCATGTTGTATGCTCCGCCTGATCATCATTACAACTCTTCATCTTCTTTGGTGGTTACACCCATGTGTCCATCATCACTGGGTGTTATGCCGAGTTTCCTTAGCCTCTCCAGTAGTCAAGACTCTTCGTCTTCTCTGTCACAGTCGAGGTCATTCCCTTTGTTTCAGTTCCAGGCTCCAACCATATTACATCTTTCAATAGCCTCTATGAACAGTCTTCATGCCACTGGAAGATGCCTCAAGTCTCTTCATCTTCTCTGGTAATCATCCTAAAGTCTCTTCGAGTCCTTTGGCATAAACCATCGGTCGTTTCTAGTAGTTACACTGTGAACCTCTAAGAAAATGCATCAGCAACTGAATCTCCAACCATCCAAGAGTCATGATTCAGTTCTTCTAACTGAATTGTAACTAATCAATTAAATGTGAAGAGAAACAGTAGCCCTTTGATCACATTTCCAAGTATCCAACACCGTTGGATTACAAGCACAGGGTCTCGCGTTGATTTTGTCATTTCGACATTTCGACATTTCAGCATTCCTGTGGTGAAGAGTCTCGACTCTTCATGTTACGATCATCAAAAATGAGCTTATCTTGGTGATAGATTCTCCCTCTCACATGACCACTGATGGTGACCACAGCCTACACCAAAAGGTGTTTTTCACAATTCAACATTTCGCGATTTCGCATGTCGCGAATTCCTATTGCGAGGCATCTCGACTCTCCAAGTCATGATCTCCGAAATGGAGTTTAGTTGTTAGCGCCTTCCTCCAAATCTCAAGATGTGACCACAGCCTATGACCATTCACTAATCATTTGAGTTCTTCTCTCTTCAAATCAACGGTCCATGATCTGTGGTGATCGGACAGCTATCCTCCACCCCGGAACTTCAGCTTTCGGGACTTTGGGGAAGAGTTGATGCTAAAACTCCCAAAACTAAATTCCTGGAATGACGTCACTCGATGACATGTCGTGATCCATGTGTCTACCACGTGTCACTCATCATTGTGATTTCCATGTTCCTGAAATGTCAAATCAACTTGAAACTTGTCCTTATATGATTACACCATGTGTCCTTTCTGACATAGGTTTCCACCTGTCCTTCCTAACATGGTCTGCCACATTCACTTCCTGGGTCTGACGGCCCAGATTTGTCCTTGATCCAATGACTAGGATTATTTTGCGATTTCACATATCGCGAGTTCGATAGGTTAGGGAACCCCATTCCTTTGACTTTCCAGTCAATGAAATGATGATCTTTCACCATGTGTCCTATGGACCCAATGGTCTAGATCTTATCGTGATTTCGAAACTTCACGGGCCTTCATCGTGTTTGTTTCAGGATTTCGGGGTTCGCTACTTCAAAGGTTAAATTTCCTTTGATATTTGATTTCCTGATCTGCGAAACTCCAAAATGTATTCTTTGTTGATGTGCATGTTTCAGGATTTCGGGGTTCGCTACTTCAAAGGTTAAAGTTCCTTTGATCTTTGATTTCCCGGCCTGCGAAACTCTGAAATGGAGTCTTTGTTGATGTGTCTGTTTCAGGATTTCGACGTTTCGCATTTTGCAACTTCGGGACTCCTGTGATGAAGAGTCTCAACTCTTGACTCCTCCAACTCCCGATTTCTGAAACTCCAAAATGAAGTCAGATCAACGGTCCACAATCTTGATGATTCGACGGTCTAGATCTTTTCGTGATTTCGCATATATTGAGTTCCTACCGTGAGTTTCTTCCTTGACTCCTCCAACTCCCGGTATCTAAAACTCCAAAACATCATGGTTTTTCATTTCGTGATTTCATCATTCTTGTCGTGATTTTCCTTGACACCTCCAACTCCCGGTATCCGAAACTCCGAAATGGAGATTAAGTCGTGGTTCGCATTTCGTGATATTTTGTCATGAGTTGCTTCCTTGACTCCTGGAGTTTACGCTTTTGAATTGGATTCAATGATCACTTGTTTAACTTGCATTTCCATGCCATTATCCTTGCATTGTTGGTCATGATCTTTTCCATCAATGAAAAACACGCATTCTCTGCACTATCTCTTCTGATCTTATTGAGCTTGCTCTGTTGCGTTTTCCCAAAATAATTTTGGTGCCCGCCTGGAAAATTCTTCCTATACTTAAGCCATCATCATTGTTGTACTTTCCATCAATGACAAGAATACGCTACCTGTAAAACATGCCAACATGGACTAGGTAATTCCTCCTCCCCTCCTCTTCCTTTCTAGTCGATTACATTTTTCATTTAGGTTTCAAAATTTGAGTTAATTAAGGCACAAATTGATTGCTTCGGTGTACGCGAGATACCACTCATCAAGTCGCGTATACGTGAGGTTATACATGACAGTGTAAAATACAGACTGCATGTACTCAGACCTATACACAACTGTGAATGTTGCAGCCTGCATACAAGTCTGTAAACAAGGTTTTTGATGGTTGTTAACTCAAAATTGATGTTTCTCTGGCAGGATGGTGATATAAAGGAAGTAAATGGAACACGAGGAGGTAGATGTTGTTGTGGAAAGAGATCTGGGGGCCCAAATGGCCTTGAAAATATGTGGGTTGTACAAATTTTGGGCACTCAAATGGATGAAGGCCCAGGTGAGGTTGCTACAGTTGCTCGTGGATTACTGGGATCCAAACAGTGAGATCTTCAACCTCAATGGGTAACCATTGAGGATTGAATTCAAGGATATATATTTCATGATTGGTTTATCTCGTCGGGGTGAGGTGGTGAACCTCAAATCCAGGGGAGTTGGGAGCACTATGAAGATAGAAGATTACATAGACACACACTATATAGCAGGGACTGAGAAGGTCAGGATTCAACTCCCAATATGAGCGATAAACAATCTCAGCCTCAAGATTGTTTTCCTCATTTTCACCAAGCATCAATGTTGCTCATGTTATATTCTGTAGAGTTCTTAAGACCCACAATGTACGATTGGTGCACCTCACTACTGGATAATATGAAGAGTCAGTTCACAGAGTGCAAACTGGGTGACAAGCAGAACTTCGGGTTTGCCTCTATCTTGTGTAGTGTTTTCTTCAAGTGGGTTCTAGGTTTGGGACCTAGAGTCAAGATCATTCCAAGAGGACCTCACGATCTAGTCATGGCATGGTGGACCGAGGTAATGAGACGATAGATGGGAGGTAGGGTGCCCACACCCTACAACGATGATTTCCTTTATTGGTGGAGGCAACAAGTCATTTCTCTGGATGACTACCCCTATGCAAGGATCGACTTCAGAGGGGACCCTAACATGCCACTACTACTAAGGACCACCTACGGGAACATAGGTATGTCAAAAATTTTAAATATTTCATTTTTATTTTTTTTTTGTATAGTAAAACAAAAATATTTATGGATGGTGCTTAATTAATAAATAGACACTCATGTGACACAGACGTAGGTCTGCAACAGCCGAACAGGCTTCCACGACATCATTAGAGGCACCCGGGAGATGAGGCAGTAAGAGGAGAAGCAGAGAGAACCCTTCAAAAAGCTCAGTGCAACCTGTCTCATTTGACATATACAATTCTGATGGTTCAAATAGAGGATTTGTCGGAGGCCATGAAGCGACAAGTGGTTGTTGTTCCCAGAGCTTAGGTGCCACTCTTTCGGCACCTTGCAAATGTCGTAGTTTTTTATCATGACACACATCTGGCGCCATAATCGTATATGTTTTGGATCTTGTATTCTCAGTTGTATATGTGGATTAAGGAAGTTGGCCCCAATTTTGTACTATAAACACCACATTTTTTGAAATATATATAAAACAGGAATCTTCGGCTTTACTTATATTAAAATCTGTACATTGATGAGATGGTTTTATTTTTTTTAGTTATGTGACAAATTCCAATATAAATTGAAATTAGCATAAGCATCAGATACATAATTAGAACTCCTAGGTATGTGATGATAAGTAATAAAATCAAGTTGGAACTCTAAAATAAGTACCCGTAGGAATCATCGGAGTAAAGTAGGATCATGCACATGGTAACTTCTATTCAACTGACATACTACTAACTGGGAATCCAGGAAAACCTCCAAAGAGAGAATACAATGTGAAATGGCATCGCACAACAGTTCTATAATGGTGTTATATTCAGCTATATTATTCGTGGATGGCCCTAAGCATATGCCACCTGAAGACACCAGTAGACCCTCGAGTGAGTAAACCACCCAAGCAGTTGAAGCCAAGTTCTGTGTATGACGAGTGGCTATGTCTATGAATCCTAAGTAGACCAAAGACTATGTTGACATCTGCCAACCAAGGGAAAACTCGATAAGCAAGTTGAAGAAAAAAAATTAAAGGGAAAATATATGTACACTAAATTACATTATTATACTCCCTTCCCACCCATCATTTTTTGTTTTTTCATAGTCAAATGAATGTTATGATACATAGGAGGAAATGAGTGTCGCAAGTAAGAAAAACTAGTTTCAGCAGTGGAACATACCTATGCTCAATGCAAGGAGGTGCATGCAAGAGATGGACACTCGAGGGAATGTTCCCTCCTAGGTAAAGGGCATCAAATTGCGAAGGATATAAATGATGCTCTCCTTGGTTGAAGATGAAAAATTGTTGAGGCAAACGGTTTATAACGCAAAGCGAGAATCGACTATAGGCTCAATACGGCAAGCAAGGACATGAGATGCAATCACAGCTTAACGCCAAAAAAAATCCTTTTTCATAATCGTAGTCTACTTGGTGTGAAAAATGGATAAACTTGTACCAAATAAACGTCCTTTCAAATCCAATGTATGAGTGTGAAAGAGACAAGTTCACTCGGAAATCTTTTCGCTTTTTGAAAACGATTCGGAAAAGAGCTTAAATCAAACTCGGTTGGGAGTCCTCTAGGTATAGATCAGCATGTTTATGAGTGATAAATGAGGCTCAACATAAAGTCATGTATTGGCTATAAGGGACTCAGGGTCCTATGGAAAAAATCTCTGCATGGGAACCAAATGGAGAAGAGGATCTAACTAGGGTACCCATGTTTGGTAAGTCTCTACCATTTGATAACGACACATCTTATAGCATATGGAAGGTTTTGTATCGCAAAAAATGGGTTCATACCTAAGGCATATGAGTGATAGTTATAGGACAATGTAAATGTGCATGATGGAACAAATACTTATCCGATATGTTGGGTAGCAAAAATATCAGCCCATGTTTACGAACGGTCAACATAACGCTAAAATCTGCAAGAAGACCTGGTGAAAACTACAAAAACCAACTCAATCCACTGTTGTATTAGTCCATTAGGAGAAAAAGTGATCTGAAATTATAGAAAGTGGTTAAAAAATTCTATAAATAGTAACAAAAACCAAATTTTACTATGTCATTTTGACTTTTTACCCAAATAGTGAAAATTGGCCCAAATTACCTTCGATCTTCAACTGGTGATTGTGGGAGTATAGAGTGATGGAATCAAAGACTGTCTGGACCAGATAATTCCTCTTCCCCTCCTCTTCCTTTCTAATGGATTACATTTTTCATTTAGGTTTCAAAATTTGAGTTAATTAAGGCACAAATTGATTACTTTGGTGTATGCGGGCTACCACCCATCGGGTCGCATATACGTGAGGTTATATGTGATTGTGTAAAATACAGACTGCATGTACTCAACCCTATACGCAACTGTGAATGATGCAACCTACGTACAAGTCTGTAAACAAGCCTTTTGATGGTTGTTAACTCAAAATTGATGTTTCTCTGGTAGGATGGTGCTAGAATGGAGGGAAAGGGAACACGAGGAGCTATATGATGTTGTGGAAAGAGATCCAGGGGCCCAAATGGCCTTGAAAATATGTGGGTTGTACAAATTTTGGGCACTGAAAGGGATGAAGTTCCAAGTGAGGCTTCTACAGTTTCTCTTTGTAACACCTTGTTTCCCCAAGTTTGTAAAAATAACTATATTGGCCAAGAACTGTGGCAACCCCAAAAATGTGAATGCGTGATGTGAATGGACCTTGTGAAAAAGGTCGATGAATGTGAATAATATTATGAATATATATTGCAGGACTTCTAAGAGGGGATATGTTGAAAAAGAGACCACGATGGCTAAAGAAAGGTGGTGGAAGGCACCTGGAAAGATGGCATTAACTTCCACCGAAACCAATACCGTATTTGGACTTCACTGGCCTGGAGAACCAAGAGCGGCTCACTGGCCCCGAATTAAATGATTCGTTAGGATCAGTAGGTAAAGGGATCCTCATGAGTAATGAGGGATGGAGGTGAACCACCCATCCGTAGAGTCCTCAGACCTGACCACTGCGAGGAATATCGTGCCACACGCAACCTTGTCGAAAGGAGAAAAGTCAAGAAGAGTGGGCGATCAGGGGCAGACGCGAGGGAAAGAGGAAGAGGAACTCTGGAAAAACACAGAGTGATTGATATCAGAGAAGAAGGAGAGTAACCTTCATTCTCGGTCACTGGAAAACAGAAACGCAATCTTGCAGCATCATGGTCTCAGCTTAGGGGTGGCTAGTGGTAAATCCATTGGGAGTCACTGAGCCTACAGTTGGGTGGAAATGAGCACCCCTCTCAGCAGTTGCAATCACATCTGGTGTTACTTCTGATAAGTGTTTTACATTTTTCATCTTGAAATTTATATGCTGACATGTATGCTCATAGTCTATGCAGTTTTATGAATGGTTTGAGTATAAGACTGCCTATGTAGTGTTTTGATTTAGAAATGGTGGTTGCACGCTTATAATGGAAAGACTACGTATGGCTTATGTTTTATAAATTTCTATGTATACACATATTGAATTGATTCAGACTTCAAGTCTATTCTCGGGAAATCTATACCCTTATCCGCCTCAGGTAATACCCTGGATAGATCTCCCCATAGAGACACCCTTCTTAGAAAGCTCACCAAGAACCTGGAAAAGGATTTGAAGGTGAAACTCTTAGTAACCCTGTACGAGGAAGAATGATCCTCTTGAAATCCCAAAATAGCATTGAAGGAATATCGTGTTCGCTTCGAAAGAGTCGTCAAGGAGGCATTGGACGGTCGGAATTCTCCGTGGAGAATTAGCGAAGTCCCGAGAGCTGTCAGATCTTGCAGAGGATCATGGGAGTTACGGTAAGCTTAATTTCAAGTTTTAAGTTCGGGAGAAATCGGACCGTACGATCTGAGTCGACAAGGACCATTGGATCACTCGCGTAATCTCATTTTGTGGATTCGTGAGTTGAAGGATTAAAACCATTGCCTCAAGATTTGCGAGGTCGTGAAAGGCAAAGTCCCGAAGGGGAGAAAGATTTGTGTGAGCTAGTTATTGGTGAAGTGCATCGAAACTCAGTATTTTGGGGTTTCATGGGTTGAAGAACCGAAAGCTTAGCATCAGTATTTGCAACATCGTGAAGTTCAAAACTCCAAAAAGACAGGAAGTTCCGTTGTGGGACCCGCATTGATGACGTGTCAGAATTTTGGCATTTCGGCATATCGATCGATAGGAGGTCGAGAATTTTGTCTCGAAAGTCCCAAAGTCACGATTTTTGATAAGGAGTAACGAGGAGTTTGGGATCTCAGCACTTTGGGTGTCGGGATACAAAGGAGGTAGCACTTCAGGAAGCGAAGTCGCGAAGTGTCGAAGCTGGGGATGAGGGACACGTGGTAGAACCACAAGGTGGGCCCGTGCGATAGATAGGTGAACATGTGTCACCTAGTGAAAGGAGTCAACACCCGTTGACCCATCGCTTCTCAGGGATTCGTGAGATAAGGGAACGAGAGTTCAACCCTTCAACTTGCAAAGTTGCGAGTAGCGAGAACACGAGAGGGAAAGCTAACATCGTTTTTTGGGGTTTCGTGAAGGGAAGGTGCCAAGGTTGGAATCCACAACTTGCGAAGTGGCAAGGAGTGAGAGGAGCTAGCGTTAATCTTAGCCAGTGGTCACACATGGAGGGTGCTGACAGAGGAGATCTATACCCATTTCGTGATCTTGAGTATCGCGAGATTGGAAAAGAAGAGTCGGGAGTTTTGACTCACGAACTCACGAGATTGCGAGTTGTGATAAGCACCTTCGGGAATAGGTCTTGGTCAAAGCGATGTGGTCGCTCGGAGAGGGTGGAGTTCGCGCCTAGTGCTGATCGCACAGGGGAGATTCCGAAAGGACCTGTGGATTGATTAGAATAAGATTTCAGCTGGAAATCAAAAGAGGCCACTTCGGCTCATAAAAGGAACTGAACGATCCTTAAGACCCGGAGGTCGCGCAGAGACTCTGTCAAGGTAAAGGTGGCATCTGCAGCCTGTGCTAAGTTCTGTAGGTTTTTTGGGGTTCTGTCCCTTGAGAAAAGGCAAAAATTTATCACGCCACAGCGGGGTTGTAACAAATTGGTATCAGAGCATGGTTACAACACTCGACCTTCTTGGGCTCATGAATGAGTTGCACAGAATCTCCATTCGGAACACTCTTTAAAATAAAAATAAAAGAGTAACCCCCTGTCTTAACCTCCCTAATTAAAAGACGAAGTTGAGAATTAAAAATCCCTATTGTGTGTGTACCTATGAAAATATGAATTATGTACTAGTTATAAATAAATATAAATATCAATTAACAACCAGTGTTTTTCCTTTTGCACACAAGCAGAAGATCAACCGCGGGAAATTATCAATGCATAGCATGGTGACTGACCTTGAAGTGGGAGAGGGCTCCCACAATAGAGACAAAGAGTTTGATGAAATAAGGGCATCAGGGACTCCCCCAATTCTAGCCGAGACTGTGAGGAGCCTCATGGTCGAATTACAAAGTTGTAAGGCCGATAATGAAAGGATGATGAAAGAACAAGAAAAACAACCAGAAATTAATGCAGTTTTACTGCAGAGTTTATACGATCTACAAAGAAAAATTCCACATGAACCTGAAACTCAGAAACATGGTCATATCAGTGGTCACCCTGAGAGGAGAACCTCGAAAAATTTCCACCCCAGAGGTAAAGGACAAGCATCGAATGATTCCTCTAAGAAGGAAGTTGGCGATTCAAAGGGCTCTTCTAGCAGCAGAACCAGTTCCTATCCCTGAAAGAAACAAAAAAAGAAAAAGTCTTCCAAAGGTCATAAATTCAAAGAATTCAAAAAATCCAAACCACCCTCCTTCGATGGTGAAATAAAGAAGGGAGAGGAAGCAGAGGCTTGGCTGCTTGGACTAAAGAAGTATTTCAGAGTCCATGACTTTTCAGAAAATATGAAGGCCTGAGTGGCCACCTTCAACTTGAATGGAAAGGATTCCATTTGGTGGGAAGACCTTAAGAATATGAAAGGGGTTCACAAAGAGGACCTGTCTTGGGAACGGTTTGAGAAATAATTCCAAAATAAGTATATGTTGGAAAAATATTTCGACGAAAAGACTAAAGAGTTTTTTGAACTCAAACTGGGACAACTCACTATAGAAGAATATGTCAACAAATTCCTTGATTTGTTGAGGTATGTACCCTATATCAAGGTAGAAAAGGAAAAGGTGCAATGCTTCATCAGTGGACTACCTAAGGACTATCGAAATAGAATTGAATTTGATGAGCCAAAGACTCTAGAAGGCACTATTTGAAAGGAAACCTATTGTCATGAACAGTTTGGGCATTGAGCAGAACCTCGCGAAGGATGGAAACAGAAGAATAGTTCAAGATTTCTGAAAAGGGGAATTAAATCCCCAAGATTTAAAAACTATAAGGAGAACCCAAGAATGAGCTTCCCAGCCTGGAGTATGCACAAGCAGAATTTTCCCTCCTAGAGCGGAAATAAAACTTCTGGCTCATATCAGTGAAGACTGATAACCCAAAGAGAGAACCTTTGAAACGTTGGGGTTGCGGGGAAGAACATCTATTGAGAGACTGTCCACACTGACAACAGAATAGTCGGAGGATTTATAACATCCAAGAAGCTACTACTATCAATGATGTAGCCAAGAGTGAGCCACAAATTTATGCAGCCTTGGATAATAACCAAGCTGACCACCAAGCTTCAGTAGTGGAAATAGAAGGAATGATTTCCAACCATCTAGTGTCTGTTTTAATTGACCCTGGTTCAAATTTGAGTTATATAGCCCCTAAAGTTGTTGATAAGTGTAAACTACAGCCACAAAAACATACCAAGCCATGGTTGGTACAGTTAGCCACTGGAACCAAAAGAAGGGTAGCAGAGGTTATACCAGCCTGCCAATTGATGTTGGGTAGATTCCCCACCCAAACAACCCTTAACTTATTACCCATAGGATCATATGATCTATTGATTGGTATGGACTGGCTAGCTGCCCATAAAGCCAGATTGGACTGTTACCACAAAACCCTAGAATGTGTAAGTAAAGAAGGGAAAAAGATAACCCTTCAAGGGATCTGAAAACCTGTCTCAGTGAGACAAATATCAGCTATGCAAATGAGAAAGTATTGTCAAAAGGGATGTCCCCTATATGAAACACAGGTGTTGAAAACAATCGAAGGTGACAAACCAAGCCTTGACGATCACCCTGTCCTGAGAGAATACAAAGATGTGTTTTTGGAAGAGGTATCAGGTTTACCTCCGAGAAGGGACATAGACTTCTCGATAGAACTTGCACCAGGAGCAGTGCCAGTGTCTAGGACACCCTACCGGATGAGCACACCCGAGTTAGTTCAACTCAAGTTGCAATTAAAAGAAATGATGGATAAGGGCTATATTCGGCCCAGCGTGTCTCCATGGGGAGCACCATTCCTGTTCGTGAAAAAGAAGGACGGTACCCTTAGACTGTGTATAGATTATAGACAGCTCAATAAGGTAACCATAAAGAAAAATTACCCCTTGCCCAGGATCGATGACATGTTCGATCAATTGGGGGGTGTGTCTATTTTCTCA
Organism: Picea glauca; assembly: GCA_000966675.3. Taxonomy (NCBI): domain Eukaryota; kingdom Viridiplantae; phylum Streptophyta; class Pinopsida; order Pinales; family Pinaceae; genus Picea; species Picea glauca. The sequence continues at coordinate 196,237 of JZKD02S0768674.1, forward strand.
AATATTGATTTGAGGTCGGGATACCATCAAGTATGAATCAAGGGTGAAGACATCCATAAAACTGCCTTCCGAACAAGGTATGGTCACTATGAGTTTGTGGTAGTTCCATTTGGTTTGACCAATGCCCCTGCCACTTTTATGTGCTTCATGAACAATGTACTCAGCAAATTCCTAGACAAATTTGTGCTTGTTTTTATTAATGATATATTAATTTACTCCAAGAACAGAAAAGAGCATGAAGAGCATCTTAGACTTGTGCTGCAAGTGCTAAGATAACATCAGCTCTATGCCAAATTCAGCAAATATGAATTATTCTAGAAGAAAATGCATTACTTAGGCCATGTTCTCTCTGAAGAAGGAGTAGCGGTAGACCCTGACAAAATCAGGTCTATCATGGCATGGCCTACCCCAAAGGATGTTTCAGACAGCAGATCCTTTATGGGACTAGCAGGATACTATAGGAGATTTATAAAAGGATTCTCCAAGATTGGTTGTCCAATCACTGCCCTCCAGAAGAAAGGGATGAAATTCCTGTGGACACAGAAATGTGAAGAAAGTTTCCAAACCCTGAAACATCTACTGACCCATGCACTCGTGCTGAAAATCATCGATCCAGAAGCTGACTTCCTTGTGTGCATAGATGCCTATAAGGAAGGGCTCGGAGGAGTCCTTATGTAGAAAGGAAGTCTGATCTACTATGAATCTCGAAAATTGAACGAGCATGAAGTCAACTATGTGACCCATGATCTAGAGCTGGCTTCCATAGTGCATGCCTTGAAAATGTGGAGGCATTACCTCCTGGGAAGAAAATTTGTACTTATGACAGATCATTGTGGATTGTGATACCTGTTTGATCAACCAAAGCTCAATTCTAGACAAGCTAGGGGGATGGTCCTCCTTAGTGAGTTTGATTTCGAAATCAAACACATTAAAGGAAAGGAAAATAGGGTGATCAATGCCCTTAGCAGAAGTATGAAAAAATTCACCTGGCAGCAGTGAGCACCTGCGAGACAGATGTCAAGGAAAGAAATAGATCCCTTCATCCAGACCATGACCATGTACCTACAGCAAGAACCCATCGGAGTAAAATATGAAGTCTACCAGATGACCGAAGGAGGTCTACTCACTTACAGAAGCAGACTTTATATCCCAGATTGTGACGACTTGAAGAGGTTCATTATGGATGAACTACATAAAAGACCTTATACTAGTCATCCAAGATACCAGAAAATGATCACTACCACCAGGAAACAATTTTATTGCCCTGGATTAAAGAAAGACATAGCCGAGTACTTGGCCAAATTCATAGAGTGCCAACAAGTTAAAGTAGAACATCGACACCTAGCAGGATTATTGCAACCTTTACCAATCCCAGAATGGAAATGGAAAACCATCTCCATGGATTTCATCACCGGATTACCAACATCGACCAAACAGAACGATGCCATTATGGTAGTGGTGGATAAATTGAGAAAGTCTGCTCATTTTATCCGTCTCAAGTCCACTTGCAAAGCAATCAATATCGCCTAGGTATTCGTGAAGGAGATATTTAGACTGCATGGTATGTAGAAAGAGATCGTGTTTGACAGAGACACAAAATTTACTTCCAACTTTTGGAAGTCACTGATGGTTGGCTTAGAAACCAAGTTGTTGTTTAGCACCACCTATCACCCTCAAACAAACGAACAGACAGAAAGAGTGAATCAAATACTTGAATACATGCTAAGAATGCATGTAATGCATCAACCCAAGAAGTGGGAAGACTACCTACCACTGGTAGAATTCGCCTAAAACAACGGTTACCAAGAATCCTTAAAGATGAGTCCCTTCAAAGTCCTCTATGGTAGACCCTGTAACACTCTAGTGTTATCGGAAAAATCGGTAGGTGTGGACACTAACTGATCTCCCTAGATCCACCTGCATCTAGAACAAAACACACCAGAACATGACGCTTTCCTTAATTTTTAAATATTGAATTTACTAACTAAAGAGGGATGGGTGACATACCTTTTAAATGTCGCTTCCTCTCACCATCGCCATCCTAGCTCCGTTCCAACGCTCATACAATGATGATCCTGCAAAATAATGCAACCAACCAAAGTGAAAGCAATAGCATAAACTCAATATAAACCTATGTATGTGATCAAGGAATCATACAATAAAACACAACAAGCTTTATAGGAAAGAATCATATTATTGTATCATATTAAATGTGAAAGAGAGATTACAGCCATGGCCTTAATGTCGTAAGGTCCCTTTCAACTTTCCTTCGTCCCCCACACACTTCTTGCTCAAAGGATTATGAAACCATGGATCTGATAGCTACTCACAATCTACCTTGACAAAGAAAATCTCAAAGCCACTCTAACCAAGCTAACACTTCCAAGCCAAATCCCACTTCAAGCTCCAAAATCAAAAGCTCAAAAGCTCCAAAGCTAACCAAAGCTAACTTTCTCCATGAGAACTCCTCTCCTTTTATAATTTGAAGAGGATAAGATGAGGAGGTTAGGATGATCCCACTAAATCATGAAAGTGAGTAAAATCCAAACCATTTGGATGCCACCTCACCATGGAAGTTTCTCCTTCTAGAAGATTCGAGAAAACGCTTGTTTTTCCCACGTGTAAGCATTCTCGCACCCTGCCTATAGAGCAACCTACGAACCTCTCGTAACCTAGCTATGGTGCAACCTACGAGAATTAGGCATTCTCGCACCCTGCCTATAGAGCAACCTGCAAACTTCCTTTTTATGGGGTTTTTACAAAGGAAAATGCAAGTTCTTTTCTCAAGAAAGGTTCTTCTCTCTTCTCTCTTCAAGAACTCAGGCCACTAACCCCTCTGAAGGCAACATATAGGTTTACATCATTAATGGTCATAGGGATGACGAAAATAATGTGTAACATCCATTTAGCTGGAGTAATCCCATAAAAAGGATTTATTTTGGACCTGACATGTTGAAAGAAATGGGACAGCAGGTGACTTAGATAAAACAAAACCTGAAGGTCACTCAGAACCGACAAAAAAGTTATGCTGACCAAAAGAGAACTCCAAGAGAGTTCAAAGCGAGAGATCATGTATATCTCAAATTTAGGCTCAGGAAGAGTTCCTTGAAAAATGGGAGCTTGTGCCAAGTTGGCACCTCGGTATTGTGGACCCTTTGAGGTTCTATATAGAGTGGGACCTGTATCCTATAGGCTAGCACTTCCTCCCACAATAAAAGCACATAATTTTTTCCATGTTTCATTATTGAAGAAATATGTACATGATGCTAATCATATAATTGATTGGTCTGTGATCCAGGTGGAAACGGAGGGAGAATTTCTACCAAAACCCCAATGCATACTGGACAGAAAGGAAACCCCACTCCGGAACCGAACCATTGCACAGGTCAAGGTGCAGTGGATACATTTTGGCCCAGATGAGGCTACATGGGAAATGGAGGATGCCATGAGATAGGCATATCCAATTTTGTTTACTTTTGTACATGCATGTCATGTTGATAGATAAGAACATCGAGGACGATGTTCCTTTAAGGGGGAGGGAATTGTAACACCCTGTTTCCCCCGGTTTGTAAAAATAACTATACTGGCCAAGAACTGTGGCAAACCCAAAAATGTGAATGTGTGATGTGAATGGACCTTGTGAAAAAGGTTGATGAATGTGAATAATATTATGAATATATATTGTAGGACTGTTGAGAGGGGATATGCTAAAAAAGAGACCATGATGGCTGGAGAAAGGTGGTGGAAGGCACCTGGAAAGGTGGCATTAACTTCCACCGAAACCAATACCATATTTGGACTTCATTGGCTCGGAGAACCAAGAGCGGCTCACTGGCCCCGAATTAAATGACTCATCAGGATCGGTAGGTAAAGGGATCCTCATGAGTAATGAGGGATGGGGGTGAACTGCCCATCCGTAGAGTCCTCAAACCTGACCACTGCGAGGAAGATCGTGCCACATGCAACCTTGCCAAAAGGAGAAAAGGCAGGAAGAGTGGGTGATCAGGGGTAGACACGAGGGAAAGAGGAAGAGGAACTCTAGAAAAACACAAAGTGAGTGATAGTAGAGAAGAAGGAGAGTAACTTTCATTCTCGGTCACTGGAAAACAGAGACGTAGTCTCGCAGCATCGTGGTCTCATCTCGGGGGTGGCTAGTGGTAAATCCGTTGGGAGTCGTTGAGCATACGGTTGGGTGGAAATGAGCACCCCTTTCAACATTTGCAATCACATCTAGTGTTACTTCTGATAAGTGTTTTACATTTTGCATCTTGAAATTTATATGCTGACATGTATGCTCACAGTCTATGCAGTTTTATGAATGGTTTGAGTATAAGATTGCCTGTGTAGTGTTTTGATTTAGAAATGGTGGTTGCACGCTTATAATGGAAAGACTATGTATGGCTTATGTTTTATAAATTGTTATTTATACACATATTGAATTAATTCAAACTTCAAGTCTGTTCTCGGGAAATCTATACCCTTATCCATCTTAGGTAATACCCTGGATAGATCTCCCCATAGAGACACCCTTCTTAGAAAACAAACCAAGAACCTAGAAAAGGATTTGAAGGCACAAGTCTTAGTAACCCTATCCGAGGAAGAATGATTCACTTGAAATCCTGAAATAGCAGCGAAGGAATACCGTGTTCGCTTCGCAAGAGTCGTCAAGGAGGCATTGGATGGTCGGAATTCTCCGTGGAGAATTCGTGAAGTCTCGAGAGCTGTCAGATCTTGCAGAGGAGTAGGGGAGTTACGGTAAGCCTATTTTCAATTTTTAAGTTTGGGAGAAATCGGACCGTAGGATCTAAGTCAACAAGGACCGTTGGATCACTCGCGTAATCTCATTTTGTGGATTCGTGAGTTGAAGGGTTAAAACCCTTGCCTCAAGATTTGCGAGGTTGCGAAAGGCAAAGTCCCGAATGGGCAAAAGATTTGTGTGAGCCAGTTATTGGTGAAGTGCATTAGAACTCGGTATTTTGGGGTTTCATGGGTTGAAGAATCGAAAGCTTAGCATCAAGATTCGCGATGTCGCGAAGTCCGAAACTCCAAAAAGGCGAGAAGTTCTTTTGTGGGACCCGCATTGACGACGTATCAAAATTTCGTCATTTTGGAATATCGGTGGATAGGAGGTCGAGACTTTTGTCCCGAAAGTCCCGAAGTCATGAGTTGCAATAAGGAGTAATGAGGATTTTGGGATCTCGGCACTTCGGGTGTCGGGATACAAAGGAGGTAGCGCTTCGGGAAGTGAAGTCGCGAAGTGTCAAAGTTGTGGATGAGGGACACGTGGTAGAACCGCAAGGTGGGCCCATGCGCTAGATAGGCAGACACATGTCACCTAGTGAAAGGAGTCAACACCCGTTAACCCATCACTTCTCGGGGATTCATGAGATAAGGGAACGAGAGTTCAACCCTTCGACTTGCAAAGTTGCGAGTAGTGAGAACGTGAGAGGGAAAGATAACATCACTTCTTGGGATTTCGTGAAGGGAAGGTACCAAGGTTGGATGATGCAACTTGTGAAGTGGTGAGTAGCAAGAGGAGATAGTATTAAGCTTAGCCAGTGGTCACACGTGGAGGGCGCTGATAGAGGAGAGCTATACCCATTTCGTGATCTCGGATATCGCGAGATTGGAAAAGAAGAGTCAGGAGTTTCAACTCGCGAACTCGCGAAATTGCGAATTGTGACATGTACCTTCGAGAATAGGCCTTGGTCATAGCGTTGTGGTCTCTCGGAGAGGGTGGAGCTCACGCCTAGTGTTGATTGCACAGGGGAGCTTCCGAAAGGACCTATGGATCGATTGGAAGAAGATTTTAGCTGGAAATCAAAAGAGGTCGCTTTGGCTCATAAAAGGAACTGAACGATCCTTAAGACCAGGAGGTCGCGCAGAGACTCTGTCGAGGCATAGGTGGCGTCTGCAACCTATGCTAAGTTCCATATGTTTTCGTGGTTTCTGTCCCTCGAGAAAAGGTGAAAATTTATTACACTGTAATGGGGTTGTGACACTCATGGATTACTGGGATCCAAACAGTGAGAGATTCAACCTCGATGGGAACCTATTGAGGATTGAAGTTGAGGATATATATTTCTTGACTGGGTTACCATGTCGAGGTGAGGTAGTGAACCTCAAAACCCGAGGAGTTGGGAGCGGTATGAAGATAGAGGATTACATAGGCACTCCTTATATAGCAAGGACCGAGAAGGTCGGGAGTCAACTCCCCATCCGAGCGATAAATAATCTCAGCCTCAAGATTGTTTTTGTCATTTTGACCAGGATCACAGGGTCAACTTCATTGCACTAGGAATTAAGGCTACTGATTTTATATTCTGTAGAGTTCTTAAGACCCACGGTGTACGATTGGTACACCTCACTACTGGCTAATATGAAGATCTAGTTCACAGAGTGCAAACAGGGTGACAAGAGGAACTTTGGGTTTGCCTCTATCTTGTGTAACGTTTTCTTTAAGTGGGTTCCAGGTTTGGGACCTATAGTCAAGATCATTCCAATAGGACCTCATGATCATGTCATGGCACTATGGACTGAGGTAATGATACGACCGAGGGGAGGTAGGGTGCCCACACCCTAGAACGATGGTATTTTTTACTAGTGGAGGCGACAAGTCATTTCTCTGGATGACTACCCCTATGCATGGATTGAATTTAGAGGGGACCCTAACATGCCACTGCCACCAAGGACCACCTATGGGGACATAGTTATGTCAATGGTTTTAAATATTTCCTTTTTTTTGTATTTTTGTATAGTAAAACAAAAAAAAATCTAGATGGTGCTTAAGTAATAACTAGACACTCGTGTGACGCAGACGTAGGTCCACAACGGCTGTACGGGCTTCCATGACATCGTCGAAGGCACCGGGGAGATGAGGCGGTAGGAGAAGAAGCAGAGAGAATATTTCAAAAGGTGCAGTGCAACCTATCTCGTTTGACACATAGGATTTTGATGGTTCAGGTAGAGGATATGTAAGAGGCCATGCAGTGACAAGTGGTTGCTGTGCCCAAAGCTTAGGTGCAACTCTTTCGACGTCTCACAAATGTAGTAGTTTGTTATCATGACACACATATGGTGCCACAAGTGTATATGTTGTGGATCTTGTATTATCGGTTGTATATGTGTATTAAGGATGTTGGCCCCAATTTTGTACTATAAACACCATATTTTTGAAATATATATAAAACAGGGATCTTCGGATTTAATTATATTAAAATGTGTACATTGATGAGATGGTTTTCTTTGATTTAGTTATTTGACAAATGCCAATCTAAAACGAAATTAGCATAAGCATCATATACATAATTAGAATTCCTAGGTATGTGATGAGAGGTAATAAAATCAAACTGGCTCTCTAAAATATGTACCCATAGGAATCGTCGGAGTAAAGTAGGATCATGCACATGGTAACTTCCATTCAAATGGCATACTACTAACTGGTAATCCAGCCGAACCTCCAAAGAGAGAATACCATTTGAAATGGCATCGCACAACAGTTCTATAATGGTGCTATATTCAACAACATTATTCATGGATGGCCCTAAGAATACGGCACCTGAAGACACCAGTAGACCCTCGAGTGAGTAAACCACCCAAGAAGAGGAAGTCAAGTTCCGTGTATGACGAGTGGCTATGTCTGTGAATCCTAAGTAGACCAAACACTCCATTGACATCTGCCAACCAAGGGAAAACTCGATAAGCAAGTTGAAGACAAAAAGTAAAGGGAAACAAAATATACACTAAATTACATTAGTATACTCCCTTCCCGCCCGTAATTTTTTTTTTTTCATAGTCAAATGAATTATATGATACATAGGAGGAAACGAGTGTCGCAAGTAAGAAAAACTAGTTCCAGCAGTGGAACATACCTATGTTCATTGCAATGAGGTGCATACGAGAGATGGACACTTAGGGGAATGTTCCCTCCTGGGTATAGGGTGTCAAATTTTGAAGGATATAAATGAGGCTCTTCTTGGTTGAGGATGAAAAACTGTTGAGTCAAACGGTTTATAACGCAAATCGAGAACCAACTATAGGTTCAATACTGCAAGAAAGGGCATGAGATGAAATCACAACTTAACGCTAAAAAATTTCCTTTTTCATAATCGTAGTCTACTTGGTGTGAAAAAGGGATAAACTTGTATAGATGTCCTTTAAAATCCAAAGTACGAGTGTGAAAGAGACAAGTTCACTCGGCAATCTTTTCGCTTTTTGAAAATGATTCGGAAAAGAGATTAAATCAAACTCGGTTGGGAGTCCTCTAGGTATAGGTCAGCATGTTTATGAGTGAGAAATGAGGCTCAACATAAATTCATGTATTAGCTATAAGGGACTCACGGTCCTTTGCAAAAAATCTCTACATGGGCAGCAAATGGAGAAGATGATCTAACTAGGGTACCCATGTTTGGTAAGTCTCTACCATTTCATAATGACACATCTTATAGCAGATGGAAGGCTTTGTGTCGCGAAAAATGGGTTTGTACCTAAGGCATATGAGTGACAATTATAGGACAATGAAAATGTGCATGATGGAACAAATACCTATCCTATATGTTGGGTAGCAAAAATACCTTCCCGTGGTTACGAACGGTCAACATAACACTGAAATATGCAAGAATACCTGGTGGAAACTACAAAACCCAACTCAATCCACTCCTGTATTAGTCCATTAGGAGAAAAGGCAATCTGAAACTATAGAAAGTAGGTCAAAACTGCTATAAATAGTAACAAAAACCAAATTTTACTATCTCATGTTGACTTTTTACCCAAATAGTGAAAATTGGACCAAATTGCCTTCGATATTCAACTGGTGATTGTGGGAGCGTCAAGTGATGGAATCAGAGACCGTCTAGACAAGGTAATTCCTCTTCCTCTCCTCTTCCTTTCTAGTGGATTACATTTTTCATTTAGGTTTCAAATTTTGAGTTAATTAAGGAACAAATTGATTACAACGGTGTACGCGGGCTACCACTCATTGGGTTGCGTATATGTGAGGTTATATGTGACTGTGTAAAATACAGACTCCATGTACTCAGCCCTATATGTGATTGTGAATGTTGCAGCCTGTGTACAAGTCTGTAAACAAGGTTTTTGATGGTTGTTAACTCAAAATTGATGTTTCTCTTGCAGGATGGTGCTAGAATGGAGGGAAAGGGAACACGAGGAGGTAGATGTTGTTGTTGAAAGAGATCTGAGGGCCCAAATGGCCTTGAAAATATGTGGGTTGTACAAATTTTTGGAACTCAAAGGGATGAAGGCCCAGGTGAGGTTGTTACAGTTTCTCATGGATTACTAGGATCTAGAAAGTGAGAGCTTCAACCTCGATGGGTAACCATTGAGGATTGAAGTCGAGGATATATATTTCTTGACTGGGTTATCGCGTCGGTGTGAGGTGGTGAACCTCAAAACCTAAGGAGCTGGGAGTAGTATGAATACAGAATATTACATAGACACTCACTATATAGCAGGGACTGAGAAGGTTGGGAGTCAACTCCCCATCCGAGCGATAAAAAATCTCAGCCTCAAGATTGTTTTCCTTGTTTTGACCAGGATCACAGGGTCGACTTCGTTGCACCAAGCATTAAGGTTCCTCATGTTCTATTATGTAGATTTATTAAGACCCACGATGTATGATTGGTGCACCTAACTATTGGCTAATATGAAGAGCCAATTGATAGAGTGAAAACAGGGTGATAAGAGGAACTTTGGGTTTGCCTCTATCTTGTGTAGCGTTTTCTTCAAGCAGGTTCCAGGTTTGGGACTTAGACTCAAGATAATTCCAAGAGGACCTCACGATTCAGTCATGGCACAATGGACCAAGGTAATGAGATGATCCCTATGCATGGATTGACTTCAAAGGGGATCTTAACATGCCACTGCCACCAAGGACCACCTACGGGGACATAGGTATGTCAATGTTTTTAAATATTTCATTTTTTTTGTATTTTGTATAGTAAAACAAAAATATTTCTAGATAGTGATTAAGTAATAACTAAACACTCGTGCGACACAGACGTAGGTCCGTGGCGGTCGGACGGGCTTCCACGACATTGTTAGAGGCACCAGGGATATGAGGTGGCAAGAGGAGAAGCAGAGAGAATCCTTCAAAAAGTGCAGTGAAACCTGTCTCGTTTGACACATAGGATTCTAACGGTTCAGGTAGAGGATCTTTCGGAGGCCATGCAGTGGAAAGTGGTTGTTGTGCCCAGAGCTTAGGTGCGACTCTTTCGGCGTCTCACAAATGTCGTAGTTTGTTATCATGACACACATCTGGTGCCACAAGTGTAGATGTTGTGGATCTTGTATTATCGGTTGTATGTGTGTATTAAGGATGTTGGCCCCAATTTTGTACTATAAACACCATCTTTTTTAAAATATATATAAAACATGGATCTTCGGCTTTACTTATATTAAAATGTGTACATTGATGAGATGGTTTTCTTTGCTTTATTTATGTGACAAATGCCAATCTAAAACGAAATTATCATAAGCATCAGATACATAATTAGAACTCCTAGGTGTGTGGTGATAAGTAATAAAATCAAACTGACGCTCTAAAATACGTACCCATAGGAATATTTGGAGTAAAGTAGTATCACACACATGGTAACTTTCGTTCAACTGACATACTACTAACTGGGAATCGAGGCGAACCTCCAAAGAGAGAATACCATGTGAAATGGTATCATGCAAATATTCTATAATGGTGCTATATTCGTCCACATTATTCATGGATGGCTCTAAGCATACGCCACCTGAAGACACCAGTAGACCCTCGAGTGAGTAAACCACCCAAGCGGCGGAAGCCAAGTTCTGTGTATGACGAGTGGCTATGTCTATAAATCCTAAGTAGACCAAAGACTTTGTTGACATCTGCCAACCAAGGGAAAACTTGATAAGCAAGTTGAAGACAAAAAGTAAAGGGAAAAGATATATACACTAAATTACATTAGGATACAAAGAGTTACACCCAAGCTTGGGGCTCAAGCGTAATATATTTTCAAGTAGAGTCCATTCCTGGGCTCGACCAACATGTTCCCTTCATAATCTTCTAACTCATGAACTTCTTTTTCTAAGACACATCGCATGATATAGGGACCGTGCCACATGTGTTTGAACTTGCTTGCCCCCAACGGTTCTTTGTCTTGATCATATGAAAGGACCAATTCACCCTCAACGTACAACTGAGGACAGACATGCTTATTGTAATGGACCTTGACACATCTTTTTTTCTCCTCAATAGTCATAGAGGTGTCTCGACGTTGCTCGTTGAGACTCTCTAGGTGTACGAGGCATTGCTCAAGATCGGAAGTGTCGGGGAGGAGTACGACTGCCAACTTAAGAGAAGGGATTTCTCATTCAATAAGTAATATCGACTCCACACCGTGTACTAAATAGAAATTACAAAATCTGGTGGCAGCCTTAACCAAGGTTCTGTATGCCCATAGTGTTGGATATAGCATAATATGCCAGTCAGATTTACTCTGGCTGATAGTTTTTTGAAAAATGGTCTTGAGATACTTGTTGACGGCCTCTACCTATCCATTTTCTTGGGGGTACTAATGGGAAGAATGGCCATGCTTAAACCCCAGCTTTGATTCTAGCTCTTCCATCATTTTGTTCTGAAAGTGACTACCATGATCAATGACAATCTCACTCGTGATAATGAATCTGGTGATAATTTGATTGAATACGAAGAAGGTGGTAGTATTCTCATCAGGTTTAACTATAGGCATGGCCTTGGCCCACCTAGTAAAGTAGTCTATGATCATGATAATGTGTTGATGCCCCCCAGCAGAAGTTGGGTTGCAATCCATGAAGTCCACCCCCCCACTTGGTGAAGGGACCGACAGTAATGACTGGGTGAAGAGGGGATGGATGATAGCACATTTTTTGAGTGAACACTTGGAAGGGGTGACACAATATTTAAATATATATGGAAAGAAATAACCGTCTCGCAAAATTTTTTGGGTTATCACAAGCTCAGATAGATGACCACCACAAGCCCCACTATGGAAATCATTTAGAACTGACTCGGCTTCTTTGTGATTTAAACAATGACACAGGATATTGTCTATTCCTCGATGATACAAAGTGTTGTTGATGATAATGTAATTCTTGTCTTGGTATCGTACACGTCGTTGGTCATCTCGCAAGAGATGCTGAGGGAACTTCAAAGTTTGAAGATAGAGAACAATGTCTCCATACCAAGGGTCGGACGATGAAACAAGGAAAATGTGTTCATCTGAAAATGAATCAACATGGATAACCTACTCATCTAATCGTGGGAAGTCAGATATTAACTACGCAAAGACTAGTGATTTCTTGGATTTCACAGAAGCAAAATCGAGATCAAATTCTTGTAAAATGACAATCCATTTATTATATTTTCCCCCTATGATATGCCTGGTAAGGATGTATTGAAATGGATTGACATCGAAAACCACAGTAGTCTTTCAAAGCAATATATAATAGCGTAAACGTTGGACTACGTGAACGAAAGCCAGAGCTATCTTTTCAACATGAGAATATTTGAGCTTGGGACCGACTAAGTTTAGACTAATATAGTAGATGACATGCTCGTGGAGCTCATCATCCTTCTGAACCAAAACCATACCAATCGTCTCCTCGGGCGCAGTGACATAAAGCAAGTAATCCCTACTATAGTCAGGATACTTCAGCAGAGGTGTCAATACCAAGTCTTTCTTCAAAGCATCGAAGGATTCATGGGCTCTCTCATCCTAGATAAAAGGGGTATCCTTATTCAAAAGACACATGAAACCCTTAGTAATATTGGCATATTTTACTGTAAACCGATGTAAAAATTTAGCTTTCCCATGTAAACCTTGAAGTTGTCGAATAGTGAGTGGGGGAGGAAATAAAAGTATTTCCTTAACCTTTAACGAATCTACCATGATCTCGGTCTTAGAGACTAAAAATCCCAAAGACATCCAAACCTAACGCAAAAGATGCACTTATGAGGGTTCAAGCAGATTCTATAATGACGACATCTCTCAAAAACTATTCAAAGGTGCTTAGAGTGATCCACTCTCTTACGAGAGTGAGCAGCAGGATCGTCAAGATAAGCTTTGACTATATGCTTAATATCATGGAATGGGAAGGTCATAGCACGTTGGAAGGTTGCTCTGGAATTTTTAAGGCCAAAAGGCATATTTTGGTATTAGAAAGTACCCCAAGGAAAAATAAATTCCATCTTGTGTTGATCCTCGAGTTTAATTTGAATTTTCTATACCCTGAAAATCCGTCCATAAAAGAAAACACTTTGCTTCCCGCACACTCATAGAGAATATGATCGATGAAAGGTGTCGGGAAGTTATCCTTAGGACACGCTTTGTTCAGGTCATGAAATTCCATGCATACATGGATGGTTCCTTACTTCTTATTCACAGGAACAGGATTGGATACCCATTCAGTCAAGGGAACCGGGTAGATAAAGCCAACATTAAGTAGTTTCTCTACCTCTTCCTTGATAGCAGGGGCCTTCCAAGGATTGACATCTCTAAGAAATTTTCGAACAAGTTTAGCATCTGGATAAGTTCTAATCTCATGCTCGATAATTCGAGGGTCAATTCTTGGCATCTCTTCATATCACCAAGCAAATACATCTCGAAATTCCTTGAAGAGTTCGATGTAGATCGAGATTTCTTCTGGCGAACAATCTGCACTGATATGCACGTTTTCAATCTTTCCAGGGGTATGAGAGAAATCGATCATGATGGTAGGAGAGATACTCACCATATTTCCTTTGGCATAAATGTCGTGCGTATCAAGTGGAACTATGATGTGACCAACTATATCGCTCAAAGTAGATCAAAAGTCATCTTGTTCGATTCTAGCAAGCTCTGGGAGAAAATAAGACCGATGATGCATATCATCCCAAGGTTTGTCAAAACCATTCATGGCTTCGATGATAGCTTCATCCGAGGGAAAATTCTCATCAAGGAAGTCATGTGGACAAGACAACAAAGTGGCCCACACGGGCTTAAGAATAGGATCCTCCTTTTCCGTCGGCAAGGTAATAGGATCGAGATCAGCAAAAGAGTCAAGAATATCTTGATACACAATCTCCACTACCAATAGTGGCATGGCCATTCCAGCATGCGACTGAGCTTCACAAGACGTACTCAAGGAAGGTAGGGTCCAAGGATCGTTAAAATAGGAAGTGTGGAAAGGAACGAACCTCTCTGATGAAACATGATTACTAGACATGGCGTAAACATGGTGAATTGGTGCCATGAAGTCAAAGGTACCCATAAGGGATGAATACATTCTAACACAATTATTCTCAATTTTCAGCTGAGAATTGTTGACCACAGGGATCGACAGTCCAATATATGTATTGGGGATAGCATATGCAAAGTAAAACTGGTTGATCATCACAATCTTCCCATCGTGAGGAAAACAAAGAGTATGGAACATGGACGATACAATGACAGTTATAGCATAAGTCCAATTGCATCCTAGTAACAAGTTATAATCGAGGGGCACATCAACCACCTAGACATCCATCTCTATCGTCTTCCCACCTAACTGGACTAGAAAGGGAGGAAGAATATCGTGAGGGTGGAATGAACGACCGTCAAAAGTAGTCAACATGGTCGGTGATTGAGAGAGAGCCGGAGAGCCAAGATTTTTCCAACAAATCAGGGAAATCACAAATGTAGTAGCGCCTTCATCAACAACTGCACATTTGATGGTATACTTTGAGTATGCCACATGGATTTGGAATGTTGCATGGTAAGGCAAGCGAGGCTTCACATCTGTGATTTCAAACTTGATAACATTCAAGCCACTAGGGTCTAGAGCTCCTAATGCAAATAGCAAGGAATTCCTCTGTGAAGGACACGTCTGGAGTACCTCTAGAGTTGACATCGCACAATGGGTTTGACCCAGGTCCTCAATAATAGAGTAATTATGGGCATCTCTAGCAATTGGATTGTGGGTAGAGCGCTTGAGTGCTCCTTTCGGAATACGAGGTGGTGGCTCTAGTTTTTCAATCTGCAAGTGCATCTCCAGAGGAGGAGGAGGAGATTCTAGACTAGGTACAGTCTTTGAAGAACTGTAATCGTGAGACCGGGTGGTTACTTTAACCTGAGAATTGACCATATTGATACACAAATGGTCATTGTATTGTGTTAGTGGGTTTTGACTTCCACATGCCACATTTCCAGCATTTGAGGAGCTCCAGGCCATGTGTTGGTTATGTGGGAAAGAATTCGTCAGCACGGCGGGCGGTAGAGATAAGAGCCTCGCAACTTCCACAAGTTTAGGGAATAAATGAGTAAGATGATCATATATACAAATCTTACAGGGAAATTTCACCTTACGCCTTTCTTTCTTGCCCTTACCAACATTATTATTCGTCTTCTCATTATTACCATTGTCCTTGAGTTTATTGTTATTATTACCACCCTTATGATTATTATTACGTCTATTGACTCTCCATTGTGACACTTATAATGCCCTATATTACCTTCTATCTGAGCCTATTTTACCTATTCCATGTGTATCTAATTGATTGTTTCCTCCATAATACACTCGATGAACTTGTTCACATGCATAAGAGGTAACTTATGATTAAAGCATGATTTGTTTAGTTTTCTTGAGTTAATTCGATTAAATGCTTGATTGTGTATGATACTAATCACTTTGAATCTTAAGCAACATGATCCAGTACCAAGGCTCCACCTATTCCGGTACCAGCCTGTGCTAATCCGGTACTAGAAATAATTCAAAATTTTGGAAAGCTTCTAGAGGAAAATCGGGCACATGGGTTTTGTCCAAAATGATATTTTCATGAGGACATGTGACTCAGAATTCACCCATATCGCACGTGTGGACTTCCATCTCAGGGGGAATGATTCTGCCAAAATTATCAAAAAAACTCAAACTGCCAACTTGTGCCTCTATTGTCGTGCATATGGTATCAGATCTAGAAATTATAAAACATGGGTTTTGTCTAGAATATGATAAATTGAGTACAAAAAAGGTCATTTTTTAAAATTAGACTTTTTTTGGGAGATATGGGTGGGGGACTAACTCGAATCTGCCCAAATTGTTAAAAAACACAGATTTTTGGGATTTATCCTAAAATTGTAAAATTTGTTTTCTTAGTTTGGGGATTAGATTTCATCCATTCCTCCATGGATTTTATGTATAAATAAGACCTCATAGGTCTAAGTAGAGAAGGAATTATCATGATGTAAGAATGGTTCTTCAAGGAGAATTGTTATGATGTAGAATGGATTCATGAAAAGACTCTTTTTGTAAGCCTACTTGTTGGAGATTAATGCAAGATTGAATTCAGTGATTTTGTATCTCTTAAAAGTTAACATCTGATGATCTAAAAGCATCCATGTTGGCATCAGCAAGGGCCATCGATTCCGCTTGGTAAGTTTATTGTAAATTGTTAGTGTAGATTTTCATTTCATGTATTTGTTATTTTGATTTCATGATATTTTGTTTGATTTCACTATTCGAATTTGTTGCAAAGTGTGGTAATGCAGGAAAAGTTGGATCTCCATATTTCACCATACATGAGCTTTAATGGAGCATCCCACTTGTTAGTTTAGTTTCTCCAAGAGATAGATCTTAAGTTCATATTTTCATTTCATGAGCCTCTAATGAACAGATTCGTCACCTAAGCAAGAACCTTTTGATTCATTGTTTGCTTGAGAAGTTTTGTTATCATTTTTCCCTTATAAGTTTGGAGTTGTATTGTTGAAGTGTGCCCAGATGTGTTTGTTATTTGTTGCTAAGGATATTAGTTACAGATAACTAATTCAAAGTCCATCTTTCCACTTCATGAGCTTGTAAATGGGCAAGGTATTATCTGTGCAAAATCTTTTGAGTACATGATTGCAAGTTTTGCTTTCTAATTTCTGAATTGTGTGAAGAGTGTTATCTTTGAAAACATAGTGTTTTGTTATTGTTGGTTTTCTTAACTAAGCTATACTAAACAGACATAGGAACCTACATCACATATAGTGCATCAATTCTTTTGATTACGAATCTCGGTTGATAATTTATGTTTGGTAATATATTATGCAAATAATTGCACCAACATTTTGGCGTCGTTGCAGGGGAGTTGTAAATGGTAATAGGTAGTATTAGAATCAAATTTCTTTAATGGTTTTGGATTTGTTTTATGGATGAACTATCAAGTTTGGGGTGTTTTTCTTTTGTAAATAGTTTTAAAATTTAGATCTTTAATGATAAATCATGTTTGGGGGTTTGTAAGAACCCCCCGAGTACTAATCTGTGTTGCGAAACAGGTATCATCAACCAGCTAGAGTAATTCAAGGATGATCAAGAGCTTGAAGAATGTTCCTCCAAGAACTTTCTCACATTCTTGCAGCAGTTGGGATATCCGCCTCTCAGGAAGAGCATATCTTCACAGCAGTCAAAAATCTAGTTGTCTCTCCACATGAAGAGTTAGAAGTCCTGTTGGATTCCTCTTGTCAATTTGTTGAAGGGAATAAAGAATCATGGATAGAATTCAATGGAGAGAAACCAGTGGAACATGAGATTGAGGAATCCTTAGCATGTCTCTCAACAGATCTTGTATGTACTCCAAAGACCAATCATCTTGAAGAGAATAATCTGCATAACATAGTAGAGGAGGACATTCAGTGTGACCTAAACAAAGAAGAGAAACAAGAATATAGTGATCCTATTGAAATATGGTTTCAATTAGTTATTAGGTCACACCA
>JZKD02S0768674.1:214275-228684 GCA_000966675.3 Picea glauca
TTGCTCGATTTAAGTACTAGGACATATAAATTCAACATTTTTCGTTTTACTAAAGGAATTAGATTAATTATGCATTAAACATATGGTTACTCTCAATTATTCCATGCTCCCTACCATGAAATTTTGCAAGCCGTCCTATACATCTCCTCGTATATTATCACTTAATTCCTTGGTGAAACGGTTGTCATCATGAATGAGCAAAAATCATCCATCATATGCCCCTTGCATGTTCTTTCTATCAAGGATCATTTAAGTCTTGTGTTGAATTATTTTTACTCTCATGCACATCTTCCTCCTACATTTATACACTCAACCTTGAATGAATCATCCTTGCTCTCCTTTAAGAAGATATTTTCACATTTAGCTCTATATAATAATGGGTGCACTTGTCTTATTACCTCATCATTTTGAAGAAGTGATTGCTCATTGAAATATCCATTGAAAAGTGGTGACAACATTATGTATAATACTAACCTAGTTGATTCAAACAAGTTTTTATCCAAGTTTTTCTTTGAAGGTATTGATGAAAACCTCATGTGGTGGACCGCCCTTGCAAAACCACAATGAACTTTCATGAGAATCCTAATAGGATTAACTAGAGGGACCTCTTTTTCATTATCCGAGATGTTCCATTATACATTGAATAGATGAGATTTAAGTTGAATGTGGATGATGTCACCCTTTGGATAATTGCAAACAATTAATTATGTGCCTAATAAATCTAAAACACTCTCATAACACCTCCCTTCCTTATACTCTAAAAACTGTCAATGAATAGTATACATTATCTTTTGAGTAATATAATAAAAAGGAAGTATCAGGAAGTACAAGTAAACCCACCGGGGTACTGAACAGGGTTGCTGGCAGCGGGGCTATGCCGGGTAAAGGGAGTTGAAAAACATAAAGTGGCACACTTAAAAATGAACAACAACCCTTGGGTCTCATTCTGAAGCAATCACTATCAAATCAAGGCTAGGATATTACCTTTATATCTCTCGGATGATGTTCTTAAGAACCTTCAAGTATCCACTTTAGAGTTCTATCTTTAAAAAAATAGGTTTGCATGAGAAGTGGGACCCTAAGTATGTGTAATTCACCTTACCTAAACAAGAAGAGCTTCATCTCTAAAAACTTGGATCTTAAACGAGTTAATCATCTTGGGATGTATTCCTTTATGTGTTCCTCTCTTCAAATGATATCTAAACTATGCTTATATCACTTTTGTTTTAAAGGTAATCTAGTCAGGGGGGGATATTAGTCAAAGTCATTATGAAAACTCTTGGCCACTATCCTATAATCGTATTAGAGTCACATCCATCCCTTTCTCCTAACTTTGATTGAAAACAGATTGGATAAGACTTAACTTCAGGGAATGCTTGATCGAGTGAGGAGTATCATCAATTGTGAATTTTGAAGATCATTGTTGCATGAGGACATGCAATGACTTAAGCATGGGGGAATGTTGAGTCTCCATTGTGACACTTATAATGCCCTATATTACCTTCTATCTGAGCCTATTTTACCTATTCCATGTGTATCTAATTGACTATTTCCTCCATAATACACGCGATGACCTTGTTCACATGCATAAGAGGTAACTTATGATGAAAGAATGATTTGTTTAGTTTTCTTGAGTTAATTCAATTAAATGCTTGATTATGTATGATACTAATCACTTTGACTCTTAAGCAGCATGATCTGGTACCAAGGCTCCACCTATTTCGGTACCAGCATGTGCTAATCCGTTACTAGAAATAATTCAAAATTTTGGAAAGCTTCTAGAGGAAAATCGGGCACATGGGTTTTGTCCAGAATGATGTTTTCATGAGGGCACATGAGTCAGAATTCACCCAACTCTTATAAGACAAATCTTTCCTTTGGGACAGATCCGACTTATCTAGTTGTGAAGTCGGTTACAGCCTCTTTGATAGCTTGGTACGAGACAGAGATTACCCGCACCTCAAGCGGTCCTTCTCCTGAGGTGGTAATGAAGGGGAAAAAGAAAGGTGAAAGACTTACAAGAAGTCTTTCTTAGGACCACCCACCCTGGGTGTTATCCTTCCTTAGCTTCCTAGATGGCCAAAATGACCTGTGGGGTAAAAATTATGGACAATGGGACAAATATGAGCTCGATGATTTTTAGGACAGCAAACTAAATAAAGTAGACAGCGAGTTGTTCACTTTCTTAAAGCATTGGAAACTGCCCCAGAATGGGTCCCCGGGATAAACAAGTGTCCTGGGTAATTAATCAATGAATGTCTTGAGTAAAAGGATGTGAAACAAGGGTGAAAAGAGGGATTAAAATCTACAGCCAAGTATTTTTAAATGGCTGTAAATTGTGAACAGCAAGCTATTCGAATCTTTCAAGACAAGGAAACAAGCTCAGAATGGCTTGATACCCCCCCCCGGTGACCCGGGAAGTGATCATGGAAGGTTGTTAAGTCAAAAGTGGGTTGTAATAGTGGATGAACAGCCTTGTAACAAGTTTTTACAGCTATGATATAAGGGAAAGTATTCACAACTTCAATTTTTGTTCGTGAGTGAAAAGGTGGACTGAAGAAAGGTTGACTTTAAAAGTATTTTATTGGTCAATTTTTTGTTTTTATCACATGCCTTGGCCACCACACTGTTTTGAAGGTTATCCCAATCAGGAAAACACATCCTGAAACTGTACCAACCAGTATAAGAAGAGTAGTCCTAGCATACCATGGTGGTTAGGTTGAAGAGTGCCCCATGCAGTTCAGAGAAGCAGGGATTAGCCACTTCTTGTCACTAGCGCTTTCGGGCTCTTAAAGCCGCTTGGATGGAGCAAGGATACATGTGGAAAGGAAGAGGCTCAGGACCCCCCTAAAGAGGGTTTTTGCTTAGCTTACGCAAACAGAGTAGTATTCCAACCGAGCTAAGCTAATCAACTCATTGATTGTGTGGTACTAAGAAAAGACCACTCAGCTTGTACTAACTAGACAACTTCCGAGGGGCTCTTGATGAAGACTCTCTGGCTTTGACTCTTAATATCCTACGAAATTGAAATTGCATAAAATTAAATACCAGACCATCCACGTGGCGAGGTCACGTCTTGTTTTCACAAGTGTGCCTTCTGGTTACTGAATTTGAAATATATTTAAAACTATGTACATAAAACAAGTAAATAGATAGGTGACATATATGTCACAGCTAGATAATATGTATATGTAAATATCTAAATAATATAAGTTTTTTGTTTTCTGTGTATGGGGCGGGCCCCTGAATTGTTTTCAAGTCCTTTTTCTGTGTTTTTCATATATTTAGCTTGTTGATTTTACATGGGTCGTTTTAGGGGAAGCCACCTATAGATTAGTGAGCGAAACGTGATACAATGAAACATATAGCAAGATTAGATAATTACAACATGACAATTACACCATTCAACCCAAAGGAATGGGTTGAGGCTCGTTTCGAACAGCAAAGCCGCCATATGCATGAAAGCCCCAACTAACTCCTTGTATGGGGATTGGAAATTTAGTGTTTGAAATATAAAAGTTGTGATGGTTATCTACACAAGTATTAACCATATTTTTTACATGAATTCACAAGTGAACCATTCAAACTACCTACACAAATCAAACATATAAACATTGGTATGTGTATCATAAATTTTTGGAGTGAGTGCAAGTTATAATTAAAGTGTATATGAGAGTGATTGGGTAGGGTTTACCGATCAAAATGTGTATTTTTCTTTGTTTCCCTGCTGGCCCCTTTGCCTCAAACAGGTCTCTAGGTGGTCCCCAACCGCTTAAGAGAAGCAGAGTGGGTGACTGGTTGTATCCTTTCAGGAAAACAACGAAATTTTAGTATTTATGCATGGAAAAACTGAAATAAACATATCAAAAATTTACACATAAGAAGTATATAACATCCAACTAAGATGACTATCCCGCGGGGGGAAATTGACCAAAATGATCGATTTTCCTATTTGGGACAGCAAGGTTAATGGTAAGAAAACATAATAGAAATATACATGAATGAAAAGATAAAGCAATCAAGTATGGATAGCCAGCAAAGAGGTCTATTTAAGGGTTCTCCTAAGGGGCCCTAACACTCCCAGCCACTAGCTAAGGCTGAAAACAATTGAATACTTCAGAAAATATGCACTAAAACACATTAAACAAATTAAACCAAGTTGTTAGAATATGAAAGTAAGTAAGTTAAACCCAAGGAAGAAACAACAAACACCTATCTAATCGATCCCTCTTGGAGATAGCTAACATAACAAGCATTTACCCCTACCCCTCAACCCTTAATCAACAAGTGACACATCCAACAACTAAAATTCAACAAGTATCACACACACAAAGAGTCTTGTAAATTTCAGCAGAGCTTTGTTACTATATTCATCCTCCCTTCTTACAATGCCAACCCTCTTATTTATAAAGGAGAGGTGAAGGCTTAGGGTTAGGTCACAAGACACTTGTCACTTTTAGAAAAGTGAGAAGTGCACCAACCCTAAAGTACTTTTGTCTTTTTACAAAAAGTAACCTTGTCCAAAAAGGGAACCTTATCCAAAAAGGGGATCAAATCATATTTGACTTGACCCTTCAATTACATAGTAATACATGCCAAAAGTAAATCATGCGAGAGTTCATATTACAAAAAGTCATTTTTCATAAAATGGCATAGCTTGATATGCCACATCACCATTTTCCTTGGGATTTATGCCATCCCGAAAGGCTCTTGGATTGTTGCCATGTCTTACAGCTGTAGGTGAGGTGTTTTAGGACAATATCTGGCTAGCCATGGCTGTCGGATTCACTGGAATGAAGCCCCAAGGTGTGGGGAATTGTTGAGTTGCTTTGGATGGCAAGGGGCCTTTGGGATTTGGTCATTGTAAGTAAGGAAATTCCCATTGTTTAGGCACTTTTCATACCTGGTTATGCCCCCCCTTTGCTTCCTGTAAGTTTCCCTGTGATCTGGCTAAAACATGGCTTCGATTTGGGCTTGTTTCGATGAGAGGACCCCTTGGACCTGAACTTTGAGAGGCTCTTCCCCTATACCAAAAAACCAAAAATCTATTATTTACTATACCCACGTTGTAGATTTGTCTTCTATCTTTTCATTGCCTTTTGTTTGGCGCAAATCCGACTCCGGATGAGTGAGATATGGCCCCGGGAAGGTACACGGAAGGAGCCGACCAGGAGACTGATCAGGGAAGATTTTGAAGTTGGGGTAAAATTATGGGTTGGACACCAGAATTGACAGGATGCTACAGGCATGTATACCTCTATCTGAAATGATATTTCCTCACCAGGCCTAATTTGACATCGGAGGCCCGCAATTAGGCCTCTTTCCGGTGCATGCTTGTAAGGCCAAAATTGAGTCCCTGTCGCTCTGGGACATGTCACTAAAAAACTGGGTTGAATTTGCTGAGGTGAATTTCATGGGTGTATTCTAGACTTTGCCCCGGTTATAACTTTATTACATGTCCTAATAATGATTTTATTATATCTATATATATATAGATATATATATAGATATAGATATAGATATAGATATAGATATAGATATAGATATAGATATAGATATAGATATAGATATAGATATAGATATAGATATAGATAAACAAAAATTAGAACTAGATAATAAATTTAAAAAATTTAAATAACAAATTAAATTATAAAAAATTAAAACTATATAATAATTTAAATTTAAATTAAAACAAAAATTACAAAGACCCCCTCCCGAGCCTTCACCCTTGGTTGCATGGGTGACCAGGGCATGGCTTTACCAAGCCCACAAGGTAGTTGGAGAAGCAGAGGAGTTGGAGAGGGAAATGGAGGAGAGGAGGGAGGCTGAGCGTAAGCATGGTGGTTGTGGGAGAGGTGGCAGTGCGCAGAAGGAGAAGGGGTCGGGGAAAAGTGGTAAGGGGGAATGGGCGTGGAGGTGGAGAGCTATGGGAAGGGCACAGCGTGGAGGAGGGAAATGGGAGGTGGTCGCGCGGGGGTTTGGGGAAGAAAGGTAAGGGGGAATGGAGGTGAGGGTGCGAAAGGGAGATGGAGGAGAGAGTTGTGCAGAGTGGGAGGTGAGGGAAAAGAGGGAGGTGGGGGTTTTGAGGAGGGCGCAGGCAAGAGGCCGAGAGGGGAAATGGGGGAGGAGGGTTGCACGCACACGAGAGGAGGAATGGAGGAGGAGGGGGAAGTGGTTGTGCRTAGGTAGCAGTGTGGAGGTGGAGGCCGTGTGAGCAGAGGTAGAGGTGGTGGTGGCGCTCGAGTGGTGGATGGGTGGCCAGCCGCCCCCAAAAATTAAAATTTTAAAACTTTGGGCAAAGTGGGTTTTTGGTAATAATATTGGACGGGAGGTTTTGGGTTCAAACCCCCTGCCCTCTATTTGAAATTCTAGGCAATTCTTGAATTTTATGGGAAAAGGAGAAGGGGGAGGACTGGGGTTCAAATCCCAAGGCTTTCCAGTGACTTGCCCAGGCCTACAATTTTTAGCAAATAACTTCATAATTTAAAAAAATCTAAAGGAACCATGGAGGCTTGGGCCTGGTGCCCAAGAGGGGTTCGAATCCCCTCTCATTTGCATATTTTGGCACACACATAAACTTGAACTTAGCAACCAGCAAGCAAACTAAACCAACAAGCAACATCACACTTGTACCAAGGCACAGCAATACCAAATTGAGGGTAAAAACAACATTTCTTCATGCAGGATCTTAACACAACCAGCAAAATTTTCCTTAGTTTTTTTGGAAATAAGATTGATGGGTTCCCTAGTTAATTGTTTGGAGATTGTTGCATGGAAGTAGGCTGCCCACTACAGATTTGTAGATTCTGTCATAAAATCCCTCCTCTGCTTCCATGAATCCCTGTTGCAGATCTCTCCCCCTTTGGCCAAACTGTCAAAATGGCTTGGGAGAGGGGAGAAGGGTGGGTTTTGATTTTTTTTTAATTTTTCAAAAAAAACAATTTCCCCAAAATTTGCATGAGGCTACGTGCCTCCTCCCACATTTTCCAATTTTCTGAATATATTTAAAATATATAAATTTAATTAATTTTTTAATATTTTTTGGAAAAAGTGCAAGTCAAAGTTTGACTTTGACCCTGATGCTATTGACTTAGCCCAAAAATGTTGCCCGGTGAGAACAGAGTCAAAATCGGATGCAAGTCACATCATTGGAAAGGTCACGACGAATCCATTGGGAATATTTCATCACCAACTTGAGATAATTCCACCTCAATCCTCAAATTCGACCCAGAATAGTGGCCACTTAAAACTCCTGACTTGCTGGTGGGCCCACATGACACCCAATCATGCAAAAGGTGCCAAATCTCCATACGATATCCAATCGAGGAAAATGAGGTACCATCGGAAAGGTATCAACGATTAATTTGATGAGATTACAATATATTTTTGTGTCGGGGTCATTTATGACTGTCTTATCTATTATGAAACCCTGCCATGCGAGCTGGCGGACCCCTTTTTGCCTAAAATCATTGACCAACTTGTGACAGCTCTAACTGGTCCATCCGAGGTCAGAATGAGGAAAATGAGACATCGTTGGAAATATGTATGAGTCTATTACAACATGGCTTCACTGAATATCTGATTTATAACTCTTTCCCCATGAATTTTAAATCATGAAGCATTGCAACCAATTTGGTGTCTAGACGTGGTCATAAACTTGCGAAAGCTCGTTCTTACCAACCGGGGGTCAAAACCAAGCTCGGGATATATCGTTGGAAAGGTATCACACTTCCCTACACCATGTATGGGTTTGATTTTCCTTTTGAGACCATAATTTGAATAGAATCAGACCAGGAAGTCACAGCTATTGGTTTTGGTCGTTCGGGTGGCGTTGACTTTGTGTCCCTCGTATGGGGTCATACTGACTCGGAATTAAGATCATGATAGCCTATTGAAAAGCTTGTCCTGATACCTACCACCTATAAGTGTTGTATTCCCTTAATATAACATCCTTTACATGAGGAATAAATGTCATGGGAAGGCCCACAACTCCCTGAAGGCAACCAACTGATACTCTTTCAAGGGCAGAGGCCATAGTAACTATGACCCCCGCCACTGTCTTTGACTGGAGCCATAGCACCAAGGGGTTTTTATGGAGAAGTAACTATGTAAAACACTATGTTGAGACCAGATAATATTTTTGGGTCAACACCAGCTCCCATGTGTGGACCTCCAGCTCAGGGGCAATGATTCTGCCAAAATTATCAAAAAAACTCAAACTGCCAACTTGCGCCTCGATTTTTGTGCATATGGTATCCTATCTAGAAATTACAAAACATGGGTTTTGTATAGAATATGATAAATTGAGTATAATGCGGGTCATTGTTCAAAATTATAATTTTTTTGGGAGATATGGGTGGGGGACTAACTCGAATCTGCCCAAATTGTTAAAAAACACAGATTTTTGGGATTTATCCTAAAATTGTAAAAATTGTTTTCTTAGTTTGGGGATTCGGTTTCATCCATTCCTCCATGGATTTTATGTATAAATAATACCTCATAGGTCTGAGTAGAGAAGGAATTATCATGATGTAAGATTGGTTCTTCAAGGAGAATTGTTATGATGTAGAATGGATTCATGAAAAGACTCTTTTTGTAAGCCTACTTGTTGGAGATTAATGCAAGATTGAATTCAGTGATTTTATCTCTGTTAGAAGTTAACATCTAGTGATATAAAAGCTTCCATGTTGGCATCATCAAGGGCCATCGATTTTGCTTGGTAAGCTTATTGTAAATTGTTAGTGTAGATTTTCATTTCATGTATTTGTTATTTTGATTTCATGATATTTTGTTTGATTCCACTATTCGAATTTGTTGCAAAGTGTGGTAATGCAGGAACAGTTGGATCTCCATATTTCACCATACATGAGCTTTAATGGAGCATCCCACTTGTTAGTTTAGTTTCTCCAGGAGATATATCTTAAGTTCATCTTTTCATTTCATGAGCCTCTAATGAACAGATTCGTCACCTAAGCAAGAACCTTTTGATTCATTGTTTGCTTGAGAAGTTTTTTTATCATTTTTCCCTTCTAAGTTTGGAGTTGTATTGTTGAAGTGTGCCTAGATTTGTTTGTTAGTTGTTGTTAAGTATATTAGCTACAGATAACTAATTCAAAGTCCATCTTTCCACTTCATGAGCTTGTAAATGGGCAAGGCATTATCTGTGCAAAATCTTTTGAGTGCATGATTGCAAGTTTTGATTTCTAATTTATGAATTGTGTGAAGAGTGTTATCTTTGAAAACAGAGTGTTTTTTTATTGTTGGTTTTCTTATCTAAGCTATACTAAATAGACATAGGAAAATATCTATTATAGGCACATATAGTGCATCAACTCTTTTGATTACGAATCCTAGTTGATAATTTATGTTTGGTAATATATTATGCAAATAATTGCACCAACAACGTCCTTTCTTCTTATTCCCTCCTGGTTTTTGGTTACCATTTGGGTCGGTCGATGATTGCATGGAATGTACATCCACCGACTAAGTGGTATTGGAAGACACGGATGAATTTGGCCCTCCTACAGACTGGTTTAGATACAACTCTTTCAAATGGATTGTCACCGAGTCTGCGGATTTCACATTGGCGGATCCTACAATGCCATTGGCATGAGGTTCAGGATTTTTTCTAGGGTCATTATTTGACCTCGATGCATTCAAAAGAATCTGGTATAAAATCCAAGACTGAGTGTATATAAGATCTAATTGTTGGGCTTTGAAGATTGCTTCTTCCTCAGATGTAACCCTGGATGTAGCAACATCCTTCGAGATAGGAGGTTTAAAGGACTTAAGGAACCATTCTAACAGGAAATATGGGGTATGCAGGTCTTGATCTACCTCTTCAGTCTATGCCACTCCTGGATGTGATCTGAGATATGAGTGGTTGTGTCCTGGCGTAAATTCGATCGAAGTTCTAGGCCAAAATTGTAATGAACCGACAATTGGAAGTGGTTAAGGAAGACTAGCACAATCTGACTAAAGGTCCCATGTGCCACCCTAGGTAGCTCGGTATACCATTTCTTAGCAACCCCAATGAGAGTGCGTTGAAATAATCTTAATTGAATGTAATCATCATTAAGGGAATTCGAAGAGCACCATAGGTGAAAGGTAGTGGCGTGATCACCAGGATCCTTGCCATTCTTACCTTCGAATTTCGGAATATCTGAAGGAATATTGGTGGGGACAGGGGGCCATGTAGGATCATGACACATAGGGTTGTTCATAAAATTATACAAGTCTGGTAGATTAAGAATGTCTAGAAAAGGGAGATGACATTACAACATCTGGCCCCAAGCTCCCTCGAAAGATTATTTTTGGGGAACTGCAGCCCATCCAGAATTTTGGCAAGCAACATGGACATGTACGGGATTGTAAGACCCCCCTCCAGGTTGATTCATAAGAGGTTGGTTGGGAATCATTCCAATAGGAATTTTTTTATGGGGGTTATAAAAATTTTCCCCAGCTAGAGTGGCTCTGGGTTGGGGGTTTCCCAAGGTGTGAAACTGACCTCCTCCGGGTGTGAATTTGAAGAACAAATGTGGATCCGACATGCCAAATGTGTTGGTCAGATTTAGAATTGAGGAGGTGAAGGTATAGGATCGAACTTGAGCAGAAGCTTGTCTACCAAGTTGGTTGCTCCACCCAGAAGCAATAGGATTAGACTCGGGGTTAAAAGAAGGAATGCCTCCCATAGTAGGAGTCATTTGAGGGATCTAAGAGCCACCAAATGAAAATGGAGTATAAGGAGGAGTTGTTCCCCCAAGTCCAATGCTAACATTAGGGCCAACAGCTGGGATGGAGTTTGAAAACTGTGAAGTAAAATTCGGCATACCATAGGAAAAAGGACTAGAGGCCATAGGGATGGACTAAAAATTATAGCCCAGTGAGTGACCAAGAGACACAAATGGGTTCATGGCAATAGGTTGAGCATTTAATATAGGATAGGAAGCAATGATGACAGGTGCCTCCGGCACTAGAACCATCGTGGTTGTAGGAGAAGAAGGGGTTCCATTAACTATATTAGGTGTGGGAGTTGAAGGGGTCCTATTAACTATATTAGGTGTGGGAGTTGAAGGGCTCCCAGTATTCTAATGACTCAATTCAGTACTCATCCTTGTAGAATCACAAGTCTGAAAAGTGGAGGTGTATGTACCACTTCTAATAACTCTACACCTTTTAGAAGGAAAAGACTCGAAATCCAGTGGTAACTGGTAACAAGCAGGGTAGCAAAGCTAGAAACCTTGAAAGCATTGCCTCTCACAGAGGTAAGGACACTAACAATATCCCCAGATACGAATAGATCCCCCAAAATATCTATGACGCTAAGAAGGTATCAGGGGGATATCCCTTCAACCGACCTCATGATTAACTCTTGTGTAAGCAGAGCCTCCTGATCTTACCAATTATACAATGGATTTCTCCACTCCCTTAATCAGACACATGTTGATTTAATAGCCTTGGAGAAGTTTACTCACAAAATCATATTCTAAGGCACTAAATCATAAGCTAGTTTGTGCACTCTAGAAAATAAAATCGTTACTAATAAATTTTAAATTATATCGTTAATTTTAATGGTCGTTCTTACTCAAAAATGTGTGGTCGTGAAACTAGTGATGTTATGACTCACCAAGTAAAGTAAATATGAATACAATGCAAATTCCTAACTTCAATTTTCAATGAATGATATGATTCTTAAAAACAACGCAATTTTCAATTCAATTCTACAATTCCGAATAAAAATGCAATCTTTCTTTACATGCACTAAGATAAATGACAAAGACTTAAAAGATCCAAATGCATGTTATCACACAGTTTTCACTTTGAAGGATAAAGGAAAGGTAAAGAAGACAAACTGACACAATAGGAGACTACCCTATCAATGTCACCTCAATAGGGTGTCTCTTTCTATTTAGGGTGGTAGGCCTAAGGGAGACGTCCTCGGTGACCTGGGGTTTTGAGAAGGCATAGGTTTAAGGCTAAGTATAAGTTTCCCCCTCACAATTCACCACCAATCAAAAAGTCCAGCTAAACAGCCAATAAAGATAATGACAACTAGAAATGTACCTGCCCGGGACAAAGCAACAAGAAACTATACATATGCAAGACCACTTGTTGGTTAGTACTTCATATAATCAAGGACTTTCTTATATAAAGAAATTCACTAATAATATTGATGAAGCAAATCAATGATGTATAATAGCAATAATCACAATACATCACTTCACAATAAATTCTAAAGAAGCTTTACAATGAGCAATATCGGTTTATCATCAACGTTACAATACCAACATTCATTAGAAGCAATGAATACTAAGCTTTAGCCAATCTTTCAATTGCTTTAAAGATGTATAAAATGTTGCATGTATATGATTGTAACACAAGTGAATGATGGAAGCAATAGGGTTAGTAGGTTAGTCTAGGCCAGGGTTAGAAGGTGTTAATAATTGTTTAAAGTATTGGATATTTGTGATCAAGGCACTCAAGCATAGAAATTCTTAGATCAGTGCGTTTATAGGGAAAATGGAGTCAAAATAGTGGAAAAAGTTGAAGGAAATAGATGATAATGTTAGGGATAAAGACAAGAGGTTTTGACGGTGAAGTGTTGTTGAGCCAAGGCTTCAACCATCAAACCCTAGGGGAAAATGGCTCACTAAGGTGTAGTAACCCTAGGCCTTAGTGTGTCTTCCTCCTTATTTAGCTCAATGACAGGATAAAATGGCTAGGATTGAAGAGCATAGGAAGGGTGTTGCAACGGCAAGGCCCTAGCAATGTCTTCAATATGAATAAAACTCCCTGGCACAATCTTAGCAAGGAATTGAAACAAGGACACGAACATGTGTTTATTTCCTAAGGTTTATTCCAGCAAATTTCATTAACAAAATGCAAGTAAAAAATACCATAACCATTCAAGTAAGGGAAGGATTGCAGAAATTCACTTACATTCACCAAGCATTCATTAATCCAAACCCTAGTTGTAAACCTTCCACTAAGAAAATGCCAAAAATAGCCAAGAAAAACCTCCTTCAACAAGTGCGCACTAGTATTTCAGCCAAAAACCCTAAAGGAGGGTGCAAATTTCAAACCTCACACAAGTGTGAGTGAAAGATGATGAATAAAAGAAAGTTTTAGCTCTCTTACTTATACAGTATCAATGACCTTAATTAATTTTTAGGTCACAAAAGGCCGACATGGCCAAAAATACATAATAATATTGTTTTACACTAAATGTCATAATCAAACCCTAAATCAAGAAAAAAATGAGGATGTCATGCCCTTTTAGGGTGACGTTAGCCCCTTCTAGGGCAACGTTGGCCTTCTAGAGGAAAACGTTCGGCCTCCTTGGGTCTCCAGAAGCTACCACGCGTTCCACAACTGCCACAACTGCCTCCCAAAATGTCCACAAGCACTAGATGATGTCATGAATGTCCTGGGTGACATTATTCCAAGGCCAACGTCCCGGTGGGAAGGGCACAACCCCCCTGGATATAGGCCTACTAAGTTGCATCTGGTGGAATGTCCTCTTATTCTCTGGTGCAAGCCCTCTAATCTGTCTCTACCCCCACTACTACATATGGATGGATTATTCCACGAAAATTTTCCACGCTTCCACTAGTTTCATAATTTTTTTAAACAGGGCGGGATTTTCATCACTATTGCCACGAATGTTCGTCGCAATATCGACAAAAATCTTAATTTAACCTAGTCAGGATTTTCGTCGCTATAGAGACAAACTTTTGTGGCAATAGCGACGAAAATTTTGTCTATCTCATTGGTCGGTGTTAACGGCTAGTTGACTATTTTATCTATATATACGTGACTTTAAGAGACTTTGTGACACAATTTCTATAGTTGCAACACTGTTCTTGGCTTTTGTTTGAGCTGTTTATTTTTTTCGTCACCCACCGGTTGAACAAATCCAATTCTCGATCTACATAGCTCGGATTTTGAACTTGCAAAGTTAGTATGTTATTTTTTATTGATGTACTCATTTAACTTGTAAAAATTTTTTTCAAATGTCCAAATTGCATTTAGCTTATTTTTTCCTTGATAATATATTTATATAATATGTGTAGTTATACCATATTTCATGTCTTTGGTTTTTGGATATAGTTAGTATATTCTATGGAAAAGGGTATGTGGATTCCATAATATTCTAGGTTTATGGAATCCACATACCCTTTTCGCTTCAATTGGAGCTATAATCTCTCTCTCTTTTCATTGATAAAGAAATGGAATTTCTCTTGAAACTCAACCCGAATCGGTGAAATGATAGTAATCGATTGTTATATTCCCTACTTTAGCAGGGACTAATAAGATACATAAACACTAACCCTAAACTTATGTTAGGTGTATATGTCGTTATTATATAAAGAAAACATGTGTACACATATGACCTTATTATAAAGATGT